>JAUNZM010000203.1:0-409097 GCA_033459285.1 Clamator glandarius
TTTGTCATTGCCTCCTTAAATTGCATGTTCTCTTCATCTTAATTCCATGTAGCATGAGGCATCCTTTTTGCCACATTCTTATTCTTGAGCACTCGTTTTCACCCTACCATTAAAATTAATGGGATTAGTTGTCATAGTTGTTATTATTCAATTCTATTTATTTATACTGTGCTTAAAGACTAATTCAGACAGAGGCTTCCCCATAGTACGGTATTTTGTGTATAGTAGGCCTAGTTCTATCTGCAGTATCTACACACAAAGTATATATATATTTATTTGAAAGTGCAGTGGTGGAATTCAGTTGTACCAGCTGGCAGGAAACAGGAGATATCCTTTCAAAGTGAAACAAAAGATATGTAGGACCAGATCAGTGTGCAAATGGGCTTGCAATTGAAGGGGAATAGTTTTGTGTGGGTTAGAGAAGACTCTTTGGAAAGATGTGGGGAACTAACGTTGTTAAACTCAAGAACTAAGAAAAATGGTGTTGTGGAGCTTTCTGAATGCAAACAAATGATTTATTTGTTGAGGTCAGAGAAAAGGATGTCAACAATACCTGAGCCGAGGAAAGCTTGAACAAGATTCCCAGCTGTGTCAATAAATAACAAAGATCACATCTTGGTTGACATCTCCACAGCCCAAAACACACATCCCTGGCTGTAAGGTTCTACCCACTCCTTTGCACAGTTAAGCTGTGAAATAACTCAGCAGAAGAGGGGCTGATTTTCAGGCAGTTGGTTTGTTTAACGTGCATATTACCAACACTTTAAATTGCAATGGAGACACCTGAAGTTTGAAAGGAGACAGCAACGAGAGGCTATCGCGTCTATATTTGCCCATGAGGATGCTAAACTACGAACTAGTAGGGAAGGAAGGAGAGACAAGAACAGCACTCACCACTGCTCTGAAAAAGGCAAGAAGCATTAGGTACGGGACAGACAATCCAAGCTGGAACAGCAACAGGTGTGAAGCAATACATGAGAATAATTGCAAAAGCTAAGACAGGACACTAATTATGCTAAAAGTGACTAAAGGCCAAAGAAGAGATTGGTTTAAGATGGGTTGAGAAGCTTTCAAGGGACAAGAAGCAGCAAAACCAAGTCTGAAGGGGGTTTAGGATAGAACCGAACAAGAGATGCAATTGGAAGACTTGTAAAAGTGTGATGAAAAGAGGCACTTCTACCAAAGGCTCCATTTATTTTTTTTTTTAATGTGAAACAGACAAAGATTTCTGTGTGGGTGCAAGGGCCGGAGCAGGCTGAATGACTAAAATTGCGAGCAAATGAAAGAGTGGGTGTGAGGAAGATCAGGAAATGAAATAGGGTGAGGTTAATAAGGCAAGTGACGGAATTACAGAAGACGCATAGATGATGTTTTTATTATTGCCACTTAGAGCCTTGTAGAAAGGGGAAGCATCAAGAGAGTGTTTTGCTACCTTTATGCAGAAAATGGTGAGATAGCATGTAGACAAAGCAGAAGGGAAGGCTTGACAAGGGTTTGTCAGCAGCAGCGCAAAGCTAAATAGGACTACAGGTGTGCAGATAAGCTGCAGAGGTGGAATTGCTTAGCTGTAAGGAGGCAAAAATGAAGGGGAGAGGAGGCTTGCAGGAAAGGAAGTTAGTTTGATCACAGCGTTTCCGTCAGAGACACTTTGCACTGCAAAAACAAGCATGGATGAAGCAAGTGCTGAAGGTAAGCCTGTACTGTGGGTAGGTACGACAGTTTATCAAGAGAGACAGAAGAAAAAAAAACAAGTCAGTGATGGATGGAAGTTGTACATGTGGAAAATGTACAGCTAGTAAATGACTACTAAAGCAAATACAGGCTAAAAGATGTGCAAGCTTAATTTTTAATCAGTGCAAGCAGCCGGTATTATTCCTTTAGCTTTTCTTCACTGTTATTTTCATAATTCTTTTTTCTTTCCTTCTTTTTTTTTAACAATATATAAGACCTTAGTTTCTCCACCTTCTTGCAGTATTGGAGTACAAAGCTCTGAAACAATATTTTTCTTTAAAAAGTTAGTTATCTGTTGTTGCTAGAACACAAATGCACCTGCAGCCACGTCTTTTAGTGTTGTTATATTCCACACCAGCTAAAAATAAGTGAGCTAAGGCTTGTTAAACCGCTTAGCAGATAAGATACACCAGCAAAGCTATGCCCAGAGAAATATTCAGAACTGTAATGGTTCATTACATTGTAATAATAATTTTACATTTTTTGTTTCTTTTCTTAAAACTGCATCCCAGAAGTTAGGGAAGGTGCTTCAGACCAGCCTTTTAGTTATCAGAAATACTTATTCAAGCACTATAAAGATAATATACATAAGATAATCATATTAAAATAGGGTTGTAAGGCCAGGTTTATGGAATCCAAAGCTTTAGAGGAAACCTTTGAGATTCTACTTATGTCTTTATTAGGGAATACAATGTTATATGCTCTTAATATGTGGGGCCACTTTAAATTTGTAAGTCTGCATTATTAAACCTTCGTGGGAAGTGTAGCAGGAGGAAACCCCGGGTAATTGGCTGCAGCTCCGGATGCAGCCACCCTCTCATTGGAGAGCGGTGGATTCTCCGAGGTACTAAAATTAGACAATCGCCGCCCTCCAGAAATGCTTCTGGAAACAGTGAGGAGAAGAAATTCTGACACAGACTGAGGGCTTGTGGTGGGGAGTGAAGTGCACAGGCACTGGCTTCCGGCAAAACTGCAGCCTATAGGGATGCACAGAAAGGCAGCTTTTTTTTTTAAACTGAAAAAACAATGCACACAATAAAGAAATTGCAATAAATTGACATTAGCAATGTTTTACATGACTATTACATTCACTGTTTCTTATGTAATAATAATTCTGAAGTATTCATCCAGGCAAACCAGCAAAGTCTAAGCTAGGACTGCTTGTTGACTTTGAAAAGAAACAACTCTTGTTGAATTATCTCTGAACTAAATTTAAAAAAACAGTGAACTCTTTCTACTAGCCTTTTTTAAAAAAATAGAATATGTTTATCCATTATCTCTTTGAAGTTGCAGTGTTTACAATATCTTTAAATTAAATATTGGATGAGGTATCTCTGTTAAATAAACAAATGCTGCATGCCTCTATCAGTGGAGGAAAGCCTATATCTGGATAGCCTGGTCTTCCGCACTTGGAGCCTTTATTTTTAGAAGTATGTGAATAAAAAACAGCTTCAGTTTTTGTTTTTTAAACATATTTCAAACTGGCTGCAAAGAGGTGATTGCATAATTTTGTTCCTCATTTCTGTTTTTAGGTTATTTACATTGCTCATGAAAAAGATTAAGGCAAAGTGGATTTTTCTTACAATAAAACCAGCTTTTGCATTAAATTTGCTCTTTCCTCTGCTAATCAGGGTATACAGTGTCAGCCTCTATGACACTTGAAGCACGTGTGGGTTTTGTCTTTTCTCCTTTGCATCTACTTTCTGCCTGATTTAATTAAAAAACTGAAGCTTGTACACTTGTGTTTTCCTGTGGTGACCTCAAGGACTCAAACGCAATGGCCAATTTCAGCTGAATTCGACAGCAGGTCAGAAGTCTGAACAGCACCTTGAGCCACATAGTTTTTGAGAAATGGATAATAAGAGAGGCTGAGGCCTGAAGGAGTGGAGCAGGGCTGCAGAGCGAGCTCGGCAGTTATCGGTGCCGTTGGCCGGTCCACACCCCGATAGCAGCTGGCCAGCTGGCAGGCATTCAGCCCGCAGAGCCGGCCACAGCACGCACAGCCCTGCCCGCTGTAAACAGGGCAGGCGGGGAAGAGATGCCACAACACTTGGGCTTCCAGGTCGTGGGCCAGGCTGCAGCAGGGAAGAGCATGTCAGAGGGATGATGGAGAAGCCCTGGAGAGCTGGGGAAATAAGGAGTGTACAGGGAGCAAGAGTAGTGGCCCAATGGTGATAAAATTTGGTCAAAAGCCCCAGGGAACGCAGCTTCCCTGTCTCTGTTGAAATCATGAGGTTCAAGTGCAAGTTCATACACCTGGGTCGGGGCAATTCCCGTTTTCAGTATTGAATGGGGGATGATATGATTGAGAGTGCCCCTGAGGAGAAGGACTTGGGGTGCTCAACATGAGCCAGTAGCGTGCGCTCACAGCCCAGAAACCAACCATGTCCTGGGCTGCATCAAAAGAAGCGTGGTCAGCAGTGTGAGGGAGGGGATTCTACCTCTCTGCTCCGCTCTGGTGAGACCCCACCTGGAGTCCTGTGTCCAGTTCTGGAATCCCCAACACAGGAAGGATATGGAGCTGTTGGAACGGATCCAGAGGAGGGCTATGAAGATGATCAGAGGGCTGAGCAGCTCTGCTATGAGGATGGGCTGAGAGAGTTGGGGGTGTTCAGCCTGGAGGGGAGAAGGCATTGGGAGACCTTCAAGCAGCTTCCAGTGCTGGAAGTGGCTCCAAGAAAGCTGGAGAGGGGCTTTTGATCAGGGAGTGCAAGGGAAGGAGGAGGGTTGGAAATATATTCTGTAACCAGTTTTTGTCTCATTGCACACAACTGATGGAGATCCCCCCCCCCCCCCCCCCTCCTGTTGCCCAGGCCTGATGAACGATGCCTGCTTCCTAAAACTCTGAAACAAGTCTTAGAGAGTTTATTTGCCAGCACTTTTGGTATCAATAGTATGAGGGGAAATGGCTTTAAATTGTAAGGGAGAAGATTTAGATTAGACATTACAAAGAAATTCTTCACAGGGAGGGTGAGGAGACACTGGAACAAGTTGCCTAGGGCAGCGGTGGCTGCCACATCCCTGGAGGTGTTTGGGGCCAGGTTGGATGGGGCTTGGAGCCCCTGATTCAGAGGGAGGTGTCGCCACCCATTGCAGAGGATGGAACTGGATGGGCTTTAAGCTCCCTTCCAACACAAACCATTCCATTGAACAGTTTGGGTTGGAAGTGACTTTAAAGATCATACAGTTCCAACCCCCCTGCCATGGGCAGGGACATCCCACTAGATCGGGCTGCCCAAGGCCCATCAAACCTGGCCTTGAACATCTCCAGGGATGGGGCAGCCACAGTTTCCCTGGGCAACCTGGGCCAGTGTCTCACCACTCTCATAGTGAAGAAATTCCTCCTTATGTCTAGTCTCAATCTGCCTCTCTCCAGTTTATACCCATTGCCTCTTGTCCTATCACTGTAAGTCTTTGTGAACAGTCCCTCCCCAGCTTTCTTGTAGCCCCTTTAGGTACTGGAAGGTCGCTATATGATTTCCTCAGAGCCTTCTCTTTTCCAGGCTGAACAACCCCAACTCTCTCAGCCTGAGGTGCTACAGCCCTCACATCATCTTTGTAGCCTCCTCTACAAATAGAACCATTTATCACATATAATTTATAATATTCCATGATTCTAAAAAGCTTTTTTTATCAGGGACAAATAAGATAATTTGGCACCTCCCGCCTATGACGCTGCACCCCGTTCCACGCTGGGGGCCAGGCAAAGGGCCCCTCGCCGCCGCCATCTTGATTGCCGCGCCGGCGCCGCGCGGCCCGGGGGCGCGGAGCCATCTTGTGGCCGCCCCGCCCGGCAACGGCAGCGCTGGGGGCCGGGCCGAGCGCTGCGCCTCGCGCGGCGCCGCCGACCGGAGGGAGCGGCCCGCAGCTCCTTCGCTTTGCGCTTTATGCGAACGTGAGGTGGGGGGGGGAAGGGGACTGTTCACAGGGGTTTGTAGCGAGAGGACTGGGGGCAGTGGGTATAAACTGGAGGGGGTAGATTTAGACTAGACAGAAGGAGGAATTTCTCTGTCATGAGGGTGATGAGGCCCTGGCCCAGGTTGCCCAGGGAAGCTGTGGCTGCCCCATCCCTGGAGGGGTTCAAGGCCAGGCTGGATGGGGCCTTGGGCAGCCTGATCTAGTAGGAGGTGTCCCTGCCCATGGCAGGGGAGTTGGAACTGGATGATCATTAAGGTCCCTTGCAACCCAAACCATTCTATGATTCTGTGATTTAGGGTAGACGCAGTATAAACCAAATTGAAATAGCGTACCTGAAAAATGATTAACATCTGAAATGGAAGACCAATGTCCAGATACAGCATCATGAAAATAATTGTTTAGGACTCCATTAAAAGCTTCTAGTTACTTATTTCCTGCTGTTTCTCTGTAGGTAGTTGCTGTTGTGTGTCTTTGGCGATGCAAGAACTGGGGTCTGTGATTCCATTGTGTTGGGCCACCAGTGCCCGTGACAGGGTGCTCTGGCTCCCAGTGTGTGTAATTCCTGCCTGGCTCCGAGGCAAAGGTGGCTCCATTCATCCTCTGCTCAGCTCTCTGTTTTCTCTACAGCCTCTTCACCCAAATCTGAAAGCCAGCAAGGAGCCTCCAAGGCACAGAAACATCATCCCGCCCAAGAAGGCAGGTATCATTCAGCAATTCGTTATGGCTTCTGCAGCAGGACGCAGGGCCCATGGCTGCGTACCTGTATCTCATTCCATGCAGGCAGAGAGAGACCTGCGACTGTGTGCAAGGAGGCTGAGGGCAGTGTGACCACCATAAGTGGTCACAAGTTCACGGGAAACCCCTCTGCGCAAGTTCCTCTATTCACAGAAATTTTTGTATCCTAATCGCTTGCTAATGGCTTGATCTGCTGAGCTAGAAAACTGTCTCTTTGTCAAGGAGCCCGTAAATACAAGAATGAAATAACAACTGACAAATAACCCAAGGATTACAGGTAGGATTGATCCAAGTACGAAATGCCAAACTGCAGTCTTCATGCATGAGAATACAGAATTTGGGGTTGGTGGAACACACAGTGGACAGAGGGTGTGCGAGTGCAGGGAGCCTGTGACCCTGGCTCGCTCTTGCAGATAGTAGAGTCTACGATAACGCTTCTCTTTCCCGCATACATTGTCTGAGTTTACTGAAATATTAAAATAGTTTACTCTTGGTGATTGGCCATTTAATTTTTGGCTTATTTTCCACAAAATATTGCTGCACTGAAAACGGGAGTGTGAACTGCAAACTAGTCCAGACAAAATTTCCCTTGGCTGTTGAACATGGGGATGATCTGCTCCATCCTTAGAGTACACAGTAAACCTCACCACAGGTGATTGTTGTTGACAAACTCCAAATATCATGAACTGGTGTTGTTGCAGTACGAAAGGGGTACATGAATTCTAATTTAGAAGCTAAGATGCAGCTGCTAATGCCTGAACCTCAGATTTTTGTGGAAAGAACTCTGGCCCTCATCAAACCAGATGTTATTGATAAAGCAGAAGAAATAGAAGATCTTATTCTCCAATCAGGATTCATGATCACTCAGGTAAGGGGCTGTGTTCCAGAAAAAAATAACTGCACTTGCTAAGTCAGCACAATATTTATCTCAACTTTCAGCCATCAAGGCATTAAGTAAAAGCTAATGTGTCCAGAAGTTGATTTGTATTCTTCATGTGTCCTCAACCACAGCTGCCTGATTCTATAAGAATGCATTTTGCTAGTGCATAGGATGGACCAGAACAGACTGAATATTTTGCTGATCACAGGAAAACACAGAATGATTAATAAAATCAGATTTAGCAAACATATATAGCAGCTACACAGACTCTCCAAAGTGACTCTGGAGAGCGTATTGTTCCAGTATCGCAGTGTGTAATACAACATGCGTTTGCTTAGAGAATTAATTGAATTAGAGAGCTGGCCGGCTGTGATCTGACTAATTTTTCGTTTCCGCTGTTTTTAATTTAAGTTGGCTTTATGGATATTTTAAATGCCACGGAAACGTTTCCTTAGTCACTGGTGTCAGTTCTGCTGGCAAAGACTCCAGAGCCTGATTGTCAGCAGAGGTGGCGTTAAGGGAAAATGTGGTTAACCGATACGAAACGTGTGCTCTCAGTCCCTTATAGACCTGTTTCCACACGCTTCTGTGCGAGAGCACTGGAGCAAAACGATTTGCAAGACGGTCAGAACCGGGGAGGCGGACCAGGAGCGGGACGGGGGCTCTGGGTGCTCGTCCAGCGCGGAGCCAGCGCTGCCTGCGGGACGGGGGGCGGCCGCTGGGGGGCGCTGCGCCCCCGCGCCTGACGGAGGGGCGGCTGCTCCTGCTTCTGCTCCTCCTTCTCTGCATCCTCCTTCTCTGCATCCTCCTCTCACTCCTCCTCCTCCTCCTCCTCCTCTTACTCTTACTCTTACTCTTACTCTTACTCTTACTCTTACTCTTACTCTTACTCTTACTCTTACTTCTCCTCTGCATCCTCCTTCTCCTCCTCCTCTTACTCCTCCTCCTCTGCATCCTCCTTCTCCTCTGCATCCTCCTTCTCTCACTCCTCCTTCTCCTCCTCCTCCTCTTACTTCTCCTCCTCTTCATCCTCCTTCTCTTCATCCTCCTTCTCTCACTCCTCTTTCTTTGCATCCTCCTCATCTACTACCTCCTCCTCCGGCCCCGCGGTACCCGCCTCTGTGGCTCCGAGCGAGCGGCGACTGCGCTTCTAGATACAATTTTGAAGGATATTTTTTTCCTAAGATGCTTGCTTCTTTTTTTTTTTTTTTAAATCATTTTTCTTGCAAATACACCCTTTCCACATTTATTCTGTATTTTCTTGTTTCCTCCCTTACCTTTCTGATTGTTTAACTTAGGCAAAATATATCAGAAGATGTGAGAATTAAATACTTTTTATTCATTTATTTAATAACAACATCTTTATAGCACCTTCTTATGTTTTTGGTTGTTAGGAATTTGCTGCAAATGAGGGCACTTGAAAAACTTTTCTTCTCTCTTTGTGACTGCCCTATTAACCTCCAAAAATTGTCTTAGTCCTAGGCACCTGCAAGCTAGGCAGCTGTTGCAAGAATTGTTAAGCATGGATACTGAATGAAAAATAGAACAAATGCAAAATTAACTGTGGCCCTAAGAGAAAATAGTTTAAAAGTAGAACACTATGGTGGAGCAGCTGAGTAATTACGTTCTGCCCTTGGAATGCTCTTCACTTCTTCTGTACCGGGCCCTGCCTGTGCTCTAAGTCATCTAGTGGTTTTTAAATGCTGTAGTTTGTGAAGGCTAAAACTGCATCTTGATGAAATGGCCTGTTTGTCTTAGTAATTAACTTGGAAAACCCTTGCTCTTTGTTACTCTGTATCTCAAAGTGGATCAGATCTGAGAGAACCAGATTAGGCTGGGACCTTACCCTGTGACTGTTCTCTTGCACTTGAAGATGAGGACTGTATCCTGTCTGAGGTAGTGAGCCATCTTCATTTGGAAAGCTTTTTTTCTTTATATTTTTTTTTTCTTTTACACTTTGTAGAAGCGGAAACTCCAATTAAGCCCAGAGCAATGTAGCAACTTTTATGCAGACCAGTACGGGAAAGTGTTTTTTCCTAATTTAACAGCCTATATGAGTTCTGGACCTTTAGTTGCTATGGTTCTTGCCAGACATCGTGCAGTCTCATACTGGAAGGAATTGCTTGGACCATCAGACAGCATAAAGGCTATGAGAACTCACCCTCACAGGTAACTTGCTGATGGGTCTTGGTGAAGTCAACTCTTAACTGAGACCAGAATTTTGCCCCTCCCCACACCCCCTTTTTTTCCTTTTACAGTAGAGATAAGGATTTGGAGTGGCCTGTTATTTTTTAAATTGTGTGTAACATAGCTTTTCACCTTTGTTTTTTAGTATGTAAGGTTCCCCTGTTTTATGGACAATGCTGAGTGCATTAACATGAATCTTAGGTAGCTACCTAATTTGTTTAAAAACAAAATCAAGCCAATGTCTTGTTAATTAGTTCATATTGCTTTTAGATGGTCTTAGAATATAAAGACTTGGAAGGGATTTGCAGTTGCCTAACAAGTAGTTCTTTCTCTTATTTTTAGCTTAAGAGCGATCTACGGGACTGATGATCTGAGGAATGCACTTCACGGCAGTCTCAGCGTTTCCTTAGCAGAAAGAGAAATTCGATTCATGTTTCCAGAAGGTAAACAGTACAAATACTGCATTGTCAATCTTTGGGAGGGTAATGTCCTTTCCTGTTACTACTTCCCTGTACAGGCACTAGATAAAATTGGATTTAGAAGAGACTTGGTTTCTTTGCCCTACAAGAAAGTGAGCCTGTTTGTGTATAAGCTGATATTTTCTGCTGTGTAAGGCGTACAAATATGTATCTGAAGAGCCCTTAGAGTACAAGAGCTGTTTCTACTCTTCAGGCTCTGTGATCTTGGAATTGGAGCAGACAAAGCCGGTAAATGAGAGGAAATGGGAAGCTATTATATTGCAGAAGTCTTTTTGGCAGTGTCAGCCTGGGGACTCCCATTGACTTGAGAAGATTGGCTGTCTTCTTGGGTTCAGGCTGAGTAATGTCTGTTCAACAGCAGCTAGATGCTTACATGATGGTGCAATTCCAAAGTTAAGTGCCAGAGAAATGGGCCACAGAACCCAGAAAGGCTGGGAGAGGATCTCTTGTTTGTAATGTAATAGTTGAAAGATGGCTTTGCTCTTAGTCAGAAAGGTTTAAGGGAAACCTTGCTAGAAAAACTTGTCAACTGCGTCAGTTATTTTAATAAAAGCTGTTAGCTTCCCTACTATCCTTACCTGGTGTGAGCCATGTGTCTTCTCCTCAATCTAGTGACAAAGCTGGACTTAAGGGGAGCTTTTTAGGGTCTTCAGAAAGCAGCTTCACACTGCAAGAAGGAAGTACTACATGTGGAATATGTTGTTTCTGTCCTGCCTCCAGTGCATCCTCAAGCACATAGATTTTCCCCAGATGATCTCATTTCCTCCCCTTTCGTAACTGTCTGTAATTAGTAAGGTGGCCTTGGGGATACTGTAAAGGGGTTCAGGTAGTTTCTTTCAAGTTTGTTGTGGGAGAAACTGTAAAAACCATTATGTATTATTAACTTATGAAGGAAAGCAGCAGCTCATATATAAACAACCTTTGAAAGAGCGCCTTTTTTAATCACTCTACAGTCTGCTTTCCAACAGCTATGCTAACTCTTTGCAGTGATCTTGGAGCCAATTCCAGCTGGACAGAGGGCTCGGGATTACTTGGACCTTTATGTAAAGCCTACGTTACTAGCTGGGCTCACTGCCCTGTGTAAAGAGAAGCCTGCAGACCCAATGGTATGTACAGTATATCAGGATCGTGTTGTACACTTTGAATACGTTTACTTTGTGTCAGTAATGTGTTGCGGTCCTTGTCTATAGGAAAGTTACTCTTCTTAAAGAGTTGTGCTGTTTTAACTACCTGCTGGTGAGATAATCAGGTAACATTTGCCTTTCCAGAAGGTAATTGGTTTGTTACAGATGAAATGAGGGCCAGGACTAAATGGAATCAGCCTTGATGAAATGACAGGGGTTTTAGGGGACTTTTATAAAACTCTTCCTGAAAATCACACGGTAGTTAGATGGCTGGAAAGGTAAACAGGTACCATCATAGGTTGTTAAATGTTATTTTTTATTTTTTACTTTATTTACTGTTTCTGAGGCGAGTTTGAGATGAAAAAGCTCTCATGCAGTAGATACTAAGCAAGATTAGATGCTAATCACATTGGTAGTAGTTACACAGTTGAGCAAAATACTGTAAGAGTTCCTAGCAAGTTTGTCTATATTTTATCATTATGTTTATTTAAGCCAATATTATTAACCCTTCCTTGGGGCAAGCTATTATTTTGACTCTGGGGCATTGATTAGCAAAATTAACTTACAAAATTAACTTTCTTTGATCTGGAAAGTTATGGTAAGTGTGTTTTGTATTCTTAAAGTTCAAGTCATTCACACTGATACTTCTTTAAGAATGCAGATAATTAATCAATGTGACAATTTACTGGCCCTTGTGGATTTTACATTATCAGGTTCTTAATCAACATTGCATTTTTCTAAAAGATACACTTCAGATAAAAGCCTGAAAAATAATTCAGGGCTGTTTCTATGGTCTGTGCTGTGGGTTTTGATTAAATGATTGTTCCAGCTCTGTAACCGGTTCACTTTATCTGTGTGTCTGGCACTGTTGCCATAGAAATCTAGAAAGCAGAGATGAAGAAGTCTCTTAATCCAGCCCTCTACCTGACGGACAGACCAATCGTATCTAATGTGCCTAACAAATGTTTGTCTGGCCTGTTCTTTAGCACTCCAAATGATGGAGAATCTGCAGTCTCCCTAGGCAATCTGTTTCAGTGCTTAATTAGACTTGGACCAACTTTTAGCAGAAGCTTTTCAACTAAGTCTCCTGTACTCTAATTTTTAGCCCATTACCTCCTGCCCCACCCTCTGACTATACCCAAGGGACATTGGAGACAATGTAATATCTCCTCCCTTTATTTTTCTTCAGTGACCATTTTGTGACCAAACTGCATATATGAAGAGCACTACCATCTTTTTTTGTTCCCCCTTCAGTCATCTCTTCACTAAATTAAAAACTGGATTTTTTTCTCTCTGACTTTAAAGGTCACATTTCGCTAACACTTTGTTTTAACTCTCTAATTCCAATTAATTTCTGCATTCCAAGCTAGTTATGTGGTAACTCATAGTAACTTCATCACGAGCATGCTTTCCTTCCTTGCTTGTAAGAAAACTGTAAAGCTAGAGGAAGCAGTGTGAATGGCTCTACTTAAATGTGTACATGATAGATGCGCCTTCTCTCCTGTCCATAATATCTGTGACCTTGTAACAGAAGGAAAAGAATGTTGATTAGACATTTTTTGGAAGTATATGTTGGCTGTTGCTTTTCAGTTCATCTGCTTAGTGACTTACAGAGAGGCTGAAAGCACCCATTTTATTTTTTTCTAGTATTCTTCCAGGAACTGAAGAAGTGAAGTTGGCGTGATTTGGGTCTTTTTTTTTTTACCTGTCTCTTTTTCCTCTTTCTGAAGCTGGCATCAGAAACTTTCTGTCCACTCAGAAATACTTGCTAGCAGCACAGAGTTCATCTCAGCCAATTCCTATAGTAACACAGAATAAATTTAGTCAGGCTCGAATGATTTAAAAATTTCTCATTTTCCCATGAAGCGTTTCTAAGGGGTTGTGTGGTTTTGTTTTGTTTGTTTGTTTTGTCATAGTGCTCTGCTTGTCTCTTTCCTTTGCAAACCAATCTTTTTGTGCCTGGTAACAAAAGGAGTGTTCAGGCATGGTGCTTTACTGGTCTACTATTCTATCATTTCCTTCACTTCATATTATGGTATGAATTTTGTTGTACTTAGCATTTCAGATACTGATGTCAACAGCCTTGTGAAGGAAATAAGGATGTGTTAAAACCTTCTTTTTACAAGCGGAGAAATCGAGGTAAAGGGTTCATTTGCCTAAGGCCAGGCCAGGCATTGGCGGATGAATTTAGGACTCATAGCATTCCTCCCTCTCGCATTCTTATTTAAGTACACTGTGCTGGAAAACTTAGAAGATGAATTTCAAAAAGTAGACATGTTTTGTTTTAGAAGTTTTAGTTACTGTAAGGTAAATTCAGTTTGTAAGACTGAAACTTCTAATGAATGATTATTAGATAAAATATCTCTTAAGTGTTATCAGGAGTGATATTTCATTAAGCAGTTTCATGCGTCATTCTACAACAGGGCTGATGAGATTATTGAAATATGGCTCAAATATAGCCACAAAGATAGACATTGACAGGAAAAGTTGTCTTCTAAAGGTCAGCATGAATTATTTAGAAGCAATATAAGCTGTGAAGGTTGGAAAGAATGGTTTGAAAGAACAAGTTATTCATATGTCCATTTTTTCTGAAAAGTTTTTGTTTCACAGCACGGTAGGAGAGTGTTGGTATCACAGCTTTCAAGTAATTATTTTAATATTCTCCCATACACTAAATGGAAAACAACAGTAAAACTGACAGTGTTTGGGTTTTTTTTGTTCTGTAGACTTGGCTTGCTGACTGGTTGATTGAACACAATCCTAATAAACCTAGGCTGCAACATCAGGCCACCAAGAGTGAGCATCAAGGATGAGAGCTCAGTGGAAACCTCAAGCGTTCCAGGTTCCATGTGTGTGTCATTTTCGGTGTATATCTTGGCTGTGTAATTGATACTACCTGATGTAAATGTTAATGTCATAACTACCTGCCTCTTCGTGGGGATAAAGAACCTCACACTTAACCAGGATTTAACACCAGTAGCTTTTCTATTGACGTAGTGAATGTAGAATGACATGACAAATTATGGTGTTAGGTGATTAGAAAAAGACACCATTCCCATCGGGTGTGACTTTACTGCTGTCTTTCCCATTTGGTTTGGCTGGGGAGAACAGTATTTCCACCAGGGCAGATTTCCACATGACTTACTGCTGGCCTGTACTTTGTGAAACTGAGACTTGCAGTTCAACATTTCTTTAGCAGACACAAATTCCATTATGAAGGGAGGTGCTTGAACGTAATGTGGAAAACAATTACTGGAAGCATATTAGCAACTATAGAATTTTAATTGCTGATTACATCACAGAGCTAAGGTCACTCTTGAAGATAATTTATTTGAGCCTGACGTATTTATCAGAATGTGATTTGCAGCACTTATTTGAACGTACACTGAATTTTCCTTTGCCATCTCAGTGGCGAAAGGCACAGCAGTTATAAATCAGTCTTTGATTTCCATTAGAAGTCACAAGAAGGTGTATTTTAGTCAGCTGTCTTCCAACACTTATTCAAAAGAAAGGTGCTTAATTGGAGCAGCTCAAGTTAAGGGTGTTTTCTGTGTTCTCCAGCTCATAAAAGGTATGCTGATTTCTGTTGTTTACCCTTGAACTTTAAATGTGTTCTATTTGAGACTTTCAAGAGAATGGGTTAGGGGCCATGCTATTCAACAGGACACGGGTTAATTGCACGCAGCTACCTTTTCTCTTTAGGGAGAGGAGGTTTATTAATTTTCTTCGAGGAGCCGTATTTGTGCTGTTTACTTGAAGTCTTGTATCTTTTGGTTTGGCTAAGATGGAGGAAACAATATTATTTTCACAACTCTGAAATATTAGTGTGCTTGACTAATACTAAACAAACAGCAATTTCATAATTTGTTTCATGAAAAAACTTGCTTCCCAACTTGAGTAATTACCAGAAACATAACTCATTTGTCTGTAATGTTAAACTTTGTTTAAGCTAATTATTTATCTTCTCAGTGGAATAAACCATGATTGCCAACCCAGAGAATAAACACCTAAAGACCTAAAAATCTTGGGACCTTTAGGATAAGAAGAAAAAAAAAAAAAAAAAAAAGAAAGCGTACCCCCTCAAATATGAAGAACAAAATCTATGGTGGTTAGAAATGCAGTAGACAGATTCATTTACAACTAATTTATTTTGGCTGTAATTATTGCCCCCATATGTGTCTGATTGCTGCAATTACAGGCAGTTGCGCTTTTTGGTTTCCTGTCAGCCAAAACAAAAGATTTCTTTTTTTGAAGATGCCAGAAAACAAAATCTGATGAATCGATAATACCTACTCCTGTATTTTGTTAGTTACTATGGCATTTGCTCACTTATTTTGATGTGGTACTGCTTAACAATAAATGTCTCTGTTACATTACTGCTGGAGTTTTCTGGTTTGCTTTTATGTCAAGTCTGTCTTATCTTGTACCTATAGGTCATCCTAACTTCTGTATAGAGTACGTGACTTCTTACCAGGAGAAAGGGCAAAAGCAGCTAATGTTGCAACCTGTGCAATATAAAGTTGCAGTCATTCAAGTGTATACCTGTCATGGATTTATTCTCTACTATTAGAGCCAACCCCTTCAATTGCTGACTGGTGCTCACTTTCATTTTCCGAAGAGAAAGGTAGAAAAAGAGAAGATGCCTTTGTCCCTTGGGTGCCACCCTGGCTGACTGTATCTGTACACCCAGGGCAAGTATTGATCCAGCAAAGCTCACAGCTGACATCTCGAGGAACTTGCATTAATAAGTAGGGTGTGGGCAGGTCACTTCTGGGAATGTAAAGCGGGCAGCCAGCTAGGTCCTCTGGGGGTGCTGTGACACCGCAGGAGAGGCTGTTGCGGGACATGCTGCTTATATTTCTTGTGGTCTTCAGTTTTATTTAGCCCAGGGTGTTATAGGCTTGGCTGGCATTATAAATCCATACCACAGAAAATACAGCTTTGGGAAAAGCAAATGAACTGGAAGATGTTTTACTGTTTGGTGACAGCAAGGTAAGCTACTCTCTGTGGGAACAAGTGGCCTGTGTTCTCTCTCTCTATCGAGTCAAAATAATTACCTTGCCTGTTGAGTTTTATTGGGTATTTTTAGCTTTGAGGGAGTTCATTTTAGTTTTACTGCCAGAGTGCTGGAATAGAGCTATGTCCATAAAACCAGCAGTTCAGTCTGTTTCCCGTAATTCTGTTTTTCAATGGACTTTCTCCTGGAAATTTGCTTATTGTATGCTTGCTGTCACCTGCACTGGAAGTTATTCTTGGGACTATGTAGATCAAGCTGGTCTGAAGTATGTGATTGTTCAGCCTTCCTGTCTGGTAAGGGATTTATTACCTTTAAGAGCAGTTAAACTGCAAGGAACCTGGAACATAATTTAAAGATGGCAGAAACCTCACTCAAAGCCAGTTCCCCATTGCCTATGTAAGTCAGAGCATTCCAGCCTGCCACGCTTCAGAAATGAGTTGCTGTTCAGAGCTTAGGACTTTATTCAGCAATTTTAAGCAAAAAAACCCAAAAAAAGTTAACATGCAGTTTTGCAAACCCTTGTCTTTCTCAAATCAGAAAAGCAGAGAGGATATATTTTCAGTGCCATGTTAGAATGACAGATTCTCTTGAAGGATAGAAGGGTCATAGTTAATTTTAATTCTTTAAGTTGCAGCAATCAGATGAAGGTAATTTTTGTTATTCTGGACAGCAAATGTTAGTTGGTTTTGGCACTACCCAACAACTGCTTCCTCTGAAACTACTGTGGGTTTTCACTTTCCTTTTTAAAAAATCTGACAAGTGGTTTTATTTTGTTGGATGAAGAGAATCTTTGCACACCATAAAAAGGTAACTCACAATTGTTTTTGCAGTGCTATTTCCTTTTAGATGCCAGTCAGTAGAATAATTCTTGGACTAGAAATAGGACTTCTCTCTACTGGTTACCTGCTGCTTTGCTTTGTTCAAATTGGCACAGCAACATTGCAAGGACCATAGCAGGAAACAGGTACTTTTGCTGCTGTTAGTGAAGCAGAAAAAACCTGTTGTGCGCCATCAGGAGCAGCTGCCCATACCTAGAAATCTTCTGTAGCCTGGGTGAGCTCCTCTGGGTGTGGAGTGTGTCAGCGGCTTGACTGATGCATTGAGTCTCCTTGGAAGGATGCCTGTCAAATTATTGTTATGCTGCCTCCTGCCAAGTGGTCGTGGCGACACTGCCATAAGCTCAGGGGAGAGCCCATTGTTGGTCTTCTGAGCCAGAAATAAGGCATTGTTTTAAGACTAAGCAGTTGGTCGGAGAAGAAGGCAGCTTGCAGACATGTGGGTGAATGATACCCTAATAATGATAACACTGAAGGATTAAGAATTCTCTTCAGTTTACTGCTTGCGAGTGTTTTACAGCTGAGAGAAGTGATGCTTTCATACAAAGTACTTTGTGTAGTGGCATGCTGGGTATGCTTGCATTTGTATGGCATCATATTTTGTCCCCTGAGAACACCTGGCTGACTCACTCTTGCTTAGCTGCAGAACTATTTGGAAACATGATTATTTAAAAATAAAAAAAAAAGCTACTGGTACCATATATACAACTTTTTTTACTGTCCTATTTACCTTATTTAAAAGTTGTCTCATCTGGGATCTCTGAGTCAGCCTGGAGGGATCTTCTGTATTAATTGAGAGAATTGTGAAAGGCAGTTGGGTGCAGTCTGTCAGCCAATACTGCCTGGGTGAGGAATCACATATGAACTCGCACTAAATTCCGGAGAATTTTTATATGCAAGAACCTAATTTGGCTCGACAGACTCTAGGCTTTAGTGAACGACTCTGCAAACCACCCATGCTTCTTTATAATCAATTTATAGTCAACGCCTAAGCTCTCATTTCCTTGCAGGGGGACAGTTGTGTTTTGTTGTGTTTCCAGAATCTGCACTGATTGTCAGGTTAGGAAATTCTGCACTTCCAAAAGCAACATCTTATTGCTATGCTGGCTGTCGGGTCTTATCTCTTTTAGGTGTTGTAAAGCTTTTTCTTACTGGGTGGCATTCCTGTTGTGGTGTGAATGACGGCAATGGTTTGTATGTATTTAGTTTTGTGTCAGGCCTTGTCTCTCTATGTGAGAAAATTCCCAGGAGTATTTAACGTACACGTGTGGATAAACCTCCTGCATGCCCCATAAAGTACTTTACTGTGGGCCAATATAACGCAGTCATTACAGGGTGATGTTTAAACTTCTGAGATTAACACAGTCTCTCGATTGCACTTACTTATTTTTATAATGTGCAATTTAGCGACTGAACCATGGAAAGTTATGGCATAGTGAGATCTTCTTAAAAACAGTGTTTCCAACTGTGCTTTCAGTTTGCCTCATTGTAAATCTGGAGCAATTCTATTCTCTCAGTTGAAAGAAAGAAGGAAAATAGGATCATTTCTGGGAGCCGCTCAGCTGGTACATTATCCATATGCCTGAAGTGTATTGTCAGATGTTGGCATGGTGCGTTCTCCGCTCCTATTGAAAACAAGGGGTTGGTGCCAGATTTTTCTGGAGCCAGACTTGGACAATGTTGTTTTGTGCATGCAGAACACACTGTCATTTGCCATTTTGCTAAGGCAGTTGTGCAATATATTTTTGCCTGGACAAGAGAATTTTGATCAAGCCTCTGTTTGAAAACCAGATGCTTTTTTCTGTGGCCACCATACATCTGGATAGCCATGAGATCATTCCCTGCTGCTTACCACTTCCAACTAAACTATCCCACGAGGCTATTTCAGAATACTTTTTTTTTTTCCTTCAGAGGTCTTCCATGTAAATATACTGAACTGACCAGCAAAGTTTTGACCGTGACTGTCTTTGTTTTGCAAAGTTCTCTTGTAAACAGGCACCATGCTGGCTTCCCTGAATAGCACCATCACTGCAACTGAATGGGAGCAACAAAAGCGTAGGAAATGAAATGTTCGTTCAATTTCCTATTCATGTAAATGATAGTTTATCATACTGATTATTAGCTTCGTGTAGTTAGGATCCGTGATGGTTCCTAAGCCTTTTATTGCCTTTTTTTTCAAAAGCAACTGCGTTGAAGCCTTGCCTCACCTGAGTGCTGACTCAGTGTCGAGGCATTCTCCAAACTTTGCGTTATAATTGTTATTAATCCATCATTATATATGGCAATGATACATCTTTATCAGTTGCTTATTCTCTGCAAAATGTTCCGTTTTCTTTGTAACATCTCAACGGATGAGGGAATGCTGCACAAAGGAACAAACGGTACAAGCGTCAAGGTCAGGGACAGAGAAGTAAAATGACTACTCCAGCTTCCTTTGAAGCAGCAGCAAAGAGAAGAATTGAATCCACTTCTCTGTAGTTCCAGCTTTGCCATGTCAACTTAGCAGTTTATCAGTCTATCTATTCAATAAAAAACAGCCTACTTGTCATGAAGGAAACTCAGCACTGGGTCTGTAGCCCAGTCTCCGAGTTAATGTGGAGGAAGCCTCTTCACTGTCATTTTTGACGTACAACACAAATCAAGGCTCCTGGACTCGTAATTCCTTTTGTCTACCAGTCTTCTGTGTGCCTAATATCTCTATTTTCCTGTCTGTACATGGACAAAAATTCACATGATCATCCAGCAGGACATTTCTTGGAGCATTTATGCTCATGCTCCCTTTGCCAGCACTGAGCTGTGGAGTGGGAATGTGGGTAACTGCACGAGCAGGTGGTTACTGCATATTTACTGCATATGTGCTGCTGGGGACTGTATCTAACTGTATGTAGGAAGAGAGAGTATAGGAGCCTGTGTTCCCAAAGCTTCTGAGTTGTTTGGTGCTTGGATCATTCGGCATGTGTCTTGAAAGCTTCTTTTGGAGGCAGTGATTGTTACTTGAATATGCATAAAGAATTTGTCTGTTTGATAGGACATTTTGATGTAGTAATGCCCGTTACAGTTGTGTTAATGACTTCTTCTGGACTTCCTAAATCAGAAATTAGTGGCGGGTTTTCTTTCAGTCCAGACAAGACTTATTTTTAAAAATAGCAAGTATTGCAGAGTAACCTTAAAGAATCATTTGTCCTAACATAAGAATGACTTATAGTAAAAGAAAAGGTGGTATTTTAACCTGACTTTTGCTAAGGCATTGCAGCAATAGTTACAGGTAAATTCAGTTTAATGGGAATAAATTGAAGCCAAAATGACATTTCAACTGAAAATAGTCCTAAGAAAACTTTTATGTAACACAGCTGTGGGAGAGGGGGAGTGGGGAGCTGTACCAGAGACAGAAGTCATGCTGCATCTGTGGAAGTGAAAATGAGCAGAGCCAGCCTAGTTCCGATGCTACGTCTGTCTGCATGGAACCAGCAGGTTTAGAGCACAGCTCTGAGGCTGGAGTGATTCAGCTCCAGGGATACAGATGGGTCTGTGACCAGGAAGGTCCATGTTTCTCCACCCTAGCAGCATGTTCTGTTCTCTGTTGCTGTCTACAGCCACTAAAGGCAGTGGTCTGAGAGGAAACCACACAATGTGTTCCCTTACACCATCTTTTGAAACTATGAAATAAAAGAGCAGAGATAGAAAAGTCCAGGTAAGTGAGGATTGCCGTGTTCCTCTTCTCTACAAACTCAGCATGGGCTGCCTGTGCCTTCCTCTTTTCCAGCAACACTGAAATAAAACCTTTCCCTGTGCCTCCACCTTGCAAATATCAGTATTCTTACTGAACTCTGCTCAGCTCAGTGACAGCCACAGCTGTGTGTTTGTAGGACTTAACTGAACAGAGAGACACAAGACAGGTGGACAATTAAATTTTCTAGCTATTTCCCCCCTACCCTGCTGTTTTCTGGGTGCAAACAGTTGATGTGACCTTCATCAGTCAGCTGACATGGAGGAAAAGGTGTAAGGTAAAGTATATTTTTTAAATGAAATGAACAGTTTTATGTATGCTTTTATAAATTTACTACAGAAGAAGATGCTGTCCATGTCCCTAGGTACTATAATCTCGTGTAATTCTTCTGAGGTGAATGTTATCGTGTCGCTTTGGGTATGAGAATGTAACGCCCTGACAGTATGAACTGGCAGCTTGTGCTTTTCTCTCCCTTATACTGAGAAGAAATTGGATCTTTATTTATCCATCCAGTTCCAATTAAAATAAATTGTTTCATTGTCAGCTGACATTAATCAGTTGTAGTTTTTCTTCCTTATAGTTGAGAAAGATTAGGCGCAGAAGAATTTTAGAAGTCGCCATTCATACGTGCCAGCCCACCTGTTCTTATGAAGTAGACGTACCTGCTGCCAGGTGGGTTTTTGAGAAGTAAAATGTCTTTTACATGTCCACATGTGTAACATTAAATTGTTTCTGCTCATGGAGGTTGTGGGGTTTGCACACTGGTTTGGTGATGACCGGTTGCTGATGGGAATTTGTTTAATCTTTAGAGAAAAAGGTGTCTGCCAGAAGTTTCTTTTTCCCTTGGTATATAGTGAAAGGGGAACGCTTGGAGGCATGCCCTTTTCTGCTTGCTTTCAGCAGAATGGGGAATTTTTAGTTAAATACAAAAAAAATTTGAAATTTCCTTTTTTCTCCTTTCAAGTATGTTTTGATAACTGAAACACATTCACACTTGGAGAGATGAGCCTATTTTGCAAGGGAAAACCAAAACATTCCAGTGCAGCTAATATTGCAGCTCCTCTGGTGTCTTAAGTTCAGGGCACAGCAGGGGGTGCAGACACCTAAGGGGGATGCAGTAACTTTCTGGATCTTTTCTTTGGAAGAAGTAATAAGATAAGTCACAATTAACCCATTCAGCTAAATTAGTAAGGCTCTGGCAGAAGAGAGAGGAGATAGAGAGGAGAGTCTCTTAAGAGAGGCTGTGCTGGGGTAGTCCTGTCCTTGCCATCAGTGCTGACATACCTGACTTTCTCTTGTGGAAATCAGGATTTTTTGGCACTACTCTCTAGTTTCAAAGAACTGTTGCTTTTTTGAATGATTGAAAGTACTGAGACAATTTCCTGAGAAGGTGTCTGGACCTTCACTTGGGAGTGTAAGTGGTGCTCCCCACATGAAGGGGGCTGTGCCTGTGTAAGCATCCAGTGGCGCGTTTTATTCTAGGCTTGAATCTTCCTGACTTCTGTGCCAGTTATCTGACTTGCTGACCCCCTGTAAGTTTACTTTACTGCCTAGGAAAAGGGCATTTTTCCTTAGCTGAAATGCTTAAAGAACTGATCCAGTAATTTAGCATGGTTTATGAATTAAATTGAGCCATTGCTTACCCACAGGCTCTGCTTCTAGCTTACACCTCTTAGCTTGTCCTGCAGAAAAGAAGTCTTTTCTTTTTTTCCTACATTCCTTCAGGCCCGATCAATACATTCATCTTTGTCAGGAAATTTGCTTCCTTGTGTACAACCTTTTCTTATACATCCTACCCTGAGAAGTCCAAGCCAGATGTCATGGAGAGCACTGCTCCCTCGGAAGAGCAGGCTCTCCAGTGCAAGTAACAGCACGTTGGCACAAAATATTTTGTTCCTCTTACATGATTAATGTGAAAGGAGTGTTTTTAAGTGTACTGGCCTCAGTAAGTACTTTAATAAAAACCAAAACCAATGGAAATAAACTTAGCTGCAAAGTGATATAAAAAGGTATCCCACTGCCAAAATGCATTACACACATTTTTATCCACCATCCTGTGTGAGAGAGCCTGGGAAGCAGATTTTCTGCTCCTCTGGACCATCAACCAGGGAGTCAAATGCATTGCTCAGGCTGTTTTGAGATAATAAGAGATCAAGGCCAGAGGATGTCGGGGTCTTCTGGTATCCAAACCGGGACGATATTATAGTTGTGAGGGGGCTGTGCAGCCAATCCTCAGCCAAGGAGTGTTTCCAGGGCACCTCTCAGTCTTCCCAAAACCTTACTGCTTGTGGGATAGAGGAGTGACAAGCCAGCACTGAGGGACCCCAGGCCTTTGGCCCACTGGGATCTGTTCTTGCATCACAGCAAGCGCGTTCTTAAATTTCTAAGTGAGAATGCAGGCTGCTGTGATTCTTTGCCAAGCAGCTGTGTTACTCTCCTTTTTCCCCAGCTTTTTCAGTATTTTTAGCGGTATCATTTGCATGTCATGCACTGCAGTCCTGTGGTGAAGTTAGCCAGAAAATGTGTTCTGCTGGGAACAGTTACCTCTTTTGCAAAAAGTTTAAAAAAATATTAACAGGTGTCAAGAAGGTTTAGAAAAAAAATATGTAACAAAAATTGAAATATAAAGATCGCACATCATCAGCTACCTTACCTGTGCTACCTGGGTTGTTCTTAAACATAAATACTACTGGAGGCATTTCAGCAGAACACCGTAATTTGTTGCAGCGTGACTGCAATGGAAAGCACAGCATAGCAGCTCAGCTGGGACCATAAACTGCTGTCTTATCACCTGGGCTGTCATTAGGCAGAAAGGACTATTTCTAACCCAGATGAAATCTCCAGGACATTTCTTCCTCCAGGACTGGTGGGTGGATTAGCATCCAGACCTCTGAGGAACAGGCTAAAAGCCCCTGTGTCCATGGTGATAGGGGCACTGTTGGAATTAAGAAGGAAGACTAGCACATCCAAACTTGTTTCTTAAGGGTTTTTATTGGGTTTTTGAGCATTAGTCATAGAATCGTAGAATAGTTTGGGTTGAAAGGGAACTTAAAGGTCATCGAGTTCCTACCCCCTGCCATGGGCATGGATACATCCCACTGGATCAGGCTGCCCTGTAGGCACCGATCTGCTTGTCTCAGCCGTGCTTTGCTGCTTCCTTCTTCATTTTTCCGGCCTTTGGGCTTTAATTCTTTTTTTTTCCTTATTGCCATGTGGCTGTGAAAAAGAAGTGTCTTAGAGGTGAAGAGGTGTCTGTGAAAATCTGCCTGTCATTCAAAACACAGGCTAGGGGGACAATTGTTTCAGCAAGTAGCACCTGAAGGACAAGTCTGTCATTCCTTGACTCCTTAGCTGATGTATTTTCCCAAAAGCTGGGAATCTCCAGAAGAAATGGCCTATATGGGAAAATAAAGCAAGATGTAAATAGCTTTAACGAGATGTTCTAATGTATTGAGGTGGTTGATTCACCTTCCCTGGAGGGGTTTAAGGGATGGGTGGACGAGGTGCTGAGGGACATGGTTTAGTGTTTGATAGGAATGTTTGGACTCAATGGTCCAGTGGGTCTCTTCAACCTGGTTATTCTGTAATTCTGTGATTTGTATCTCCTTAAAAGGAAGCGAAACTTGGTGCAGAATAGATGATATGATATGATAGATGAGTTTGTTTTCACATGTGGATTTAATAGCCTACCAAGAAGTAACTGCTTTTAGTGCTTGAAAAAGTCTCCACGAAAATATTTCCCTGAGGTGAGGTCAGTGTCTACTTACAGCTGTGTTTTAAGGGAATGAGTCAAAGAGTGGGTAGCTTGGTTACTTGGTTAATACAATACTGAACAGATCACAGTGATGTAGGAATCGAGTACATCTTAACAGGGCAGAGAGAGAAGTGGTGCCCCAAATAATCTGAGGTTTAAAACACAAAGTAGTTGGAAGGAACTGATTGGTGCTGTCAGTTCTCTTCTCAGCAGTATTTGCTACCCTTTCCAACTATTTATTTCAGCATAGGTGTAACTAAATTTGTACTGAAAATGTACAAATCACCCCGTACTTGGTTTCATGTGGAATCCGAGATCGTTTTCACTGGAGAATGATGGCAAACCCTTGACCACAGCAGCTGCCTCCAGAAAGCAAGATATTCTGAAATGGTCTCTCCCACTGATTCAGCACAGGAAACGGTGAATTTTGGGCTCCATCCTGTTTGACCATTTACGCTAACTCCTTATCAATATATACCTGGCCTGGCCCTGGGAGACTGGATGGTGTCTGGATACAAGCAGTACAATTTAGTGCTCCCAACTGCTTGAAAGACAGTGATTTGCGACCTCTCTGGTGATTGCCAAGATAAAGCTCTGCAACAGGGATGTCCTCTGCCCCGCCACTAATCCCAGCCAGAGCTGATCCAAGCTCCCCACGTGCACCTTGGAGGTGAAGCTGGAGCTGAGCAAGAGAGTGACCTGATCGCTCTCAAATCCAGATTCAAGTCTCACAGCCTATGGTATCGTACGTTGAGGAAAAAAATGAATGTGCTGCTGCCAAAAACATGTAGGTGTTTCACAGGGAATTCAAGTACTAGGCTGTTTGGTAAAACGGAGGCTGAGGTGGTTACCTGAAATGATAGTCCTGGCACCCTGCAGGGGTAAGGTGCGTGGGACAAGAAGGAACCACAAGGATCAATTAGTCCAAGCTTGGAAGTACAACTGCGTTTGCTATGGGACAAGTCTTATTAATATAAGAACATCAAAGCATAAATGTAGCTGATTTATTTCTGGTTCTGAGCTGACTCAAGCAAAGCCATCCTGCGAGTCTCTTCCTAGTGCTTCTGCTCAGGATCAGCCGGCACTGGTGCTCCTGTACCATCAGCGAAGTCCCCTGGAGCCACGTTAGCAGCCTGCCACTGACTGGAATTACCTGCTCCCCAGGCACCTGTGGTGCTGCTGCAATGCTGGGAATGCTCAGCACCCGGGGTGGTACCTGTCTCTCAGTTAATTTAATTTTATTCTCTTGCTTATTGCCTTCGAAATTCACTCAGTGATAGGGAGGAGTTGCCTTGCTCCCATCACAGTCGATGGCAGCTGGCCAGCTGAAGTCTCTGCCTGGCAAGAGTGGGGATGGAGATCTGTGGGTCAGAGTAGTAGCTTCACGGCTCTGGGGAAAAAGGGGGAGAAACAGAAGCTACTGTGTTTAAAGCTGCCATATATAGTCTTGATGGATGAACCCCTGAAGTGTCAGGCCAGCAGCCGTGGTGTTGTGGGTTAAAGAGGTTTGTCGAATAGGGAACAAATGAGAAAACTGTTGTCCTTGTCTTTGCCTGTGTCCAACTGAACTGTTAGGATTGAGCTAAACCTATGACGAGAGTCCCACCAACTTCACAACCCAACATTTCAGAGCATGTAACTCGTCACAGTGCAGTTTTGATCTCTTGACAGCCAGGCTGTATGGTTGGACAAGGAGAACAGCCACTGTCCCAAGCAGAGGAGCTCGCAACCAGCAAAATCAGTCCACGCGTGGCCCGAGTTTGAGCCCAAGTGAGGTAGCACTTGTAACTCTCCCCACTGTTTTACTGTCTTTCCACTGATCTCGTCATTATCATCTTTTATGGCATCCCATGAGCTACTGAAAGCATCAGAGGAGGAAATTAAGGGCTGTATACTGTCCAGGCTCTGTGGCCATATGTCCCCTGATGAGCTATTCTCTCCTGGACATGCTCACAAGGGGCTTCGATTAATGTTGCATGGGACACTGAATAAAGATTAGGGACAGAAATAAAAGAAAATACTAAAATACTACTCAAAATCTCCCTATTTCCTGCCACATCCTTCTCCTTCTAAAACTCCGCGCTCCCTTTCTACAGTAGACTTAGACATTCCTTTTCCTTTCCTGGCCTGTCCCACATGATTACTACTCTTCCTTGTATTCTAATTGCATTTGGTGAATGTTTCCTTGCTGTGGTCACACACCTCTGCTCCTTGCTGCGCTTGGAGTTACCACCAACTCCCTCTCCTTTCCTCTCAGTGTTTCAGACCCTCTGGAAGGGATGAGTTTGGGCCCAAGACTTGACATAGGCTTTAAACAAGGTCTGGAGTGAGTCCACTTTGGCTGAGAGTACTTTTGAGTGAAGATGTTCCAGTGGTCACTTCTGCACCTCAATAATAGTTTAGTTAGGGAACTTGTCATCTTTCTTGTTCGTAAATCATAGAATCATCAAGGTTGGAAAGGACCTCTAAGATCACCTGATCCAACTGTCAGCCCGAGGAGGGAGAGCAGGGTGGGAGGGGAAAAGGGGTGGAAGGGATTAATTTTGAAAGTACATCGCAAGTTACACTTATTTGATTTTCTCTAGTCCATCAATCTTCTGTTATATTGCTCATCTCCTTGGGGCTTGTTTGAGAATTTACTGCACTGTAAGCCAGAGCAGTGATTTGCAAAGTGGGGGGGCACGGATGTATCCTAGGAGAGAGCAGGGAACCAGAAAAAAGAGGTAGGGGAGTTTGTGAATCCTTCTACAGAGATGTAAATCAGCCATACGTTACCCACTCCCCCCCCAACACCTTTGGAGGGGAACAACCTACCTTGTCCACCTCTCTTGTACACAAGCACATGTGGCCATAACACAAGTGAGTCAGGACCAGCCAGGGCTATAAATTCACACCCTTGCTCCCTGTACACCTCTTTCTCCTTGGAGTAACTCTTTGATAAGGAACTTTCTCTTCTTGGATGGAAGCACAGCATGAACTCGTGGTGAATATGGACTTGTCTTCTCCAGCCAGGGAGAGCAGATGCATCCCAGTAGACAGTTATTGTAGGTGTTCTCTCCAACTGAGAAATGTTTGGGAAACACTTGTAACTCTTTTTCTCAGGTGTTGCAAAGAGGATTTGTTTTGTAAATAGCGAGGCTGTTAATTGCCTCGACTTTAATATGATGGAGCTGAAAAGGTGTTAACAAGTTTCTGTTGCTCTGTGCTGGCTATGAGCCACCACGAGGAGTTTCGTAGGGGGAATGTGATGAAGTTGCTAAGAAAATACCTTTGCTGTCTAA
Organism: Clamator glandarius; assembly: GCA_033459285.1. Taxonomy (NCBI): domain Eukaryota; kingdom Metazoa; phylum Chordata; class Aves; order Cuculiformes; family Cuculidae; genus Clamator; species Clamator glandarius. The sequence continues at coordinate 27,670 of JAUNZM010000203.1, forward strand.
AGAATTAAAACCATTAGGTACTAATTCAGCCAAAGACTTGGGGTAACATGAATCTTGTAGGAAGGATTTAACTTGAGCCACCTGGTAGTTCAGTCTCAGGGGATTCACTTTCTGTGGGGCGACGGGAACTGGAGTGGCCCCACAGCAGCACAGCCGAAAAGTTCTCATCCAGAAGGGTTTTTAAGGGTTGTTTTCTCCCTCTGCTTCTCCCTGTTCCCGCAGGCACTGTGGGAAGCCGAGGTGCTTAGCAGCTTTGAAAATCAGGCTGGTGGAGTTCAGGGATCTAACTTTAAACACCTCACTTTAAAAAATGTTGCTTAAGATTAAAGATGAGATTTCAAAGTCACTAAAGTCACTAAATGGTTGCAAAAGTATTTCCTATACTCTCCAGCAAGGCAGACACCCAAATGTCCCATCTTTCCCTGTAAACCCCTGCCAATAAATCCTACAGAAGGCATCACAGATGCTTTTTCATCCTCCTCTATGGGACTGGCACTAGCAGGGGCTAACCAGAGGCTGATTAAGGTCCTTTAACTTTGTCATGCTAAGGGTTGGTTTTGCAAGTCGAAAAGGACCTATGACTTGTTTTTTAAGACTTTAGGGAATTGTTGGCATTCACTGTCCTCACTGCACCAGATGCAGCGTGACTGGGAATCTACGCTGCATATGAAAAGGTCACTTACCCTGTTCAAGAGAGGAGATTCTAACACTTGTCAGCTTGAGTGATGGAGGCTTCGCATTGAGAGCCATAATATTCATGTCAGAGAATTGCCAAGCCCGTGCGGAAGTGTCGAAGATGGATGGCCTGGGGATATACTCCTGACACTTTAATACGGGGGGAGGATACAACACAAACATCTCATACAGAATTATAATCCATGAAAGGGCATCGGCGGCATAAATTAAAGGTAACCCACCAGGCAAGGAGCCTTAACAGCTGAAGTGAAGCAGGCTGGGGTAGAAGAGGGCTGCTGGTGGGATGCAGCCATGCTCGTGGACCGAAAGAGAGAGCAGCCCCCAGCTGGGGTGGGAAGGACCAATGCTCAGCCACCCCAAACCACTTTGCAGAGACCCTCTGTGAATGCAGCTCACCAGCGCGTAGCCTTCCTGGCTCCAGTTCTCTCTTAGACTTGTCACTGTGTCAAGCAGATGCTGTCCTGCTCCTCTGTAGTCAACAGCAAAGCACTTTGTCAATTAAATTAACTCGATTCTCAGCTTGGTGACAGTCACCACACCGTGATGTGACCTGGTGAGGGGAGGGAGACCGGGGTAGGTACTGCTCGAGCACAAATGTCCCTGCGAGCCTGTAGGGAGAGGCTGATAAGGCTTATGGCCGACGATGATGATCTGAGTTCTCCATCAGGGCCATTCCTGTGCTCTCTTCTAGGAGAGGGAGCAGAAGCAGCAGCACAGATCCAATTTCTGCTCTTGGGGAACATCCTCCACCCTACTGGCAGCACTGTCTGCACTGCTGTTGCCTGAACTAACATGAACACCCAGCTATCTCGGTGAGAACTGTGCTCTCCAGGGATGTGCAGTCCTTCCCTATCAACAGCACGTAGGTGTGGTGTGCCCCTGGACTTCATCGAACATTAGGAAAAAATCTTTCACAGAAAGGGTCATTGGGCACTGGCAGAGGCTGCCCAGGGAGGGGGTTGAGTCACCTTCCCTGGAGGGGTTTAAGGGATGGGTGGATGAGGTGCTGAGGGTCATGGTTTAGTGATTGATAGGAATGGTTGGACTGGATGATCCAGTGGGTCTTTTCCAACCTGGTGATTCTATGATTCACTGTCTCTTCACACAGAGGTGGAGGTGACCTTACACTGTGCGCAGAGTTGAGCCTGTGTTCCTGCCTGAAGGGGAATTAGGCTGTGGGGGCATTTCCACCTACTGGGAAGAAGAGACAAGAAGAAAAGCTGGTGGCTGCTGCTCCTGGGAAGGGTGCTAGGATGGGTGCCTGGACAGCAATGTGGCCCAGCCAAGAGGCAACAAGTGAAACGGTGACAGTGATGATCCTGGGTCAGAGGAAAAGTCTAGGGAAGCTTGTGTGCATAGCCTTGGCTCATATCATGGTTCAAATATCATGGAATCATAGAATCACCAGGAAGGAGAAGACCCACCAGATCAAGTCCAACCATTCCTATCAAACATTAACCCGTGTCCCTCAGCACCTCATCCACCCGTCCCTTAAACCCCTCCAGGGAAGGTGACTCAACCCCCTCCCTGGGCAGCCTCTGCCAGTGCCCAATGACTCTTCCCGTGAAAGATTTTTTCCAAATGTTCAGCCTGAACCTCCTCTGGTGCAGCTTGAGGCCATTCCCTCTTGTCCTGTCCCTTGGGAGAAGAGCCCAGCTCCCTCCACAACCTCCTTTCAGGTAGTTGGAGAGAGCAATGAGGTCTCCCCTCAGCCTCCTTTTCTATCCCAACACTGATTTTCTGGAATCCTATTAGTAGAGTGGGCACCTCTGATACAAACCTGCCCTGGTGTGTGGTGACACTATAGCTGGACTGTATTATTTCTTCATTTAGAACATTCTTCTCTTTCTCATTAAAAATGGAATATAAACCAGTAAAGGCACAAATACACTGGTGGGACCATGGTGGTAAACCCCCACAAAGCCAGCGGTGGTTTCAGGCCAATTTTGCTGCTGCCCCACAGGTTTCTTGTCACATAGGTCACTCCACCATGGCAGCGGCTGCGTCCCATCAGCAGCAGCTCTGGCAAAGCCTGTTCAGATGCTGCTCCAGGACTGTCAAAGCAGCTCCACAGCCCTGCCTGAGGTGCCCCCCAGGGGACTCTGCGGCTCTGCCTGCCCCAGCGTGTCTCTGTGCAGGTCCTCTGCATCTCCAGCACCCCTTCCTCTGCTCCAGGGTGCAAGGAACATTTGCCCCCAAGGGGCAGGAGCAGTGCTGGCAGTTCTCTGAGGGCAGGCAGCAGGATTTTGGTTTGAGTGCCTCTGCAGCACCTGGCCCTGGCTGAGATTTACACTTTCACATCATGACTGGGATGATTGCTATTACTGTGGGACAGCAGTCAGGTTTCTCCTCAAGCATTTATAGGGCCACTCCATCCCTTCCTCCAGGCATGCACTGAGTTACAGGTGTGGGAATCAGCATCCCTAATTGGGGTTGGCTTTGTGTAATCATGAGTAAATACATTCAGGTTTGAAGACATTATCAGTCCAACCCTTCAAATGTTCTTTGGCTGGGATTAGAGAACAGGTTTTTGCTAGCCAGGAGATGATGGAGCTCTGTTCTACTCTGTGCAGTCGTTTATTTTGAAAATTGCCACACAAAGGTCTGCTGCCCAGGTAAAATCACCTCTAAAATGATGAAATTAGCTTGACAGATTGCACCTTGCAGGCACCTTCAGGGTTTACTTACCCTGTGCACATGGCATTTCTCTGTGTGTTACTACTGAAAGTGAGTAGCAGGGGTGTAGGGGCTTCCCTGACAGAGCCGTGATGGATTAAGATGATCCTGGATTTCCATTGTTTTGTACTGAATGTAGTGAGAATTGATGACTGTTGTATCCAAGCAACACGGGGGAGGATGAGAGAGCTTCAACTTCTCCAGGACTGCAATATTTCTGGTAAGCTACAGCTCTACACCATAGCTGACTTCTGTATTTATTCAGACTCAGTGTTATCTTTGTGAGCTACAAAAACAGGATGGAAATTTGTGTCATGGGTGGTATGTAACTTTCTCTTGAGTTCACTTGGATTTACATTTGGTCTCTGGCTTTTGCATGGGATATGCTCATTCCCTTAGGTAGTTTGGGTGCCAGAGATGTAAATGGAAAAAGCAATTAGTCAAATTCAAAGAAGAACAGTTCATCACCAGCATTTAAATGCAATGCAGGGGATATGAGTGCTGGCTTGGTGAGCCCCTGGCTGTGGGTGGGGAGGAATGGGGGGATTGGTAGGAGAAAGACCAGTCTCTGCAGGGGCATCTCTGCTCCTCTCTGCAGCCCCTTTCCCTGGGACAGAGCCTGCGACAGATGTCTGGCCTGAAGCTCTGGGCACCTGCAAACCTGTCACTTCAGATTTTCTGTTTTAGTCTGAAAAGATGCTGTAGAGACACATGCAAAATTCACAGTATGTGCTGAACATAGAATCATAGAATAGTTTGGGTTGGAAGAAGCCTTAAAGATCATCAGGTTCCAACCCCTCTGTGAAGGGCAGGGACACCTCCCATTGGATTAGGCTGCCCAAGATCCATCCAACCTGGCCTTGAACATCTCCAGGGATGGGGCAGCCACAGTTTCCCTGGGCAACCTGGGCCAGTGTCTCACCACCCTCATGGTGAAGAAATTCCTCCTCACGTCTAGTTTCACTCTGCTCCTCTCCAGTTTGTACCCATTGCTCCTAGTCCCATCACGTGTTTGCACATGGGGTGTCCTCATCTCCCAGGTTTTACCTGTGCAGTTTATTAACTCCCCTATTGCTGTACAGCAAGACGGTTTCTATGTGTGCTCCTGACGAAATACCTTTCCCCTCTGATGCACGTGAGCAGCAAAATGTTCTGTGCTCTGTGTAATCTCATTTTATGGCTCTGTGGGATGTTGGCAGTGCTGGTGCTGCTGTGGGGCAGCGGCACTGCAGGCAACCACAGCACCTATCGTAATACAGAATTTTCTGTGCAGAGAAGCCAGCTAGCGTATAAGATGTAGGAAAGGGGATTTGTTTACCTGCTTTTGTCATTCCCAGTTCAGCCTGGGTTGCTGGTGGTATATAAATGCCGTTGTAGTGACACAGTGCAAAAATCTGGCAGAGCTCTGGGGTTGTTTTATTTCACCAATTTCTCTTCTGCCTCCTCCCTTGGCTGGGAAAAAAAACCTGTTAGGGCATCCTCTGCCCATAAGTGTGGGCAGCGGCACAGCCCCTACTTCCCTGTGGAGCAGCACAGTGAATCCTAGGAGTGATCTAGGATGAATTTCAGCCCTGGAGAGACCAGGAGAAGAGGAGCAGGACCCACCTGGGCCGGCAGCAGCCAGCGCGCGTCCCTCCTGCTCTCCCTGCCGTGGCATGGGGCTGTTTGCACCTGCAGCAGCAGGGAACCACCAGACACATTCACAACTGTCCCCAAGTTTTCTCTCCTGCCCCTAGTTCAAAGGGCTTTTCTTTTTTTTTTTTTTTCCGTGCCTCCAAGAACTTTGCAGCAAGTGCTGATGCTTTCCACATCAAAGTGAAGCAGCTTCGCATTGTCTGGGGGACGTTGGGCTGCAGGCAAATGAAGGAGGCAGCGGGAGCTTCAAAATTGGCTTCAGCCAGGCAGCACATGTGAACTCCGCACTTGAAAAAGGTTAGATATTACAGTGATAGGTATTAAAGCAAGCCCTCCAGGGACTGAAGACTGGAGCCAACTTTTATTGAGATCTAGGAGAACAACCCTCCTGCTGGCTTCAGTGACTTTTGGATTAATGGTGAGAAATCTTGCAAGTGCTGCGTTTTACGCAGAAAGGGACAGTTTTGCACTTAAAGTCACACTGCCAAGAAGCCAGAAAGGAAAAAGCCAATTCTTTTCATTATGGTGTTTATTGCAAAATACAACCCAAAATCTAACTCTTCAGGGATAACCTCAAAATACAGAGAGAGCAGATTGTGCTAAGCAGTAATACAACTTATCAAGAAACATTAGGCATAAAGAATTCTGAATTCTTATCTGATTTTTTTTTTTTTTTTTATGTATAGGAATTGTAAGATGGTTAATTCCATCCAATACAAATACGTGAAGCTACTTTCTATGGTGGGGAGGGGGTTCTGGTACCAAAATACAAAATTTAAAAAGGGGAGGGGGGAAAAATGAAATCTGTAAACACTGACTTGTAAACTTATCAAAGCCCTCAAAAGGTAGCAGTTATTGTAACGCATTACGACACTGCAAAACTTCCTTTGACATCAGAAAGTGCATAAATTTTTCACTGGAAATGCTGCCCAGCAGCTGTTATGTGTGAACCGCTGGGCTGGGGCTGCCAGGATGGAGCTGCCCAGCAGGACCTGCTGTCAATCCCAGTGTCCATCCCCACCTTGCTTGCCAGGGGGCTGGAGCCCCAGTGCTGGCTTTGGCGGATCCACCGGTGATGGCACGAGGGGTTGTGCCCACCGAAAAAGTGAAATTCTTCCCTCTGTCCAATACACAGGTAAAGAAACTCACAGCAAGACAGAAGCTACTGTTAAATATTGAGGAAAAGCCATGGAAGCAAGAAGAACTGTGGCCCCTCAGCGCCTGCGCCTTGTGCTTCCCAGTCTCACCGCATCCATCTGCTGGAGGCCCCATCGCCTTGCGTGGTGCCCTGCTCAACCCCCGGGACCCAGGGGACACTCCTTCCCACCCCAGATCCGCTGAGGACACCAGAGCGTCCCCCGTTGGGTGTCACGGCCTCCTTCTATCTCTTATGGCCCTTATTCCTCTTCTTGCTGTGGGCGGGGGCGGCGGCGCTGGCGTCGCGGCGGGCACAGAAGTACTTGGCCACCAGCTGCCGGCACTGCTCGCACCGCACCGTGCAGCACCAGTGGAACTTGCAGTTGCAGCTGGCCACCACCTCCGTCCTCCTCTCCTCCACGCGGAGCCCGCACTCGGTGCAAAGCCGCCGGCAGCTCCTCCTTTCCCAGTGTGAGAGGTTCTTGCCGGTCTGCAGGCATTCGCGGCCCTCGGTGCCGTGGTGCCCCAAGCTGGCGTTCCTCGTGCAATAGTCGGGAGAGTCCTCCAGGAAGACCAGCTCCGTGGCGTCGACGTGGTGGAAGGTTTCTGCCGTGGCCCCGCGGCTATCGGCGCTGTTGCCGGCTCTCACCCGCCTCTTGTCCATCTCCAGCTTGTGGGCTTGGTTGTATTTTATCTTCAGGTAGTTCCCAATCTCGCGAAATTCGGCGAGCTGGAGCCAGCAGGTCTGGATGCTGCAGCTGCCCGACACCCCGTGGCACTTACAGGTTCGCTTCATTGTGGATTTCACAGCCTCGGAGGAAAAGGTGGAGAAATTAGGGGAGGCAAAGGATCATCATTTAAATGTCAAAATCAGGCTCTGCAGCGCTTCTAATTTGGGGAGCAATGGGTCAAATGTGGCTCGTGCTAGGCATGACTCCAGGTCCTTCCAAGACGCAACCTGATGTTTTCCAGTTCCCGGAAAACATTTATCCCTCTTCACTAATTTAAAGGACAGAGATAATGAGAGGGCACGAACTACTGTCTATGGCCCTTGCAGGAGCTGCTTCTCTGAGCCAGGAAAAAAGCGTCTTTGTCGGGTCATGCCCTTCTTGCGCCGCTCACCATGCTCATTGCAGCATCAGCCCATCATCCCTCTCAGAGGCTTCATTCAAAACGTGTGAAACTGCTCTAGAATAATCATACCCAGCCTCTCTGCATCTCCTCCAGGCCAAGCACTTCACAGATATTATCCACCTATCTATCTCCCTCTGGTATTTATAAGGTCCCAATCACTGGTATCTATGTGAGATTAAGCCTCGACACACCCAATGAGATAGGTATGCTAAGTGTTGCCATCCTTGTTTTTACAGACAAGGAGGTTTGGCAAGATGCTGGGAGCCTCTGCGGGTGCAGGCAGGGAGTGGGGGGCGAGTCTGGCAGCTGCCTCAGAGCGGGGCCACCTCACACCTGGCTTCCCCAGCCAAATAGCTTGGAAATGCTTATTGCAAGAAAGTGAGGTGGTTCTCGCTTTCTTTTACAGACCAGACAAGCGCTAGGTGAGTATAAAACCCATGTGTTTTTTGAAGAAGTGGTGTGTGCTAGCATTGCACGCGGCTGCAGAATCTGGAAGTGGGGAGACTCTTACTGCAGTTCCTCGTGCTTAGGGTTAGGTTCAGGTTCTGCCTGTATTCTTTCCACTTGCAGATGCTACAGGGGCTAAGTTTGTCAGAAAAGGCTGGTGAAGTGCACCTCAGCAGCCTACTAGGCTCTCGGATTTTATTTTCAATATAGACTGTATTACTATCATTGCTACTACAATAATATGTTTGACTTACAAGTCTCCCGACTTCGTTGTTGTGCAGGTTAATCAGTGCCCGGGTATCGTGTCCTGTTTCCAAAGCGTCCACAAAGAGCTTGGAAATCCTCTCCCCAAACTCCACGTTGTCGCTGCATCCTCCCCAGACCCAGCCTCGGCCACCTGCAAGACAGATGCAGGGTAAGAACAGAACCTCTCCGCGGAGCCAAGATCTGCCCTGAAATCCTAGGAGGTTTTTCGTGGGGATGGAGAGATGATGGCAGCTCACCGACACGGCCGTTCCTGGAGTCGTCGCAGCCGCAGCTCTCGAAGTCTCCCATGCTGCAGTTCCTGGTGAGGGTGTACATGACGCCAGCTGAGCTGATAGCGTGCACGAAGGATGTTTCCCGGGTAGCTGGGGGAGAGGGGGATGAAGGCTGTCACGTATGAACACAGACATTGATCCCATTTTATTGGGAATGAAGCTCTCCCATGCTGCAAAGGTGCAAAAAAACCCCCACCCCAGTTTGTGTAAAAGGTAAGGTGATTCAAAAATGAAATTCTCGTGACTGGAGGCTCTTGCTTCAGCATCAAGGGTTTCAGCAATTTGGCAAAATACTATGCAGGTGGCTGTGTAAGGGATGGAGCTTCTTGGCAGCAGCAGGATCCTAAGGCAAAGCCCCAGACCTTCTCTGGCCAAGGTTAGTTATCACTCACTCCACCTGGCACTCAGTTGTCTCTGTCCTTTCCTGCTCGGGGGGGGGGGATACGCTTGTGCTTTGATCTTGTCTGCTGGGGAAAATCGCCATTGATCTTGTTTCAGTCGGTTGTTGAACCTGTGCTAACAGCTGTCTGCACCCACACTTCTAATTTAGCTTCTTTTTTGGCTTTCCTAACAGATTCAAATAGAGATGATGCTCTGGGGCTGGGGGGAGGGAAAGAGATTTCTGCTTGTTGAGGTAGATAGTATTAAAATCTATCCACAACTTTCTTATGAAGGCAGTTTCTCAGTGCGCATCTCCCTTTTTCCCCTTCGTTTCTCCTGTGTTTCTGCTCTTGGCAAGCTCAGGTGCCTCTAGCGCTGAGCTTGCTGGGATGCTGCACACAGAGTGCCAGGAGCAGCACTGTGGGACAGACCGAGCTCTAGCCCAGTGCAGATAGAGTCTGGTGTTCCTAGAAAAAAATTATTTATTTATTAAATTATTTATTACACCGATTACCACAGATTGAGAAAAGCAACTATGATTTTTGAGACACCTAAGCCCTACTCCATCAGCTGGTTTAATGATCAGCCCCAGCTCTCTCTCTCCAGGGCGCATCCCAGCTTGAACCCAAAAGCATCCTGGGATGGGGATGCTGTGCCAGCAGGTACAGGCACACTCACCGCTGCGGAGCCGGTTGTGGGTGGAGAGCTGCAGGGCACTCTCAGGGCAGTTCCAGCGCTCCCATCCGAACTGGAACTTGCACTCCTCCATCCCACTGTGTGCTCCGGCTGCCACGCTGCTGGAGTACGTCAGGTAAGCCTGGCACGGGATAACAGCGCGGTTAAAACCCACCGTGGTTTGCCATTTATTAATGAAAACAGACATAGAATCATGGAATGGTTTGGGTTGGAGGGGATGTTAAAGCCCGTCCAGTTCCACCCCCCGCCATGAGCAGGGACACCTCCTGCTGGATCAGGTTGTGAGTCCTTTCCCTCATTACTTGGCAGGACTTGGAGATGATACGCTCTGGGAAATTGGGTTCCTTGGAAAAATCCTATTTCCCATTTGCAAAACAAAATTGCTCTATTTAAATTCATGTGTTAATTACCTTAGGTCCTGTCATCAGAAAGTTGTTTACAGACCTGCAACAGAGAAAAGAAAATGAACCGCACAGTTTCCCACGGGCTGAAGAGCATCCCTAGAAAAATGTCCTTTCCACTGAGTTGGACCCTACCATGCTGCTGCGTGGAGAGCGGTGCTGTAGACCCCTGCGATGAAGAGGATGAGGAAGGTGCTTCTCTTCATGGCTGGATCCCTTCTGCTGCTCCGTAGCTCTCTGCACCGCAGGGCTGCCTCCCTCCGCTCCTTCCCAAGGTGAGCTATCGGGATGCAGGAAAGCTGCAGCAACCTACGACCCTGATATTTATAAGGTGAAGTTGTGAATAGTCAAAACCCCCCATTCATTTGCTACCCAATGACTTAATGTGGTAAAAAAGCTCCCGCTCCAATGGGTGACAAGGAACCGCCTAAGGTTGCACTTCAAAAGGCGGCGCAGTGTCCCTGGGAGAGGGATGGTCTGAGGGAGAGCAAACTTCCCTAACAATGGGACACTTTTAACTCTCTTCCCCACTGCCAGCCATCCCTTTCTCTTGGTCCCAAGTCTGCTTGCCTTCTCCTTTTCATCCTCTGCTTGCCAGCGGAGGCTCAGTCCCTGCGTCCCTCTGAAATAACAAGCCGATGCATTTCTATGGTCCCTCCTATGAGAACTCTCCGAGGAGTTTTAACAACGGCTCTGTAAAGATCTAGAGGGGATAGACCTCCCAAGTCCTCTTGATTTGAAGAGATGCATTTAACGGCGGGGCTCTTTCCCCTCCTCGCCTCCGTATGACGAGAGCTTCTGCATTTCCATCCTGATAACAGCGTGTACGGCTCGGGAGTGTTTAGAAATCTCTCTAATTTACGCGGCTGCAGCTTGGGAACGCTGTGTGAATCATTTATGTGGTTTGCTCCACACTCCAATGCTGTAATTAGGGGAACAGTTTTTTGGGGTTAGCAATTTCCCCATGGTGGAAGCTGCCGCAGGAGAAGCGCGGCTGCTTGTGGCTCTGCAGGCAGGAGCGCTGCCCGCATCCCGGAGCGGAGCGAGGGGCCTCGCCACTGCTGTGCCATCAGCTGCGCTCAGCAAGGGAAAATCCTTATCAGAGGGAACCTAAAAAAGCTCCTTAATAGTTACAGCCAATATCATTAAAGGCTGTAATGCTGCAGCAATAGCGAGATGGCGTTTGTGGAAACTTCTTGGACTGTTTTCCTGTGGCTAACTGGTGTCAGCTGGGGGCTGGCTCGCTCTGGGCAGGGATCTTGCCCGCTGAGCGGGTCAGTGTGGGTGTTTAGCCTGAAAGCAGCACTGTGCCAGCAGTGCCAAGCCTGTCCTTGCCAGGCACTGCACACGGGTGCAGCATCCCCTGGGTGCTGCCCTCTTCCTCCTCTCAGCTCCCCAGCTGACCCCTGGCAACACCCATCTCCTGATTTTAATCGCTGCTGCTGCAAGGGGGCTGCGGATGCCAGGTTCGAGGGGTGCATATGGCACCTGGGGGGCTGTGCCATGAGCGAAAGGAGCTGCGTGGGATAAACCCCACCTGTGCACCTGGGCGAGCAGGAGGCTGGGGGGTTAAAGGTGTTTGCCAACTAACTTGCCACGAAACGCGCGAGAGCATCGCAAAGCCAGTAACTTGTCCTCTGGTTTTTCAGGGTGCAGTGCTGGGTGTCCGAGGTGCAGGTCTATCAGCGCAGGTTCCAGGCTGCTGGGGGGCTGTCGCTCCTCTTCTTCTCTCCCAGAAGCAAGCAGAGAGCTCTCCCTCTCCTGCTGCCTGTCTGCAGGGGCAGTAAGTGAGAGGAGAACCCTCAAACCCTCTCCCTGCAGACCCTGAAGAAAGGGAAACCTGGAGTCAGTTGGGCAAAGCCGCAAACATCTGTTTGCAGCTGGAGGATTAGAATTACAGATTGGTTGAAAAGCAGGGATGCAAAATACCTTCCAAGTGAGCACAAAACTGGAGTAGTCCTGCCAGCATGGCAAACCCCTCTGTGAGTCAGCATTTTAATCACTACCATCCCCAACAGATCCTGCTTGTTAGAGCTGTCAAAGGACAATTCCTGGGAATAGTGTTTCCCCAGTATCAGTGACTTTCATTGATTAAAGCCTACACATATGATTTGGAAATCTGCTGTGCGTGTGTACCTGGGTCATTTTGGGGTTGTGTCTGGCTGTCCCTGGGGGTACGTTGATGTGTTTTGGCTTTTTCTTTCTTGTCTGAGAGAGCCTGTACAGCTGAAAAAATGTTGGCGTGTCTGCTTTGTCAGTTCACACATGATATTCCTATCACACACCAGCAGAATAACAGCATCTCTGGGTGTGAAGCTCTGCCTTGAGCAGTCGCTGCAGTTGGCAGGATCACACAGCTATTTGCCTGGGCTATTAAAAATGTCCTTTCCAATTAAAGTCACGAGGATCTTGGAAGTCACTGGCAGCATTGTCACTTACGCTAGTTGTCAGCAAACAAAGCAGCGTGCTGGGACAAGCTTTTGTGAACTGCTGCAGTTTTCTGCTGCATTTACAGCTCTGTCCAGCAAGTGGGAGCCAGTGTTTTTGCGAGGTCAGCCAGCCCTGTAGACCAATGGGGCCAAAACCATCATATGCAAAAGCAGATTTTGGTCTCGCTGTCTCGATCAATTTTGCATTTATTGAGTGCTTTATGGGATATCCTTGCAGCAAATGAGACTAAATATAGCTGTCTCTGTCTCACAGTGGGGTAAACTGAGGCACAGAGCCTGGTGGTTTTGAGATCTCAGGGTAAATCAGTGGTGGAGCTGAACTTGGTGTAGTTGTTCGGAAGCTGATTTTGGTGTTTTGCTCTGTACATCACAGGGTGTGTGCGGGCAAAGCCCAAATGGGCTCCGGAGGCTGCAGTGGGGCTGGGTGCTTCTCTGTCACCCATGGGAAGAGCCTGTAGGTCTCCCTCTGTGAAACGATGCCAGAGGAGTTTCTTTTGGTTAACTTTTGGTTTGGTGTTCGATGTAGGGGGGAAAAAAAGAAACAGAAAGGAAATTTCTGTTGAATTTACCTGGTTATGCAGCAAACGGCCGTGGGGGTTTGCCTCTACTCCATGTGCTGTTGCTGGGAATGCTCTTTGGAAAGTTACATCCTGAGAGTCAGCCAGAGCCCTTTGGCTTCACTGATAAAATGCTGATGCTTTATTTCTTATTCCCTTGCTGCATGACTGAACAGCCGGTGCTTTTCATGGGATAATTGGCATCCTAATATATCTGGGTACCTGCCCGAAGTCATGAGGTGGCGATAGGTTATACAGCCCAATACACCTGTAAACCCCTTTTCACATCAGATTATGGGGTTTAAGAGAAGGTAAATATGAGATAAATCAGTTTATACAAGTGTCACACGCTGCCAGGCAGCAGGTCCCGTGCTCTCGGCTTTCAGGGCAGCGAGTACCGGGGTGGCTGTGGACGACAGGAAAATAAAGCACAGCCCCCTTGCTAAATTGCCCTCGGCAGGTGACACATTCAGACCCCTAGCGTCAAATCCTGCATTGCTGGCATCATTACAATAAAAAACCCACCTGGGTAATTAGAAAGCCACCCCCTTGCTGGTGAGTTGGAGGATGTTTTATGGCGCTCTCCCACACCTCTCGCCTCGGGAAGCTGGTGGAGCCCCTGTGAGCGATGCCACGTCCTTGAGCTGCACACGCCAGCCACTCAGCAGATGGGACGTGGTCCCTTGGCTTCAAAATACTCCATCACAGAGGGCTGCAGCTGCGGGGCAGTCATCCTGCATGCTCAGCCTTACAAAGGAACTGGGGAAAACAGGTCCCTCTCTTCTGCCTGTCTCCCCCTGGACTGCTGCAGTTCCCAGCAGGGCTCCAGCCCCGGAGCCACCGATGCTGGTGGGATTTGTGCCTGCAAAACGAATATGTTTTGATTAATGAATGGTAATTGTGGATGGCAATGAAACTGAAATCAGATTTTGTGCCACACCTATGCCATGGGCTTACTCCTTTTCGTTCCTTTTCCAGCACATGAGAACTGGCTTAACATTCACTGAAAATGAGGTTAAAACATCCAACTGTGATGGGTTAGGTATGCATTCCTAGTGATAAAACTACCTCAAGAAGTTCATGTCTCTTCCTTCTCTGCAGCAGTTTGTCCCTCCTGAGTTGTACCCCTGAAACCAGTTTCTCTGTCTTTTAATCCTGATTCTCACCCCAGCCTCGTGCCCCTCTCATGATGGGGCAAGGAGCAAAGCTCATCAGAGAGGCCAGGAACAAGCAAGTCTAAGGTACGAGGCTCCGCTAACAAGGGAGATGCTTCCTGGAATAGAATACAGGAGCATCAGGATGCTAAAACCCAGGACTGCGTGAGGTTCCAGGTCGCACAGTTTGGCCTTTGCGGCTTTTTGTTTCTGAAAGCAAAAAATTTGGATTTAGAACCAAATTATGATTTTTTTCCCAGCTGGGGATATAGACACTGCCAAGGTGGTTCTGGAGGAGCATTGATGAGGATCATAGGAATGGCCCCAGAGCATCGCAGAGCTCCTGGATCTGTGTGTTCACAATGTTGGGTTGGGTCTGGAACAGAGAAGGAGCAAGTGAGGCAGGAAAAACCCAAGCACCTCGTCTGGCTGGGACGGTTGCTTGTTGGCGTGGGGTGAGCTGGGGAGGCTGCAGCCTCTGGCCAAGGGGTCTGGGGGAGGCGGTGGTGCTGCCGCGCTGCAGGAGGGAGCCAGCCACATGTCTCTTGAAGCAGAAGCTCACATGAGTGTTTGAGACGGCAACCTCAGCCCAGGAGCCGAGCATGGACCTTGTTCTTGGGAAGAACAAGGCTATTTCACTCACAAGCAGATAAGGAACGTTTCTTGCCTTTCCTTCCCCCTGGTTTTACATTGTGCGTTTTAAAGCTGTACTTTTCCACTACCTTCTCACTCCAGTGGCTTCCCTGCTCCACTCCTAAGCCCCTGTCTCCTTGTCCTCACTCGTTTCCACACTCCCAAAGGCATCTCCCTTGCCTTCCCAGCATGAGGGCAACAAGCAATGAGCCTGCAGAGTCAAATGCCTTGATAAAAGCTCTGCCACATCCCTCCACGTGGGTGCAGACAGCAGCATCCCCTCTGGCTGCAGAGGGAGGACACATCTCCTGGCCCTTGCATCTGAAAGAAACTTTTTTGAGCCCTGAAAAAGGGCAGTTGCTAAACTCTTGTTCCAATCTAGCTGAGCTTCCTCAGTCCCAGTGGCTACTCCCTAATCCACAGCACACAAACATGATGCAAAGATACTTTCAGGTGATGATGCTTGGTGCTGCCATATCTCGAGCTGCCCCCGAAAAACGAGGCAGAGAAAACCACCCAGATTCAAGTCAACCTCCAGCTCTCGGCAGCTCTTGAAAGGACTTGGCCACCTGGTTGGCCCTGGAGAGGCAGCTCTGTGACCTGATCAACCTCACCTCCCCTGCCTCCTTTAGGTGTGTCCTTCAAAGCCCACAGGGCTGTTTACACCACAGCTTTATAAAGCAGGGACAAGTGTTTTGTTTTTCTCTCCTTCTTTAAAGGAAGTGTCATGCAAAATGGTGTTAGTGCAGCAGATAGGTTCCTGCCTGGGCATCTGCATGAGGGGAACAGATCTCTGTCCTGGCAATGTGTCACCTTGGTAGATAAAAGCCTGTCCAGGAAGCGATTTGATACTTGATATGGAGGAAAATTATCACCTTCTTCTTAATCATTCCCGGCCAAACTTGAGTTAAATTAACTGATTACAACCTGGCTCACGCGGGGCTCCCCAGCCTTTCCCAGCGTGGTTCCTCGCACTGCCCTGTCACCCCTCCTGCCCCCCATCCACTTCATGTCGTGGGGAACAGATTAAACCCCAAGATCTGAATTTCTGAGCTGGGGATACACGTGTTGGCGCTGGCTGTGTCTGGCACACCGAGTGTGGGAGGTTTGGAGACTCACTGAGAAAAACAGTGATTGGAGAGACAAATATTTTCTTAAAACTCATCTTTATTTTATGGGCTGAGGCAATTCCAAGGGCACAAAGCTGAGCCTTTCTCTGGGGGATCCTGGGCTTCGGAGTAACTTTAAAAATGCTTTTGAGTCTTGCTAGGAAAAACAAAGTGAGGAGATAACTTGCTCCTGGCATCTGCTTTGCCCCAAGAAGAGGGTGGAGACCCTGTGCTTCTCAGGGGCTCTCTTTCCCTCTGGTGCCTGCTGCAGGGTTAGCACTTTGCTCTTCTTCAAGCTCATCTTGCCCTGCCTGTCTTTTCACAGGCACCAAGCTGTGTATTTCCACTTCTTAATGGAGTGAGGCACTGCTGTCATGTTTATATATTAGCTTTAATCAGTCTGCGGGTGAAGGTAGTGCCATGGATCTATTAAACCTTGAGGGGGAGGAGATGCCTCCGCTGCTACCTGAGTTCAGACTGAGGTGACAACTCGTGGCAAGGTCTCTGGCTTTACTAAACCAGTTTTAAGCCTTTACTATTTGGTTTACAGTTGACCTGATAGGAAGGTGGGGATCCAGCTCACCAGCATCCTCCAGGCACAGAAATCCATTAGGAACCTCTGTAGGCTGAATCAGGAGCAGTGACACCCTTTGAAAACAGAATTCCTCGATCATCATCTCCCCGAAAACCTGAACAGGGGTCGTTTTGGAGGGAGTTTTCCCATCCCTTCGAGGACAAAACCAGCACATTTTGCATCTGCTGATTGAGAGAGGCTGGAAATGGAGCAAAACCTGCAGTGCCGGGATCAGACTCCATGGTGCAGCACAGCGTGAGCAGGAGGCTGGCTGCACAGGCTGGTGGGGTTGCCCCTGGCAGTGTCCCCAAGGCTGTGTCCCCACACACTGGTGACAAGGCTCCCCCATGTGGGACCTCCCTGCACCGCCACCCGTCCCAGCCACATGTGCACCTGTCCGGTGGCTCTTGGGTGGCCAGTGGGCACCTATGGGTGGGCCAGGCTTGCAAACTCACCTCCCACCTGAGTAGCTCAGGTGCTGGTAGGGATAAACCCCACCAGTGATCCTGCCTGCCAGAACAACCTCTAGGGATTTTTCCTTGCTCGGGTTGCCTAGCTCATCCCTGGGTTTTTCAGGCTGTATGGGTAATAAAACATAGCTGTGTTGGCTTTGTGGTTTATCTGGCTGTGCTCAGTGCGAGAAGGAGCAGTATTTTAGGAAAACGTGCTTTCAGGGACAGGAAAACTCGTCTGCACAGAACTGTTGTGAAATAACGGAGACCATACTCGGGGTCTCTGCATCGCCCTGGACTTGTGCTGCCTGTGTGGAGAGCGGGGAGCTGCCCAGGCTATGCGACCAAAGCGTGGGGAGCGCCGGGTGGGCAGGAGCAATTCTCCAGCAGCACCTGCAGCCTTCCCCCACGCAGGCTAATATCATTTCAGCTGCCCCATCTCAATCTGGATTAATGCCACCAAAATAATTAGCGTGACTGAAGATGCCTGCCAGCGTGGGAGAGCTGCCACTGGCACAGAAGTTGTTTGATGCCTTCTCCCTCCAAACGCCCTCGCTCCTTGCCAGCCTTGCCCGTCCCGGGTGAGGTCCGTGCTGGAGCTGGCACCAAGCAGCACTGCAGGCTCAGCTCACCCAGCTCCAGCTGAAATAGGAGCCTGGATAGGACAAAAATAAAGTGCTACAAGTCAGGAGGAGCAGTGGGGAGGCTGGAATTATTATAGAGCCATTACGGAGCACTATTAGCCATCACTGCTCCTTCTGCCTGGAGAGAAGGGTCCCAGGAGTGATGCTGCTGCCCCAGGGTATCCCTGCTGCGTCCATCTTCTGCCCTGGGGCTTGGCCCCCGAGGGCTGCTCATTTACCGAGGGCACCTCACGGCTGATTTCTCCATTGCTAAACAAAACTTGTAGTGTGGGACCTGCACATTTCTCACCCTTTGAGGTGGTGACTCTGGTGCTAGCATGGACTGGAGCACCAGCTGTGGTCAGGCGTGACCTGGGGTAGCTCCCACGGTGAGACAGAAATAGAAAAACTCAGTTCTTCCCTCTGAGGAATATTATTTCTAGCATCATGAGAAAACATACCAGACCAAGAGGGATTATTTTCTCTAAACAAGATGCTGTTTGAAAACACCCACTTAGAGTCACACATCATTTTCCTCCCCCCTGCTTGTTGCAACTTTGCCAAATCAAAAAATTTCAGTACTGAGTTGGCCTCAAAATTCATGAAACCAACTTAAAATTCCTGAGGTTCTTGGTTTTTTTTTTTGAAAAATCTCATTCTTTTTGTTCACTGCCTACTGCTGGAGCCCTTAAAGACCCTATTTTCATGTGTGTCTGACCAAATTGGCTAGGAACTCCCTTTCCCCCTCCCTTCTGCCTCTTATTTTCCTGATTTGCCATCAATCAAATGAGTTCTGGAGCCGGGCCTTGAAGGAAACATGAAGCACTTGGAGATTTGCAACTGATGGTAGGAGTTGTCAAGAGCTGTTGTCAGCACAGCATACGAGATGTGTGTGAACCATCCCCAGCAACTGTTCCTTCCAGAGCCACAGCTCTTCTGATAAGACAGCAAGCACACAGAGCCGATTTCCCAGCACAGATACCCACTGCAGAAGATGAAACGAGAGCTTACCCTGCTGTCAGTTTGAGAGGCGTTGGGTTTGAGCAGGAGAAACACCCCCACGCGTGCACACACCTGCTCCCACATACTCTGGCTCAGCCCCAACCGTCCCCGTGCCTCATTTCACGCTCGAGGCTGAGCAGGTTTTGCTGCTGGGACACATCTCGGTGCCCGGGATCAGGCTGGAGGTTGCTGGGGACCCACAGACCTGCTGGGTGGGAGCAGGTGGAGTGGCCTGGGAGGACACAGCGGCTTTGTTTGCCCATGTGCGGCGTGGGAGGCTCCCCCAGCTTAGCACCAGAAGGTTAGTACTTTCTAAAAGGCTACTGGTTTTGCCCTCTGATTTTGGAAAGACAAGGAGAGAGCTGGGCAGAGGCATGAGAGCCACCCTGGCTTCTACTTCTGTCTCCAGTTTCTGCTGTTGTGGGCACCTCCTTGGCTGCTCTCCCAACCTTGACCTCCTCCTTCCCACGTGGGTGCAGCTCAGACCCCTGATCCCGCTCAAGCTGGGTTAGAGTCCTTGTTCGTCTCATCTCCTTGCTTCTTTCTCCATTCTTCTGTTATTAGGAGAGGTCTCTGTTGTGTCAGGGGTACCAGCAACCGCAGGCCAGAAACACACAAAGTTATTTTCCTAAAGCTAAGACTTCTCCAGCCTTGGCCTTGCGGGGGCATCTCAGTTTTCATTGTGATAAACCAGCCCCCCAGCCAAAGCTGATCGCCGCAGAGCTGGATGTAGAGATTTGCTGGGAAACGCCTCAGCAGCCACGGGGCTAATGACCCAAAAAAGAGAGAACACCCAAATGTACTAGGAAAGAAAGCTTTGGATCTTCATCAGTGGTATCTGAGCTGGGATCAGCAGAGTTTCCAGGAGATTTTAGCTGGGCTACAATCAAATTGCAACACAGGTGCCCTTTTCTTAGGAGAGCTGGGTTTCAGAATTTGTCCTCTCTGGCTTTCACCGTTACCAAACACCTGTCTAAAGAGATTTATTAAATCAATTAACTTCTGCATAATGACAGGAGTGCAGTTTTCCTCTGCTCTGTTGGGGCTCACTGTGACTGTGCAGAGCAATTAGAGGTGACTCACAGGGGCAGGTGGACTTGGCCAGGGTCCCAAGAGGGCTGGCCCTGTCCCCAGGACGCAGGGTGCAAGGTTGGCTTCATGGCGATGATGAGAAAGCTGCTATTTATTTACATAGAATGATTGGGTTTTTGCTGTAACTGAATTAGCACAGAAGATGTTTTTCCTTTGGAGGAGTTGCAAGGTAATGTCTCGTTATGCGAAGGATCCAAAAGCTGGTTGAGTGCTGATGAAGTTGTCTGCAGCTCAGCTGCTCATCAGCAGCGAGACTGGGGAAGGACCCCAGCTCCTGGTGAGCCTCAGCAGATGCTCCCTCAGGGAGTGATGGTCAGGAGTAGATTAATGCCCAGAAGGTGTTTCCTAGGTAAGGGTAAGATGTTTGGTTTGGCTTGTCTTTTAGCTCCCTTCCAATAACAGGAACAAATATTTCCTTAGTATAATGACTGAAATGATGAAAATTCACTGTCTCGGCCTCAAATGATGAGCAGTTTCCTGGTCTGTGTCCCCTGCTTGCCTTGCAGATAAGGACTGTAATGCTCGTTAATAAAGATAATACAGAGCCAGACTTGCCCCCTGCTCTTGCCAAATTTTAATCTTGTGATCCAGTTTCTGGGCTGAAGTGGTTTCATGCAGCAGCAGAGAGGGACACTTCTCAAATCAGGGTACTGTAACTACATGTCTTTAACGTTAAGCCTCTCTTGGCTGCTCATGGTGAAAGAAACAGTCTCCAAACCCTGCATAAAGCTGTGTTCCACCTGGGGCAGGTGGGTGAGAGATGGGAAGGTCTGGCTGTTAACCTCGAAGAGTTTTTCCTGGTGTTCAGCTGATGCGTGCTCTGCTACGGCTCCACTGCTTTTGCAGTCAGATCCAAGGGTGGGGAACTTGGCTAAAGTTTTCCATGTCTACACAACCTTTTCAGTGGGGTGGGACGTGTGAATAAAAGCACTGAGACTTTGGATTTATGGTGTCAGGCTTTAAACGCAAACAGCTAAATAGGGAGGAGGTTTCATGAGGGCAGAGTAAGCCTTGCAGCCACACCAGGAGCAGCTCCGAGCCAAGTGTTTGGACAAATGTGGTATTTCCAGAGCTGTAGACAGCTCTGATCTCTTGCATCGCTTCTTAGAGCCACACTGCTAATCCTTTGTGCCTGTGCAAACATGAAAGGGGAATATCTCTGTTTTCTTGCTCTGGCCAGCCCTTCCTTCCCTTCCTCCTACAAAGTGCAGGCTTGAGGATGCAGCACAGACCTTGAATTTCTGAGAAAACCTGGGGGCACGGACACTGGCCGCTGGCTCAGTTGTGCCGAAGAGGTTTCTGGTGATTTCCAGCTCACTGCGCTGAGCGAGTTGGCAGATGCTCTGAGCTGGCAGAGAAGGAGGGAGATTGTTACGTGGAACAAAGTGCTGTCTCCTGGCAGAAACAAGGAGAAAGTCTCGTCTGCAGCCTTACCCGCTGAGTGCAATATGGTGCTTAAGAGTCATCCTGTGGAAAAGGAGCAGGTAATCTGGTTGAATGGTGTTAGGTTCTGTTTCTCTAAGTGCTGCCCCTGAATGCTCTGAATCCATGAAGGAACTGTCCTCAGGGTAGTTATTTAAGTGATGTCAAAGGCTCTTTGACCCCAGTGCCCGGCTAGGGTGAGGACAGGGCATGAGTCACAAAGGAAATAGCACAGTTTCCCTCGTTGCTCAACATTTCACATCCTTTGCCTTTTAAATAAAAATTAGTATTAATAAATCCAGCAGACCTGACAAGATGCCCTGACCGTCAGGGGCCATGGGGAATGAGGACCTCAAAGGAGAATGTGCGAAAAATCTTAGTCATTAAAAGAAAACTGCAGTGATGTTGAAGTGATGAGTTTTGGTTGAAATAGCAGCCTTGGTTCTTTGAATGCCACTGAGATTAAGGAAGCTCTAACTCAAATTACTAGTCCTGCACGCTGTGTGTTGTCTCTTGGCCACCTCTGTTTACTTTTCATTGCCACCGAAAGTCACCCGTTTCATGGCTGTGCTGCTATTGTTTAATTGCAGTTGTGACTATTCACATTGAATGCCAGGTGTCAAGCAACCTGTAAGGGAATGAGAGCTTTCTAAACACCACCTCAGCCATTTGCTTCTGTTTTCTGGAGCCTGTAGGACAGTTTCTGCCTTGCCTCATGCAGGTAGAAACCCAGAGTAACCCTGCTGAAGTACACAGAATTATTCCTATTTCACAGCGCAAGTAGGATCAAACCCCAGCTCTGGGGACAGCAGTTTATCCTCACAAAGTAAGCACTTGTTTTTTGCTAATATGATTGCAAATTAATTCCAGAGATAATGTGATACCATGTAATTGAGAGTCCCCCGAGCTGGTACCAGAGTCTGTTTTTGCCAAGCTCTCTGCAGACCAGCGGGGATGTTATTGCACCGCCAGTAATGAAGATTTAGGGAGTTCTTGCTTGCTTTGAAGGCTTGTGTCCTATGCTCCTGTGCTGCTGAAGGTCTCTCTCATCCCAGAAAATCAGTGCAATAATAAAATCCTTTCCTTCTCCCACCTTCCCACACTCCTATATCACTTGATATTAAATGGGCCAAAGGCTACGTATGGTGCAGTTTCCCCAAGATTGATTGGATCTTGGCAGGCTAAAGAGAGAGAAAAGCTGTAGAGAGGGTGCTGCAGCCCTTCTCCCATCTGGGTTGCTAATTTGAGTGTTCCTCAGCCCAATCATCAAATTTTCATGGAATTTGCAAGTGAGGACTTCTCACTGAGACCTCTCACCTCCTATTGGACAGGACTGATGCAGGCCAAGCAGCTTCTCATCTTATTCACGCCTGCTGCCAAGCTGGGAGTTGAAAAGCTCAGGAGCTACCAGCATACAAATTTTGCCACTCGGAGTTCACTTGAATGTCTCTTGAGTGACACAGGGCAAGGGACTGAAGTCTCCAGGTTGCTGTGAAGGCAGTTGGGGTGCCTGGAGGGGTTGTCAGTGCTGCCTGGGGCTCTGGGAAGCTGCAGGGTACAGGTATATGTGCTGATGGAGAGGGGCTGTGAGCCGGTCAGGGCCATCTGGGTGTCTGGGGTAACTCTTTTCAACCTGGCTGTGCTCTCTAGATTTTGTGACAACGCAAACAAAGTGAGAAGGATGCTAGTAAGGGTTGCAGTGTAAATCCTATTTCTGCAAAACTCGAAGACGACTGATCAGAAGAAAACTGTTTATTGTGAGGTTTAGGAAAACAATTTTTATGCAAATTGCTTTTTTGGCAAGTAATGGAGTTGATACGGAACTTGGAATTGCAGTTTTAAGAACACAAATACACAGCATCTTGCTCAACAAACACATAGCAAACTTATTCCCTGGGGAACGCTAAATGAGGGAATGTTTGCTAAAATAAATGGGTAACAAACATGGGGGTGGGGTGGGGACACAAAACAGAACAAAACAACTCAAGTTGGAAGCCAAAACCCCACTGAAGAAGCAGCAGTCACATCTTCAATTTTGCGTTCAGGCTGTACTTTCACTTTGCTTTTCCTGTTCGATAGCTGCCAGAAGAACAGAGGAAACAATAACATCATAAATAAACATTATTATGGTTCTGCAGGATACAGATTTCTATGGTCGTTCTTAGAGCCAGGGGATGGTAAGTCCTCACTTGCTTTCTTTGGCCACCCTGGAAATGACAGCTCGTTCCCATGTCTGCAGAGCTAGCAGGGTGCAGCTCATGGAGTGCAAATTTCTTGTATTTACAACTTTAGTGTCAGTATGGATAATAAAATAGAGAAATGAAAAAAAAAAAGGTATCTTACTCTGAGGGCATCTCCATTACTATCAATACTGACACACCCGAAGTGGTTAGTGGTTAGTCTTCCGAAGGAAAGAGCTCACAAGGTCTGGTCCAAGTGCAGAGAAAAGCCATTTTCACATCCTAAGCTGAATGTGAATCACATCCCTCACCTGGCTGCCTGTGCACAGCGTCTGCGAGAGGAGGTCCTGCACTAGAAAAGCCCAGGGGTGCTTTGCTAAGGAAGATTGCCTGGTAGATGGGGATGACAGCAGGTTTCTCCTGCTGCCTTATTCCCAGCGGAGGTGCCTGGAGCTCTCCTGGCCAGGGTTGCCAGTGGAGGGGGGGCAGCAGCTCGCCTGCCTAATAACACTTTAAATCCAGAACCCAGACACCTTCTGGGGATGCTGCCTGGCCTGCCATGGATGTACAAGGGTTTCCCTGTGCATCTGTGCCTCCAAAGACGCTGGCAACAAGGTAATTACAGTTTGATCCTGTTACCTGCAACCAGCCAAAGAAACAATAGTCTTGCTTTCAACGGAAGCAACAGCAATCCTGTCAGAAAGGATTTTTTCAGACAAAACACAGAATTGTTTATAACTACTTGTATCCTTGGAAGCCCAGCATAGAGTACAAGTCTTAGTATTATCCCCAGTTGAAGTCAGGGATGAGTTTGAGCCTGTAATCCGATGATTAGTATTCATTTTGCATATGAGCTGCAGCACAGATTATGTCCTTGCTGCTCCTAGTTCAAACAGCCTCATAAACACTTACTTTCTTTAGTGGGCAACGGATTTTTCTCTCTGGTTTCTGTCTTCTTCAGCTTGGTCTTGTCAAATGTTTCAATTTCTGCAAAATCTGGTTTGTCAGACATGATGGGTTCTGACAAAAAAAGGAAAAACACACCCGTGGCTTCATTAGCTAGTGCTGTGTTATCAGCCATCTGCAAGGCATTTTCTGCTCGAAAGAAAAAAAAAAAGAAAATACCTTAAAACTGTTTATTTAATTTCCCCCCCAAAACTAGCACCTCAATCTGAGAGCTCTCCCTGGAGCCTGGCTCTTTCACAATGCAGAAGAAGAAAGGCATAGATAGAATTTGATGCAGATTTTTCAGACTAAATTTCTAAAAATCATATTTTGCACACGGAAACAAGAATACTTCTCTGAAGAAAAGACAATGCATTAATTGTCAATAATCCATGGTGCCACCTGACATTAACCTCTATTTTCAGGAATGCTGCTAACTAGAAATTCTACAATAAACCCCAAATCCAATATGAACAAAGAGCTTCAATTACGATTTTGTTTTAATTGGCAGGCTTTTTCTTCAATTCTGAGCACCCTGAGTACCCCTGTATCTGGATGAGCTGCTGTGGACACTTGTGCTTAACAATAGAGGACCGGTTCACCCAGCTCTTTGTTTGCTCTCACACTCAGTATCTCGATCGCAGCCTCAATGGGTTTGATTATACCCTATTATAAGAGAAATCTACAAAGAACATGCAGTCAACACTTCACTTGTCAAAACTTCCCTAATCTAACTCCTGTTTTTAATAGAAATTCAAGTTAAAATCCAGCCTGGGCATTCTTCTCTTGATTTCAGTGGAGTTTCCCATCAAGGTGAGGTTTGGCCCAGAGATGGCTGATAGAATTCTATTTTTTTCCTTCCTGAAAGATATTCAGATTTCATTGCTATCTGCACTGAGACAACAGAAGTAAATATTCACAGGAAAAGAAAAAAAACACTATAAAAATCAAAAGCTACCCAAACCACATGGCATTACCGTCTGGCTGCTCTCTCCTCAGCTGCTTGGTGGCCGTCTGAGGCAGTGTGAGTTGGAAAAGGTCAGGGTAATCCCTCCTCTCCTCCCCCCGCCCGAGCCCATCGCTATTAATATTGATTAGTTTAGTGCTGGGATTGCTCAGTGTTTAGGGAAAGGACAGATTGCTGCTGCAGAAAGTGCACGAGGGAGGGAAATGGGAAAACTAGGATGGGAAAATTGCCAAAATGCATCTTGCTTTTTTTTTTTTTTTTCCTACTTTCTTTTCTCCTTGTTTACCGAGATAATAATATTTCAGTTTCCCATCCCCTTATTTCACAATGCTGAGGTTCAGGGTTAAGGTGAGGTGTGGAGATCATTTAAGGGCTGGTGCTGCAGTTTGTGGTGAGTTTTTAGGTGAATTCAACTCAGCACCTGGGTATCATCCACAGCCACCGGGGCTGGCAGAGGCAACGTGCTCGGGAGGGCTTGAAGCACAGCCCTGATACAAACACTGCAATCCAAACCCAAAATCTGAGATAAGCCTGGCCCGAGCACCACGCTGGTGTCCAGGAATGTGTCCCATCCTGTTCGCGTGGCTGCTCTCCATATTCCACCCATCCCCACGGTGTGACCTGCTTGCAGGGAAACTCCACAGTTGCAGTGAAGGGAAAATGTGCCATGCATGCTGGGTGATGTGATTGTAGGAAAAAAAACCTTTTACGTGGCTAATAGTCCTTGTGTGTGCTTACAAGACACATTTTGCATTAGATTTGGGCACTACCTGTAGCCACCTCCTAGGGCTGCTGCTTCTGAGGGCTGTGGACATGGCTCCAGCTTTGCTTCCCACTTTGCAGCACCAAACTATTTAGGGAATAATTTTTCAATGTCCTCGGGTTTGGGAGGGAAGGGCTAAGCGCATCCTTCGAGATGCTGGTGTGGGTTTCCTCTTGTGTAACTTTGGATGTCTCCATCTGAATTCCTTGTCCCATCTCTGTGACAGTCAATAGGGCGATAACTCATTTGGAATATAAGTAACTGTGCCCTAGGAGAATATCGGTTTCTCTACTGACTATAAAGGGAGCCTACAACAAGCTCAGGGAGGCAGGGGTGTCTCATTGGAAGCACTGGGAAGGTGCTGTGGATTTTTCTATTGGCATAATAGGCTTAGGTAGAGTGGATTTAAGTCTGATGTGTGTGCATGGAGAAATTGATGTGTTTTAAGGACTACTTCTTCCAAAGTGTGTTTAAAATAATGAACACAAGTACAGAAAAAAAAATATTTTTACTCGTCAGTGGTGGAAAAAACTGCAGAACTCTGGAATGCCAAAGAGATGATCTAGGTCCCATGGAGCTCAGCCCTGTGCAAACCTGGCTGTGTTGCTTCGGGGCCGACAACTGCGCTGGTGCTAATGCCGCTACATTTTTGTGATGCTAACAGCTCAGCTGACTTGTGCAGACCGGCTCAGTTACCTCTGCATCTGCACTGACTGTCCAGGCAGAATCACTCTGTGTGGGCGTAACGGTCATACTTAGATCCAGGACTCGGTTCCCTTGCTTCCTCCCCCTTACTACAACCAATTGTCAAAAATAGAAAGCTGTGCTTTGACCAAACCCCTGTGGGAATAAGCAGGAAGGCGGCTGCTGTGTAAATACTCAGTGTAAGCTGTAGCTGAGATTTGGCACTGAAGAATCGTAGTTTCTGTTTCCGTCTTGTTAGGCTGGACACCAGATTTAGAAGGTCAGAAGATCAGCAACGACTTTAAAACACAACCTGAATGATTCATTAAATAATGAGTTTCAGTTTTTTAAAATATTTGTCCATTTTTACAAGTAACAGAATTCTTATCTGTCATGAGATTAGAAGGGGAAAAACTAAATTTTGACAGGTGCAAATGGAGTGTTCAGGACAGCAAAGCAGAAGAAACTTGCTCCTGACTTTCACTGTACAGTCAGAGGCTCAAGCATCTTGCATCCCCAGTGGAACTCAGGCTTTTCTAAATACACAAAGGCAGGATGGGCATGCCTTTTCTTTCACCAACACCACTTCAATTGCCTGATTTATTGACAGACCAAATGCTAAAGCCAGTTTGGGATACAGTGTTTGGGTTTTTAGGCTGAAGATGTTTTTAATTGATCTTGGGTCAGGTTTCTGAGGAAGGTACAACAGTGTTAGTCCATGTAACATAATAATGAGAAATTACGTGTTCTCAGCCTTGGTTGAAATCAGTAGATAGGCATCTCCACAATGAACAACTCGATCACGGCATAAAGCATCAGTCAAGTTTCTGTAGCTTTTAAGTATGGTACTGTGGTCAAACACAGCTCACGCTGGATTCCAGCCTCACATTTCCATCCTCTGTGCAGGACAGCCAGTTGTGGGTAGTTTTCCTATGGAAAGTCTGGAGTCTGGCCTGAGGGCAGCGCAAACTGTGCTGAGGCTGGTAATTTACTCTGATGTCTTTACTTTCACTGGGAACTGAGATATTCTGCTACAGAAGCAGCAAAGCAGTTACTTGACAGGTTTTTAATGGCAGGATTTTAGAGTCACCAAGGAAGGGAAGGTGGCAGTTACCTGGCCTTGGGATGACCGTGGTAGCAATAAACCTTAACAATTTTTGAGGTGCACAGAGGCAGCTGAATGATCCAGCACGTGGCAATGAGAAAAAACAGCAAGCCAGCAGAGCAAGCAAACTGTAGGATCTTTACAGATCCTGTAGACATAAAGCACATAAAGCCATATTAGTATGTCTGTGTCTGAAAAGCTAACTCAGACAACATGGAAATTGCATGTTATTTCAATCTGCTGCCAAAGGATGAAGGGCTGAGGCAAACCTGCCAGGACTGACACCTCTGATACCAGTGAGTCACCCACCACTGACAGCGCAAAGCGTGACCGGCACTGCAAGCAACTGAGTGTCTGTCAGGGACCCACCGAGAAACAGAGGAAAACAAATACTCGCTACCAGGACGGAGCAATAGGTGAGAGGAAATGTTTGAAGGGAGCCAGAGGGCACAGGAAAATTTGGAAAGGAGTCTGAAGACTGAGGCTGGGAGGTCTGGAGCCTGCTGCCACTCAGCTTTTCCCCTTGATTGCTGTTGCCTGGAAGCAGCGAGCCCAGCCGGCGTGGGGCTGCTGGGACATACATAAATACGGGCACAGCCTTCATGGACTGGGGGATGCTGTGCTCGTGCTTGCCACAAGCAGTGCTCTGCAAATGCCAGGCTGCACAGGGACGAGGAGCACAACTGGAAGAAGAAGGGGATTTTCCCTCTTTGGTGCAACAGTGGGAATCAGATCACATCAGATCAGAGCGAGTCCAGAGAAGAGCAACAAAGCTGGTGAGGGGGCTGGAGAACAGGCCTTATGAGGAGCGGCTGAGAGAGCTGGGGGTGTTTAGCCTGGAGAAGAGGAGGCTGAGGGGAGACCTCGTTGCTCTCTACAACTACCTGAAAGGAGGTTGTGGAGAGGAGGGAGCTGGCCTCTTCTCCCAAGTGACAGGGGACAGGACGAGAGGGAATGGCCTCAAGCTCCACCAGGAGAGGTTTCGGCTGAACATGATGAAAAAATTTTTCACGGAAAGGGTCATTGGGCACTGGCAGAGGCTGCCCAGGGAGGAGGTTGAGTCACCTTCCCTGGAGGTGTTTAAGGCACGAGTGGATGAGGTGCTGAGGGACATGGGTCAGTGATTGATAGGAATGGTTGGACTTGATGATCTGATGGGTCTCTTCCAACCTGGTGATTCTATGATTCTATTTCTATACCGAGCTGAGGGGGAACAAAGCACCCTAAAGTGAGCAGCCGATTAGAGGAGCAGACACTGGGACAGTATCTATAGCTAAGCCAATACACTGACATAACTGATTTAATAATCACATTAGCGCTGTCTCGAAATAACACACTAACTCAAATACAACAGTGATTTCATTTTCAGAATATTGTGGTATTTTTGGTGCTAAAGGTAGAGGATTAATTTTTCAAGGTCAAAATCTGGGCTGGAATCTGCAAGCACCCTAATTCCTCTAGGTGTCTACGAGCATTGAGCACCTTCCAGAAAGGTAGCAGGATTGGGCATGTCAAGCCATCCTTAGAAGACTTCCCATCCTTAGGGGAACAGAAAAAAAAAGACTTCAGCTTCACTGAAAGGGTTTTCTTAGTTCTCTTTGTGCCTTTTGTTCCGTTTTACTGCCAAAAAAAATATTCATGTTTGGGAACGGAGACAGGTTCCCAGGCTAAGAGACAATGAATCCTGGGGGTGTAAGGAAAGCAACGATCTCTCTTTGGCAGGGTGTCTACTGTAATGCTAGAGTGTAAATACTTAATACTTGCCTTCTGCTGTATGTTTTATCATCACCTACGGTGTTTCATCTTCCTCATTGAGACCGTTTTGCCTTTAGGGCTCAATGTGCACAGAGGATGAGGGGGAGGACAGGCTAGTTGTAGATTGTCCTTCTGCTTGGACTATTTTTTCCAACCTCGTGTTTTCCAAACAGCTCTGGAGTTTAGACAGTCTATACTAGGGCAAACAGTAGCTGGTGGGAGTGGAAATTTCCTCTCTCCCTCTTTTTTGATTTTATAAAACTTGGTATGTGGGTGAATCTTTAAAAGTTTAACCAGATGGAGATTCTCACAACAGAACTTTCTTGAGAAACGACCTAAAAGCGTGTCTTCCAGCGTAACACACTTAACTTTGGCCTGGCCTTTTCTGCCAAAATGCAGTGACACATGAGTATGTTATCAAAGGTAGAAAAGAGTAATACAAAATGTCCATGCACATTTTGTCCTCCCAAAGACAGGATGGGGAAATAAGCATGTGATATATTAGTCACATTAGGTAATAAGCTTTAGAGCACATGATGATTTGTGATGAATAGTGGTCTAAAAACACGGTCTAAAATCACTTCTAGTCTTCACTAACAGTCCTTTTTCCTTTCTCTCTCTCTCCCTTCTGTCTCTGGACAGAAGCACTTCTTGCAGGCAGCAGCTCTTAAAAAAAGAGTAAGACAGAGAATTCTTGGGTGAGCACTGGGAGTGTCCTCAAATGTGGCTCTTCTCAGTGCAGCTGGCAGCTCTGGAATGAAAAGATCCACTGCTGGATTTCTCACTCTCTTTGCTTTAAACAAAAGGAAAGTCACTGTTCCTTATTAAGATTAAATTGTGGCACCCAGCGTGCAGCAAGTAGATAACCAATCTAATCCAAGAAAAGATAATAAAATCCATAGATCTACTAGGTTGATATTAGCTTCAGATTGGATGCCTAACCACATCTTCTCTCCCTGTTGTCAAATTATTCCCCTTTCAATAGCCTGGGACCTCCTGGCAGCTGAAACATGTTTCATGTTTTGTGGAAAAGAAGATGAACCCTCAAGCCTTTCATCTGCTTAAAGAAATGAGGCTGCTGAAGCAGAGGCAGAGACTGGGCAGCCAAATATCTTTTCTAGCTGATATTAGTGAGCACCTTCCACAATGAAAACTTGTATTTCATCCTTTCGAAAGAGCATTTTCCGATTTCATAAGCTTGTTATAGAGAGTAAGCCAAACACATAGGTCTCACATACTGTGTGCAAGGTCAACAATTATGTAAGAAAGTGGCAATCGGTAAGTTCCACATTTGTTAACTCCTGCCTGTTCAAAGGAAAACTGTAAGTATATTCTGTGAAATGTGGTTGTTTTTCCCTAAAATGTAAAAAAAAAGAGGTGAGACTATTTTCCTCTCCTGTCATTTGAAGTCAACACCTATCTCTTTAGAACTTGGCTGAACTAGAATGTTTTCCATGACTACTTTTATGGCTTTTTCGTCTTCCACATGTACATAAAGTGCAGGAATCGGCTGCAGTCTTGTTAAGACTATGTCTTCACAGCAAGGATAACTTGAACTCTCTGCTCTCCAACTGACTCCTGTGGAGTTAGTGTACTCTGAGTGTGAGTGACCACACCATGAAATAACATGGGACCAGCAGAGAGTGATTGTGTTGGCAGCGATTGTGCTAACTTGAACTTTCCACAACTCAAGGTATAAGCACCACAGCAGCTGAAGTACAGAGCCTTGTGAGTGCAAAGAACAGGAATTCAAAAGGGATGGGGGCATTCAAGCTTTATTTCAAGTTAACTTTTCAGTGGAAAGTAACTTTAGGGCATGAGTTCATGTCTGTCCACAGCCCAACTGGTGAATACAGAGAAAAGCAACCAGTACGTGAAAAACGAAAGTGTGCAATATCGTAATGTTTGCTTGTCTGATGCATACATTGAATGATTTTTTTCCCTTGGATGAATACTAGCTTGCATAAAATTCAAATAACTTGGCTGTCTGCAGAAGGGGGGGGTGGAGTGTGGGAAGAGGAACAGAAGGAAGGAAATGGAACTGAGAAGACTGAATTAACCTTTCAATGTCTTGAATTTCAAGAAGGGAAAAATCATCTTCTGTTAAGTCTGCAACTGTGCAATTAAAATGAGAACAAGCCTTAAAAGCCACATTTGTCCCATGCTCCTAGATCGCTGCTTTAAAAACAAATCTTCCAAACCCCAGACTCAGATTCAAAGAGTATTCAAAGGCAGGAAAAATATCTTATGCTGTAAATGTTTATTTTAATCACAGAACTCTGGTTGAAAAAATGAGTAAAAATGTCGGACATTTATGTACAACATACACCTTTGTTACTGAATTCAATTTAAAGGAATTCTGCATTTGTGCCTAGTAATGGCAGGCAGCCTGTGAAGGGATGACTGGTTTTCTCTGTGCTGAAGTTCCTGTTTCCATAACATAGATTCTTTCACCTGTTTGCTTGAGCATTGTGAAGCTTCATTTGTTAATACAGTGCAAAGCTTTAAAAATGGACTTTGATTCTTAGTTGTCCTTTTGGACACTGTGAGTCACACGAACTGTATACTTGCTAATTCGAGAGCTGCCACGGAGAGTTACAGATAACCAACACAGCCAAGTGTCCTGTGCTGGGCATCCTGAAATAAAATGCTAGAAGATTTTTATAATGCTGGAAAAAACAAACAAAGCAAAGGCTCAGTTTGGGGAAATGTCTCTATGTAAGAAAGGAAAGCATTCTGCAGAGCAAGCAGTTGGAAAGTTTTACTGTTTGCTAATTCTTCTTTGTGTTTAAAGGACTCACCTTTGTCAATATTTTTGCAAGATATCAATAGGATCCATTTAAGACAGAAATTGAGTGCTTCCAAGTCCAGGAGAGTATATCAAATAATTTGTTTGCAGATGGACAATTAAACCCAAAAGCAAATACTTTGTTGACACACAGACATTCCTCCCCATGCCCCGGCAAAAGCTGTTGGTCCAACATACAGATATTACAGCAAACAGTCTCTTGCTTTGCTATGCACCAGTTTTCTATTTCCTCCTACTAAGACAAACGACCCAGTATGAAGCTGAACAATTGCCTGGCAGGCTATCAGCCTTCAAATGACTGGATGGCACTGCAAAATTGGTTCAAGTTCTGGTGTATTCCGAATACACTAAATCTTCTACAACAGTCAGCACAGTTGGGATGGGGCTGTTGTGATGAGGAGTAATGCTGGAACTAGACTTAATTGGAAACCGAAGTGTCTGGAGAATATTTATTCTAAAGTTACACCAGCCCAGGGCTGATATTGGAGAACTATGAAGGAAACAGAGCTCTAGCACTTCCACTGGTAATAATGTGCTCATGAACAGCTCTTCCGCAATACAAGGGAATTGCGCTAGTAATCATTTCAGATCTACTGAGTTGCTTTTTGAGCACCTAGCAGCAGAATCTCTACCAAACTTTTAGGCTGAGCAGCTTAGCTGGTCTTGTAAGGTAACACACAGAGCTACAGAAATGGCTCATCCTTCATAGTGCAGCCCTGGACGTGGATTTACTGATTGATGGATTCACTGATTGATGGATTTACTGACAGGGATGCTATGGCGCTCTGGCTCTATCAGTGCTAGGAGCCAGATGCATTTGCCAGGCTCCTGGAGCTGTGCAGCAGCTGGGGAATGGGTCCCTCTTCTCAGGAGCAGCCTCACACTGTGGTCTTTATCACTGACTCCATACAAGGCATTGTCCTATGTCGTGACATGTGGGTGACAGTCCTGTGTCACGCAGTGGGACTGCAGCCACACACCTGCACAAGCCCTGCTCGTGTTGGGGCTGCTCTGCAGGTTTGGAGGGGGTAAATGAGCCCGTGCAAGCTCCACACTGCCTTGTCTAGACTGCTGAAACTGGCCGGGGTGTCTGAGATGCGGGGCCATCTGCCCTCTACATAAGCAGAATTACAAAATGCTTCCGTTAAATTTGAGCTGTGCCCTGAGGCAGAGAAAATCAGATGGGGACAGCTACCACATCACTCCGTTGTAATTTTTAGCAGTGATGTGAGATGCAGACACCTTCAGTAGCTGTATATTTGGGGTGTAACCACACAGCTACTTATTAACTTGTTGCCTCCCTTTCCTCCATGTTTACTATCTTAGAATAAGTGCCTACAGCCACTCCTAGGTTCTCCTCAACCTTTCAGAAACAGGCAGCGAGAAGACAAAGTGCGCAGAAAAGACTAAAATGTCAGCCTGGGACTACATATGTCTGCCCCCCGCAAGGAACGCTGGAAGCATTTGAAAGGAGGTAGGATAAGCTGGCACGAAATGGCATTCTCGGAGCCAGTTAAGAGGAGGGAAGACACTGCTTTGGACTCAAACCCAGCGAGCAGGTGCTGTGCAGCGCCTGCCTACCTGCCCGCCGCCGCTGTCTGTCTCCTCTCACCACGTGTGTTTTCTGTGTCAGGTTTCTTTCAGTTTTTCTCCTGTCAACTGGCCAACATATTGGCTGGAGAGCCAGCTGGAGTCCGCTCTCTCCCATGTTTCATCAACAAAATTGCCAGCTTGTTCTGATTCAGTATTTTTATTGTTGTTGATGAGGCTAAATGAATCCGAAAGAACACAGCTATGTATACAAAATACAAATTTGGAAATCTCATCCTGATGAGAGGAAATGTTATTAGCTGTTCAAGTGGAGAAATCTGCTGTGGAAGCAGAGTGACAGCAAACACAGCCTTCCTGAGAGGTCATTTTCCCTGATGCTCTGCATTTGATTGTATTTCTATGGCTACTCCTAACGATACCAAATCTTGTAGCGCAAAACTATAGTTTCAGATCTGATTAAACCCAGGTTAATTTTCTGTGGGACTGCGACTCTCTCTTCTTTGGATTCTAAATGTAAAACCTCTTAATGAGTCGTAGAAATGTATCTCTAGATAAAATTTAGAATCCACGTTGGAAAATTGGCAACAAGCCCCTCCCATCTATTGGCAATATGGAAGTTTCAGTTATTCCCATCCTACTTCTATCATTTTTTTTCCCTTTTCGAGGGAAGAAAAGCTTTTTGTGAGACGATTTTCACGAACTGAATCCAAATTTCCTCAAATGCTTTATTAAACCACCATCTATGGCTGCTGGCACTGTGTGACTGAAAAAGCTGCTGTAGTTTCAGTGTGGCATGTGGGAACCGCAGACTGCCAGGCATGGCTCCTCACACTTCTGGCGTCAGCTCACGTCTCCTCACTAACTGATGCTGACTCCGTTTGAGGGTGCTAAATCTTGTGTTTCGAGATGCATTAGCTCTTTGTCAAAGGGCACCTTGTTACTTCTGGCACGCTTGCGCTTGAGAAATGTTTGGGAGTGATCACTCTTGGCGCTTTAATTCAGAGACTTTACAGGGAATATTTTAATGTGGTTATGAGAGATGAGGAACTGTGGTGGACGAGCCTGCATGGTGACACCAAGGGATGTGTGGCCCCGCTGCCCCAGAGCTACAGCAAGCTAAGAGAGTTGAGATCCTTCAGCCTGGAGAAGGCTCCGGGGAGACCTTAGAGCAGGTTCCAGTGCTGAAAGGGGCTCCAGGGAAGCTGGGAAGGGACTTTTTACAGGGGCATGGAGTGATACGACAAGGGGGAACAGCTTTAAATTGGAAAGAGGAGGATTTAGATTGGACATAAGGAAGAAATTCT
Source organism: Clamator glandarius (assembly GCA_033459285.1). Lineage (NCBI taxonomy): Eukaryota > Metazoa > Chordata > Aves > Cuculiformes > Cuculidae > Clamator > Clamator glandarius. The sequence goes on from JAUNZM010000203.1 coordinate 62,543, forward strand.
TCACAATGGGTGGGGTGGACCTGGCTTAGGTTGCCCGGGGAAGCTGTGTACTCCTCATCCCTCGAGGTGTCTGAGGCTGAGTTGGATGGGGCTTTGAGCAGCTTGGTCCAGTGGGAGACATCTCTGTCCATGGAAGGGGGTTGGAAATGGATGAACTTTGAGGCCCCTTCCAACCCAACAAGGTGGAACTGGATGGGCTTTGAGGCCCCTTCCATCCCAAGAAGGTGGCACTGGATGAGCTTTGAGGTCTTGTCTATCCCAACGAGGTGGAACTGGATGGGTTTTGAGGCCCATTCCATCCCAACAAGGTGGAACTGGATGGGCTTTGAGGCCCCTTCCATCCCAACAAGGTGGCACTGGATAAGCTTTGAGGTCTTGTCTATCCCAAAGAAGTGGAACTGGATGGGCTTTGAGGCCCATTCCATCCCAACAAGATGGAACTGGATGGGCTTTGAGGCCCCTTCCATCCCAACAAGGTGGCACTGGATAAGCTTTGAGGTCTTGTCTATACCAACGAGGTGGAACTGGATGGGCTTTGAGGCTCATTCCATCCCAACAAGATGGAACTGGATGGGCTTTGAGGCCCATTCCATCCCAACAAGATGGAACTGGATGGGCTTTGAGGCCACTTCCATCCCAACAAGATGGAACTGGATGGGCTTTGAGGCCCCTTCCATCCCAAGGAGGTGGCACTGGATGGGCTTTGAGGCCCCTTCCATCCCAACAAGATGGAACTGGATGGGCTTTGAGGCCCCTTCCATCCCAAGGAGGTGGCACTGGATGGGCTTTGAGACCCCTTCCATCCCAACAAGATGGAACTGGATGTGCTTTGAGGCCCCTCCCATCCCATCACTCCCTCACCCCCAGTTTCTATTCCCCATAGCGGACAGCGCCCCTCCCGCCCCTCTCGAGCACGTGACCCTGCGCGCGGGGGCGGGGGGGGAGGAGGGGGGCGGCTGGGGGGGGGGCGCGCGCTGCACCTGTCACTCACCGCGTCACTTCCGGCCGCCGCCGCGGACCCCTCCGCCCCTCCGTCCCCGCTCGCCAGGCGCGCTCGGAGCGGCTGCGGGCAAGGACGGCGCCCGGCACGGCAGCGCGGAGCACGGCGGGGGCGGCGGCGGCCCCGAGGAGAGAGAGGAGCGGCCAGGAGTGGCCCCGAGGAGGAAGAGGCGGCGGAACCTGCTGCTGGTGCTGAGGGCGAGTCACCCGGCAACGGTGAGAGGGGAGGGCCGGGCCGCGCTACAACCCCCCCCCCCCCCCCCTAACCCTGAGGCCGCCGCGGGGCCCCGTCAGCCTGCGGGGAGAGGCGCGGGGAACTTCCTCGTGTGGCCCCGGGGGGGGTGGCAGGACCGGGGAGGGGCTGGAGGCGCTCGTGGGAAGGTGTCAGCGCTGCGCACCCTGGCAGCCCCTGGGGGGGGAAATTTGGCTCCCCGGCGCTTTGCTGGCTGCCCGGCGGGTGCCCCCCTCCCGCCGCGCTCGGCCTTCGAAAGGCTGCGCCCGGAGAGCTGCGAGCAGCTTTAGTCCCCGCTGTGATGCGGAGAGAGGGTCCAGAGGAGGCGCTGGCTGCAGTGCTGTGTCTAGGTGGTGATCTCAAAGGTCTTTTCCAACCTCGCGATTCTGTGATTCAGTCCTGGAATCCCCAAGAAGGATATGGAACCGTTGGAGCAGCTCCAGAGGAGGCTGTGAGGATGATCTGAAGGGCTGAAGCACTTCTGCTATGAGGACAGGTTGAGACAATTGGGGTTGTTCAGCCTGGAGAAAAATCGTGGAATCATAGAATCGCCAGGTTGGAAAAGACCCACCAGGTCATCGAGTCCAACCAGGACTGTGGGGAGACCTTAAAACAGCCTTCCTATACCTGAACCAGCTCTAGGAAAGCTGGGGAGGGACTTTTTGCGAGGGCATGTAGTGATAGAATGGGACGGAATATCTTTAAATTAGAAAGGTGAAGGTTTAAATTGGATGTGAGGGAGAAATTCTTCACGATGAGGATGGTGAGGCACTGGCACAGGTTGCCCAGGGAAGCAGTGGCTGCCCGATCCTTGGAGGTGTTCCAGGGCAGGTTGAATGGGGCTTTGTGCTACCTCGTCCAGTGTGAGGTTTCCCTGCCCATGACAAGGTTGAAACTGGATGGACTTTAAGATCCCTTACAACCTAAACATTTCTGTGATTCTGTTATTATCAGAGGATTAGGGAGCCTATCATATAAAGTAAGATCGAGAGAGATGGGTTTGTTAAGCCTTGTGAGGTAAAGGCTTGGGGGAGACCTTATTATCGTGTGCCAGTATGTAAAGAGTATCTACCAAGAGGATGGAGACCCCCTTTTTACAAGGAGTCCCGTGAAAAAGACAAGGGGTATAAGTTTCTCCTGAGAAGGTTTTGTTTGGATTCCAGAAGAAAATTTTTCACCATAAGAACAGTAAAACATTCAATGCTCCCAAAACGAGTCTTTAGAGAGTTTATTTACCAGCATTTTTGGTGTCAGAATAACCTCCCCAAGGAAACAATAGATTCCTCTACACTGGACACTTTTCAGGCATAGCTGGACGGGGTGCTGGGCCATCTCATTTAAACTACATATTGCCTAAAAAGGTTGGACCAGGTGATCCTTGAAATCCCTTCCAGCCTAGCGTTCTGTCCCCCAGCAGTGGGGCTTGGCATGCTGGCAGTGTTAGCCTGGCAGCTCCCTGCCAGCAGAGTTGGCTCTGGGAGTTAAAGAAGGGCAGTCACTAATCTGTGACTATGAAGGGAACACTGGCTTATAAACTTCGCACTCCAGCCTGTAACCAACTGAATCTTCTGAGGAGTCTGTCACTGTGGGCTTCCATTGTTTTTGGAAGCTCTTCAGGGTTTTAAACATTTGAGTGTAATGCTTCTTGCTGCCAAAAAGTTGCTTTAACAGAAGATGCTCCAGCACTGGCAAAATCCCAAAAACCAACAACAAAAAATCTCCAGTCATACCTTGCAACTTGAACTTTCAGTACACAACTCTCTTATTCTCTAGGTCCTTGGTTTGACTGTTTTTTAAATTTTTACAAAATCTGTGAGGCTCAAGGGAGAAAAAAGTTAATAAAGTAAATACTACCTAATCACTGCTTCCTTTTTAAAACCAGAAACTCAATGTATCGGACCCTACACAGTTGTTTAGTTTTTAAGCATACATTCCCAACTATCCTCAGGGATGGAATAGTTAGTATGTAACTTTGCATAAATTGTTGAACTGGATTAGCATTTGGGTTCGAAGATTTTCTGTCTTCTATGCAGTTTAATCTGCCAGCATAAAAAAAAATAAAAGGAAAAGCTAGTTTACTGGGAATATTATAATATATTCACCAATCTCATTAGCTCATTTGTTTTATATCTTTTTTTCTTTTACTGCTCACTATTAGTAAATTGCTATATGTGTTCTTTGTTGCATGGATTTGAAGGATTTTAGAATCTCATCTTTTATCTCCTTTGCCTCTATTTTGTCATCTAGCACCATAGAGGTCCTTTCCTTCTCTTAACAATATTGAACTAAGAAATCAAGTATCTCAATGTTTAGAAAGCATCAAACTGGAAATATATAGTATTCTTTTAGAAAAATCAGTCAAGTACAGTGTTTCATGGTTGCATTTGAAGAAGATGACTAGGAGGAACTCATGGTAATTTCTAGTGCTTGCAAATTTTGACATGAACAACATGTTTGGCAGGTGATAGTTTTTATCTGCTGAGTCAGTTTGGGCTCTTATAATATTGGAAGACCCATAACAGCTCGTTAAAATACTTGATGTGACATTTATTCTGTGTGGCTCATAGTATGAGCACCATGCAGGCAGTGAAGCTTTTCTTTCTAACATATGTAACAGCATGTTTGCAAAAGCAGGTGAGGCTGAATAAATATTCCATGCATTTGGAACAGACAGTGTTGAGTTTTGTAAAACCCCCTGCTTTCTGTGTGTGAAGGCTTTTCGTGGTGGGTTTTACCTTTTTGAGTATTCACCAACCTTTTGATCTGTGGTCAAATGTTCGTTTATCAGCAGTGATGACCTTTTCTGGGACTTATTAGAAAGTAAGTTAAACCTGCCAAGCATGAGGTAATTTTTTTACTTAGGATTTTGTTGTTGGTTTTGGTTTTTCCCTCCCCCTTCTGAAAAGAAGCTGCAACTCTAAGGAAGAGGAAGTGATTTCAGTAAGAGGATGCCTGCCAGTTGACTTTAAATTCTCTGTGTAACACTAGGTTATTTTTTGCGGCCATGTTAGCATACAAAACAAAAATCTTGTAGCCGCTGGGATGAGAGTGAATTGACATCTTGCAAGGCAATTCGGTGTTTGGAGCGGAAAGATGATAAACCTTTAACTCTCTTTTTTTTTTTGTATTGCAGTCCTAGTTATATATTTATTAATAATTTCAGATATGAGGACTGTTACTTAGGAACTAAAAAATAACACTTTATCCAAAATATCTGAGGAGGAGGTACAGAACGGAAGGAATATTAAATCCTCTGTGAAGGGCTCTGAAAGAGGCAGATTTATTACTTGTCATGCAGTTTTTTAAAGTGATGGATATATCAGCTATTTAGGAGGAAGGTTTTATGTCCTATGTCAAAATGGTATTCAGTAAGAGAATAGAAGAATTTTGCATTGCTCCCTGGAAAGTTAGGAATATGGATCAATTAATTTTTGAGTCTCTTGCTGACTATTATATTCTGTAAGTTATAAATTTTATCTGCAAAAACTTTGTTTGAGAATAATGTGACTAGCTGTCTCAAGATGTTAGTAAATTCGGATTTGGCCTTGTAGTTTTTACTGGCTCCATTGCCAACTGTTGGGATTTGTGGAATTTCAGTAAGTTCAGAAGAATTCTGTGTATTATTAGAGCCTAAAAGATAATGTATTTGTTACTGCACCTTCTACTGGGCTTTTTTTTTTGTTTTTCCCTAGAGTTGTTTTGTTTTGAAGTTATAAAACACATTGTTTAGGAGGCGATTGTGGTGCTGAAAACCTATGTTTCAAGGTATGGGTGGAGTCATTCAGTAACAGAAATGGGAAATGTTTTGCAGCTGGATATAGAACCATATTCTGAGAATAGTGAAATGAATAGTTCTGTTATGATAGTAATGAATAAGTCTGCTCTTACAGTCTCTCGCTTTGAGTGTGTGAAATTTTATCCTTTATATTGGTCTTAAATGAAGAAAAATATGGCAAGCTCGAGCTTAAAATAAAGATACCGCATTATATTTGTGTTCAGACAAGCTTGTAACAAAGACTCTGGTTGCAGAGAGACTTTTTTATACTGAAAGGTTTAAATGGTTTGTTCTCACTTTCTGGACACTTGTAAGGAGGTTTGGGTGGGGCACTGCTGGATCAGAACAGTCTCTGATGGGAGCCTTGAAGTGATTGTCCAGGTTCCAGTCTCCATAGCTGCTCTCTTTAAATGTCTCTGCTTAGGGTTCCCTGCAGTGTGTTCAAGATTAAAATTTGTGCTCAGCTGTGCCGGATAATACTACTTGGGCAAAATTGAAAAGATGAGAGCTGGAATCTTATGAAAAAGTGGTTCTTTCTTCCTTTGTACTCGCTTTAAGCATGTATATGTTAAAGTGTTTTTTCCCCGTTTTGCTGAACTTCACATTTCATTAAATCTGCTGTCGTCTTGTCGCTCTTTCAGTGTAATTGCATTACCTCATTTTGGTCTGTGATGTCATTTCTAACCTGTCAATTGCTGCTAGTGTCTTCAAATTTGGTCACGATCAAGTTGAGAGGAATTGGTTGGGGAGGAGACCTTATCAGCAGTCCTCTCTTTTTACTTTGTGTCCTTTGTCCCTCCCCTTTCCCTTGTAATTCAAAGTGTCATTGCTACCGAATTGAACCCTGCATTGAAATGTCTTTTTCCTTCAGTGTAGATGCTAAGACTGTCCTTTATTTTGGTGGCACATGGCATCCTTATGACTGAGGCAGTGTTTCCATAGCAAATAAGCTGTTTGTTATATTGTGTGTTGAGTCCCAGTCTGTATTTCTGCTTACCTGTTTGGGGGTGAGGGGGAAACAAGCTGATGATAAATACATGTAATAGGATAACTTATGTATAATAAATTAAGTGCATTATATATTTATAGTTTGCTTTTTTTGGTGTCTCCAAGGTAGCTTGACTTCTGTTCCAAAGTCTGTCTTAATGGCAGTGATAATTGTTAAACTGCTTTGGTTCTATAACATAGACATCTCAAGTTACATAGTTTTAGTGATAATTTCTTCCTGTCTGTTACCTTACTGTATTGTTATGGTGCCGTTGCACTTAAGTTCTGTGTTACTTGATGTAGTGGCAATTATGCGTGTATGGTTGGTGCAGTACAGCTTTACTTTGGGGGAGGCAAGGAGGATGAATATAATTAGCTGTTACACAAGATACAAAAGCCTTTTTATTTATTAACTACTGTTGTTAGGAATGTGATGGGATCTGTGCGAGCAGGAAGTTTCTTTATAATTCTGCACATGTGCATTGGCAGCAGCAGCTGAGAGCAAATCTGGCAGCGTTCACTGGTGGGTGTGAAGCAGCGAGCAAGCATCGACTTTTTTCTGGTATCGCTGATGGTTTTGTTTAATTCCTCTTCCTACAATATAGTTGTAGAAGGGTTACGAGTGGCTGTAATGCTGTTAAAAAGCTTTTGGATTCATGAGTTACTGTAATGCTGTTAAAGCCTTTGGATTTTATCTAGCAAGTGAATATAAAATGCTATCTTTGCATATCAAACCACTTGAAAATCTGCTAATGTTTCAGTGATCTCTCAGCTTGCTCCTTTAAAATGTTTTTTTTTGAGTGTTGCCTAAATCAGTCTCTAGAGTAGAGGTTTTATTGATGTTACTGCAATACAGTTGCTGAAAGGTTGATGTGATTCTTCAAAGGTGATGTTTTGCAGGTGTTTGGGTTTTTTTTCCTAAATGTTGCATTTAGTCTAACTAAAGTTTGTTCACTTTTCTGCCTCTTGAGAAGAGGCAGATAGGATGTATTTCTTGTGGAGATCTGTATTTGATGATGGGTTTTCTCCGCAGGAAGTGTGATCAGGTTCTACCACCTGAAATTGTAGACTGAACTTTAATGATTGGAAAATAAATACCAAACAGTACTATGGTTTCTTAGCTTGTAAATTTTAAAAACAAAATCCAGAATTCTATCGATTTTAGTAATATCTTTTTCAGAGGAGCTTCTATCAGTTATTTTTTTTTTGCTTTCTTCCATGGTAAGGACATAAAAGTTTAATTTGTATAGTTCTAATTTGCAAATTGGAAGTCTTGCTACTGCATTTCCAGGAAACAAATGTTGCAGTATAATTACCTTCTACTAAATCTGATGCTGTATTTTTTTGTGCTTTTAGTTGCTTTTTCAGTGTAATCAGGATTTTGTCAGTTGAGTATTTTCTGAGGCTCTCAGAGGTGCTGGTGGCAGATGACAGAGAGTTCCAGCTAACATAGCTGAGTTTGTGTGTGGGAGAGTGCACATGCAAAGGCATATACGTGCAAGTAGTGAGCTTATTAATTAGAGAACTAGTGTTGCATGCTCTTCTGACTCCTTCTGTGGTTGTGTGCAAAACTGCAACAAGCTTGTTTCCCTTTGATTCCTGTTTAACCAGAAGGCAAACATGGCAGCAGAGAATTGAGAACCGTGCTGAGAAAGGAGGGAAGCAGGAAGGTCTCTGACTCAAAAAGACATTTATTCTAACATGGTTTCCTTCAATGCTGCAGCTTCAGTTCTGTTGTTATACTTATTTTAAAACATTATGCCTTTATGGGGGATTGGGAATGTATTCTTGTAAGACCAGCATGTTAAATTTAAAACAATAACTGAGCCAAACTATCTGATTTGCCAATCTGGACTTCTGACTAAAATGTCTTGACAGTCAAAAAGGACAGATTTACTTGTTAGTTGAACAAAAGCTGAAAATAAGATGAGCAAAGGCTCTTCTGCCAATGGCATTTCTTTCATTGGGAATAGTAACAGTAATTTGAGTATACAAATTGCATAAAAATTGTCAGTTAGTGTCAGTTGTCAATGACCTTGACATTACATTAAAAAAATAGACAATCAATTTCCTTTTATCGCCATAAAACTGAAGAGCAGAGAGCTGGTGGCTGGTTTTAAAAATACATGAATTAAATAACGTGGAGTGTGGCCATTTCCAAACGGGGCTGTGTATTCCATGGTGATCTGGCCCGCAGGAGCTCCCCAGGCCAACCTCCTTGCTCATGCTCACGCCTGGCAGCTGGATCCACGTGATGTCATTACCTGAGGAAAGTTTCTGGGATTCCAAGTTGGAATCTGTGTCATAAGTTTAGGCTATCTTTTGGAAATTCTTAAAATCTGTTATAACTCTGAGCATTTCAATCTTAGCAGAACAAAATAATTCTTTATTTGGATTTAGAAGTGTGTTTGCTATGTGCATCCAGAGGAGCGTCACTGATAAGTTCATCATGTAAGTAATGTAATACATTCTTTTTATTTATCAAATATAGAGTGAGAAATGTTACACTTTGAGACTCATTAAAGCTTTTGTGGAATTTTATTTGTTAACAAACCTCTGGTGTTGCAGAAAACAAGCACTGATCCTCTTCCTACCCGAGGATGTGTTGGTGCTCTGTGAGGATCCTGTGTGCATGGATGTGGGTGGCTCCCAGGTTACTGACACTGTGGATTGAAAAAGGCAAAGCCTAAACTCGAGGTGTATTTCCCGAGGACAAGGACAAGTGATTTTGTTGCCCTTCGACCCTTTTTCTCCTATCTATAAGTCTTACATTTAGTTTTTACTTTTCATATGTTACAAGAAAATCACTGATGATGCCTGCTAATGCCACAAAATAATATATTAAAACCAGAGCAGAATGGCAGTCAATGTTGGCTTTGTTTTTTAGCTTCACAGACCATATGAATGTCTTGCTAGATAAAACAAGTGGATAAAAGAATTGCTTACATAGTTGAGATTTGTGGCAGAATTAATGTTTTCATTCCTATGGCTGGTTTTGGTTTCCAGCCTTTTTTCTTTATTTTATTTTTACTACTTCTTGTTTCATTCCTTTGTTTTAAGGAGAAGTGGTGAAGCCCTGAGGACTTCATTTAAAATGACACCCATATATTTGTAGTTGAGCCAATAATATAAAAGCTGAACTAAATTTAAGTCTCAGCTTTCCTATGTATTCTTCAGATATTAACAGTTAGCCATGTATTCTGTGTTTTCTTTAGTGGCATTTCATATGTGGGTGTGAATACTTCTTTAGTTGCCAAGGTAAGTGAATGCTATTATGATGCCAAAATGAAACTCGTGCTGTTTTCCCAGTGGAGTCTGAAGAGCTTGGCTTATTTAAAAAAAAAAAAAACCTCAAACCTCCCCAAAAATTAATTTAAAAAAGAACAGATGAGTGTGCTGAAACACACAGTACAGAATGAAACTCTGTGTTTTGCTCTCATTTAAAGTGCTTGGGCTCAAGATGTTGTGTAGGACATAGCATGTGTTTTTTTCAGCCTCTCGTAAAATTGTGGTATAATATGTGTTCAAAAAGTGAATTTTTACTTTTCTGTAGTTAAGTTTTGTAGAGCACTACTGTAGCTTAGGGAGTCTTTTTAGTAACAAGGGGGAGAGGTAGATGAGAAAGGCGCAACCAGAATATTTATAATAAAGCATTAGGTAATTGGGTTTTGGTTTGGTTTGTGGTTTGGTTTAGGTTGATTTTTGTTTGTTTGTTTGTTTTTCAATTATTGTGTTTCTCTTGATGGGACTTGCGAAAAATGTGGGTTGTGAAACTGGGAGGGGGAAGGACATGTAGGTGTAGTTGGCTGAGTGGATCAGTTCTTGTTTTCTGAAAACATGGAAAAAAGATATGACACAGCCCCCCCCCCCAATCTCTACAATATTGCTTAGCATTTGTATGAGACTAGAAATATTTCTAGGGGCTTTATATCTTGTCTTATTCTGCTTCGGAAACTGTCAGCCTCTGGCCTGGACAGGCGCACACGCTCCTGGGTGGAAAACTGGCTGAATGACCGGGCCCAGATCTGAACAGGCTGGACCGCTGGGCAGAGCCCAGTGGCATGAGGATTAACACGGCCAAATGCCGGGTCCTGCACTTGGGGCACAACAACCCTGTGCGGCTACAGACTAGGAGAAGCCTGGCTGGAAAGCTGCCAGGAGGAGAAGGACCTGGGGGTGCTGGTTGACAGCCGACTGACCATGAGCCAGCAGTGGCCCAGGTGGCCAAGAAGGCCAACGGCATCCTGGCTTGTATCAGAAAGAGCGTGACCAGCGGGCCCAGGGAGGTTCTTCTCCCTGTGTGCTCGGCACTGGTGAGACCTCACCTCGAATCCTGTGTTCAGTTCTGGGCCCCTCACCACAAGAAGGATGTTGAGGCTCTGGAGCGAGTCCAGAAAAGAGCAACAAAGCTCGGGAGGGGGCTGGAGAACAGGCCTTATGAGGAGCGGCTGAGAGAGCTGGGGGTGTTTAGCCTGGGGAAGAGGAGGCTGAGGGGAGACCTCATTGCTCTCTACAACTACCTGAAGGGAGGTTGTGGAGAGGAGGGAGCTGGGCTCTTCTCCCAAGTGACAGGGGACAGGACGAGAGGGAATGGCCTCAAGCTCCGCCAGGGGAGGTGCAGGCTCGACATTATGAAAAAATTCTTCACAGGAAGGGTCATTAGGCACTGGAACAGAGTGCCCAGGGAGGTGGTTAACTCGCCTTCCCTGGAGGTGTTTAAGGTGTGGGTGGATGAGGTATTGAGGGACATGGTTTAGAGATTGGTGGGAATAGTTGGACTCGATGGTCCGGTGGGTCTCTTCCAACCTAGTGTTTCTATGATATGTCTGCGTTGAAGTGCACATCCTGAGTCAAGAGGAACAGTGGGAAAGCTATTAATAAATATAAAAAGTGGAGATGTAATATTTAATTATTAAAAATTTCTGAGCCTGTCCTTCGGTTTTGCAGTGTTGGAAATAACAGGAAATAAAACTCACTGGAAGTCAGATAACTTTTTAGAAGCTTCTGGCTCTTTCTAGATTTGGTAGTTATTGGATGCATGGTATCACAGTCTGTGAAAATTATGCCAAAGCCTGCTCTAAAAAGCAAGAAGACGTAAATACCCTGGAAAGAAGTGATGTGTATAATGATATATTGAGGTGTGTGTATACAAGGATGTGTGCATTTGAGAGGGTGGAACTTGGGCTTTCACTGTTTCTTCTAGGTGATAATAGAGCCATATAAACCTTTTCTTAAGGTATAAGCTTGGGTTATAAATCTGATTTTGCTCTAACAATGAGACAATCGGGCTGTTCCAGCTCCATTGCTACATTGCCAAGCTAATTAAAATAATATCTGGCTTTTTTCCTCATATCTGCTGAATGAAATTAAAATGCTGTTGGCTTATTTGTCTGCAGCACCTGGTAAAAATGGCTGTGCTTTTCTATTGGCTAACTAAGCCCAAAGTTGTCTTTGCTAAGAAAGCCCGAAGATCGTTCGCTTGGTGCTGAATCATAAAAAAATGATTGCTCTTTTTATTAGATGATGTTTGTTTTGATGTCTCTTTGGTTGTTTGTTTTAGCAAGGCAGCCTGAAGCATTATGGCAGATCCATCAAAGGTTTTTTTTTCCTGGCTGCTGTTAACCCCACAGCTGGCTGGCGTGAGTGTTTCTGCTGTGTTGTGGATAGATTGATTTTACTAGAACGTGCGAAAATAGGCTGCCTACATCTTAATATTTAAAAAATGGCATGATATATTGGGATTGATTAAAGTGTACTTGCATGCAAAGATTATATTGACAATCACTTAATATACAAAAATAATAAGAAAAATGTCTGGGTGGTATCTTCATAAATTGCAGGAGAGTCATGAATTGCAACTGTTCACTGTTGAATTCTGGCAGCTTTTTCTAGTAACCAAGAATACACAGTGACAGTTTATAACATGAGTTAAAACAAAAGTAAAGCCTGTTGACTGGAATATAGCCCTTCATTTTCTGTTGTCAGCTTACCTGGAGCCTTGATGTCAGACTGGGACCCATTGGTGTGAGACACAACAGATTTACAGCCTGTGTGTAAGCAAGAAGATAGAGACAGATGACAAAGAACAGACAAAAATATCAGTTGCTACTGCTTACGTTGGTAGGCAAGATTTAAACATTTGTAAGCTGAAATATCTTTTTCCTCTAGGCCTCGATGCAAGAAAATGTAGAGACAGTTGTGTACAGAGGTTATGGCCAGCTGCTTTAACACGTGGGTGCAGTTTGGGGAGGACTGGGAGCAGGAAAATGTTTGTTCAAACTATTCGAAGGGCTCTGGATTCCTGGTGTTCGAGGCTAAGGATGGGAGTGTCATTTTGGTACTGAAATGAAAGTAGTTGTTAGGAGTTTGAAAGTGAAGATGAAGCTGATTTGTTTTGATGTGAAATAGAAGCAAGTGCCAATGTAGAGAGTAAAGATATTGTTTTTCAAGTTCATCACCTGAAGTCTCTCATTGATCTCCAATTATGAAACAGAAGATTTCAGTACATATAGTTTAAAGCCAGGGAAAACCTTTTCATTGTCTGTTTTTGGTCGTGTATGTGTATGTCACAAGCTAGTTTTTCCCAGTTACATTTACTTGAGTTTACTCAAAACAGGTAACGCATGAGATCAAGGGACTGAGATGGCCTTTGGCTGTATCAGGACATTAAATCAGCTTCACTGTGTCACAAAGCTGCATTTTAAATTTTTAGAGCCACAGAAACCAAAAGGGTGTTGCTGTGGTCTTTAGCTCTTTTGAGAGCTGAGAACTTGAAAATCGTTCAGCTAATCAGCATTCTAAAAGGTGGAAAAATGTGAGTGGTTCTAGGGAATCTGATTTGCTAGAAGTTACTTCCTGGAGCCGGATCTGATGATCACTTGGACTTTGAACTGGCAGTTAGGGCAGAGTCAGCTTTCTAGAAAAGATGATCTGTACCACTGAAAACCAGTTTGCTCTTGATGTTGTTCCTTAATCAACGCTTTGCTTTCATTCATGCCATATAAAGACAGCGTGTTAAACCTTTGCCTAAGATCCTTCTAAAAATGTTATAGCCATTAAATATTTTAGTATGGTGAGTTCTAGAAAACATTTCTTTCTAACCTGCCTAGCCCTTTGTGATTCTTTGGGAGAAGAACGCGTCTGAAAATGATTTCACAATTGTTACTAAGGTGTCGAAGATGTCCAGTGCTAACTTTTGCTTTAAGCTTGATTATCTACAGAGTGAGAAAGGGGATTTGCTTTTTACATGCTCTCCCGTGAGCCAGGCTAGCATGGTCTTTTATGTTTTCTTGTTCAGAGCAAGCAATTGATGATTTGACAAGGAGAATTCCACAAATGTGATGTTCAGGCTTGTGATTGAGTTAAAAACTGTTGAAAACTTTATGGTCTAATAATATTTTCCTTATTTTCAGATTAACTGCTGAAGTACTGATAGAGTTCTGCTATTCTTCAATGAGGAACTACAGGCTGATCTTTTGCCATAATCTTAAACAACCATAAATGACAAAAGAATGCTTAGTCAGTGAGGGCAGCTGGCGCATAAAACGTTTTTCAAACTCGGCTGTTTAAGTACTCTGAGGTAGGTTTCTCAAACTTCTTTGCACGAACTATTAAAAAAGGAATTTCAGATTTCAGTGTGTCTATAATCTATTAGAATTTATCAATCTGTTATTAAACAGAATCAAGTTTGATTGCAGTGCTTTGACTAGCAGTATGTACTTTGTGTTCTGTGTGCATTTGAGCAAGCATGAGGGGGTTTATTTGTTTTGAAAAGACATTTTTTTCTTCGCTAGAAGAAATATTTTGGGTTTGACAGGATAACAGTTTAACTGAGTGACTTATATTGCCTTTGGTAATACCATTGTTATCTATCTAGATCCTGTATCAAGTTAAGACTTGCAAGTAAAGCTTGAGTTCCTGCATGATTGGAAGAATGGTATCACAGGGCATCTAGAAACTAGTTTTGGGGGTTTTGTTTTCAGTAAAACCTTTAATTTGATGTAGGCGTTGAAAGCTTTATTGAGTAGATGGGAAAATGCCAAGTATATTAGAAATTGATTGCAATACAGTTGTGTATCACAAAATACTGAATTGTTTCTTGTATCTAAAACTTGGGGTTTAGGTTCGATATGATCCCCCAGTCTTACTTGTTCTGGAAAGCCTTTTGTGTTGTGTTTTCAAAGCCTGACTGATAAATACTGTCAGAAAATGTATTGAAGAATCTAGCTCTCCCAGAGTACCATAGAACTTAAGTAATGGTGTTGTAACTAGAATTTTTTGAATTTCCTTTGCTGCTATATGTGATCTTATTGGTCCTCTACTGAGAACTGAACAGAACACCTTACTTTTAGTCATTTATCTAGTCAGCTGTATTTGGAGTTATTACAGAACTGTTTGTTAAACAGTGAAGTGATTGAGAGAGATTGGTGAGTATTTGTGTTAGGCAATTAAAGCACGTTGTGTTATAGATCAATACATTCACAAGTGTACGCTGAAGGATGATTTTTGGTTTCAATTCTTCTTATTTGACAGAAAAGACAGCTTTGATTTTTGGCTGCAAAAAGATATGAGGAAGAGCTCCTCCCCTTCCTTGAGTAACTGCAACTCTGTTCTTGCTAACAAAATATTTGGAATTCCACTTGATGAGCTGCAGCAAGAAGGGCAACCAGACAATGAGGTTCCATTCATAGTCCGCCATGTCGTGGACTATATTGAGGAACATGGTATGTATTATCTTATTGTGCCTCAGTACAGAATACATTGTGGTTTTTGAAGAGTGCTTGTTTTCTTAAGTTACTTCTATTTGATTGGATGTGATTTGGGTTGGTTTTTTTCGGTGATACTTCCTTTCTTTACTCTTTTTGTTATGTTTGATTATTACTGTTTCCTAGCTAACACGAATGCAGTCAGCTCAGTAGGATTCTTCATAGGAAATTGAGTGGTTTAGGTACTGCTAACATTTAGCTTATTACTGTATTGTTAACTGACCATAAGAGTGTGTGGGCTGGGAAGAGAACTGCTGGAAGTCTTGCAAAACTGTTGTCCAGAAAGTCTTTCATTCTATATGTGGATTGTGCATATCTGATTATCAGTATTTTCTGATATGTTTATCCATTCTAGGTCTAAAAGTTTATTTTTGCAACTTCTTTTTAACTCAGGGGGTCTGGAACAAGAAGGACTTTTTCAAGTCAATGGGAATGCTGAGACAGTGGAGTGGCTTCGGCAGCGATATGATAATGGAGAAGATGTGGACCTGGTTAAAGAAGCAGATGTACCCTCAGCTATTAGCCTTCTTCGATTTTTTCTTCAAGAACTTCCAGAGCCAGTTATTCCAGGCAGTTTGCACATACATTTGATGCAACTTTCTCAAGGTAGTAATTATTTTTGATTCAGTGTTATTAATTCCCTTTTGTTAAAAACGCAGAGAAACTTTGCTTAAACTTGCAGCTAATTGTCCTTACTGTGTTTTTTCAAGTGTAAAATAAAGCGAGTTCAGAAAGATTTAGTTATCTGTACCAAGGAAATCGAAACACATCAACCTTTAAATGTCGTTTCCTGGTACTAAAATTAGTTTCTGTTTCCTCTGCTTGGGTTTTACCTTTTGATATTTTGACTGTCTGACAGACATGCCTAGACTAGTTGCCAAAATTACAGTATCGGCTGCATTATAGGCAGTAGAATCGCTTATAGAAATGTGGATGGTGGTAGTAATTTTGGATCCATACACTACTACTGGTATTTCCCTCTTTAGCAGGCCTTCTTAGTCCTTAAGCTAAGTTTTAGTTCTCCAAACAGCTAGACTACACCTTGTTGTGTAACTGTATAGTAGTCTGTGGTCTGACCAAATTACTTGTGGAGTCAATCTAATTGTTGTCAGTCAAAAAGTTGATCAGCGTTGCCTGTGAAAAAGCAGATATTTAACTTCTGTGATTAAAATATTTTTGTTACCTTTTTCAGATTATAATAATGAAGATGAATTTGGAAGGAAGTTGAGGTTCCTCTTGCAGCAGCTTCCACCTGTTAATTACAGTTTGTTAAAGTTTCTGTGTAAATTTTTAGCTAATGTAGCATCGCATCATGAAGAAATTTGGTCGGCAAGTTCTTTAGCTGCAGTCTTTGGTCCGGATGTTTTTCAGTAAGTCAGTTATAAAAATTTATACAGTGTTTGCGTGTGAGTTTGACAGGGTGCATCTAAAGTCTTTCCTAATCCATGAGGAGCAGTAAGTACACAATCTATTTCAGGCAATAGCTTTCTTTCTGTTCCCTCCACCCCCTCACCCCTACAGCTTGTCTATGAGCTGTAGGGTTAGAGACCACTGATTGCTGTTGTGTTACTGTCTTTATACCAAGTTTCAAATTGTTCAGACATAGTGTATAAGATGACTGCAGCAAGAAAACAGTTCTGAGAGAAAGCTGTTAAAGTACAAATGTACACTGAGGATTTCTCTCTACAGGAAAAACACTTGAATTATAAATATTCCTCATGGAGAGTTAATTGACTCAATAGTTATTACTTCATCGCTTTTAAACATAGACTAATATAAACATTTATGATGCAATAATGTGAAGGTACGCTTAAAGGTCTGTTTGTTCCGAATAGGTTAGGAATAATGGTGTGGAGTGTAGCCCTTAATCATAGAAGCCGTGCTAAGGAGTTCTGTGGGGAAACAGGTGGATTTAGAATTTTCAACTAAAACAATGTTGATCTTTAGTATTTACACAGATGTGGAGGATCTGAAAGAACAAGAAATAGTTAGCAGAATAATGGCAGGACTTCTGGAGAACTATTATGAATTCTTTGAAAATGAAGAGGAAGATTTTTCATCTACTAATGATTTAAGCTCAATAACTGAGCAGGTAAGAGTATTTTATATGGCAGTTTGTTATCACTTAAGTAACTGTTCTATGCAGTTACTTTTATGAAAGGTATGTTGACATGTAATTTTCTATGGTATGCCTGTTGTTAGTTTCTTGACAGTACCTGGTGTTCCCTTAAATGCATTTCTGTAACATAGGTATGCTTATGAAACTCTAGCTTTGTATAGCTGTGCTATAATAGAAAAGTACATAAGAACTAAACCAACAGTGATGTGCTGCCCAACATGAACACTGTTACGCTAAGTAAACAGTATGGCTTTTTAATTACCTTTTTAGGAAAGAACTGATTTTTAAGCAGATGCAGAACCATGCTGTTGTTGGCCTTGGTCAATATTTCTAGGTATGTCTGGCAGAAACATGCAGGGTCTTGCACTCCATTTGATGATGTTATCAGTGGGGGTTCCCTATGCCAGAATTTTTGAGTGGTGTTTCCAAGACTTCAATATATCATCTTGACATTAATGGAGAAAAGTGTTGAAATGAGAGAAACAAAGTCAAGTGGAATAGAATTACTCTTGGTTCATGCATTCAGCTGTCAAGGTTGCCAGATTCCCTTGTCCATGTGACTGATGGCATCCATTATCACTTCTAAGCCTTTCCTCACAAGAAATGCAGAGTTGTGAAGTAAAATACTATGTCGTGCTGGCATAAATAGGGATGGAGAGTTATTAAGGAAATGAAAATGCATTATTATGACTGTTGGCAAATATTTGTAATTCTAACGAGTCATGGTATACAAGTGATAATGCACAGAAGAGGTACTTTTTGTGTCATCAAAGCCAGGTTCATGGATTATTAATAAAATCTTGGCTCACACGCTTCTACAGGAGTATGAAAATCTCTGAACTGAATTTTATCATGTTCATTTGGCTTATCAAATGATTCTGTTTCTTTAAAGAGGAAAAAAGGGTAAATAGCCTGCAGTCACTAAGAAAGATAACAGCAAATGTTGAATTTTTGAAGCTTGACTGTCCCATGAAACTCTCCTCTAACAAAGAGAGGTGAGGTAAGCACTAGGGCAGCTGGTGGCTCCCTCTTCACTGCAGTAGGCACCTCGCCCCTTGCTCTGGTCTGCCAAGCGTGGGTAGCAAGTTCTGGATTGAGCAGCTTCTGCTCTGCCAGCTCTTCTGGCAAAGGGCTGCAGCTTTGCAGTGTTTGCTGTCTCTTTAGCTCTTTGCAGGAATATGTCTAGCACTGAGAGCTGACACAGCCCTACTGCATACGGGAAGCTGTTAAATAAAGCTGGATTTTAACTTTTGCAACCTGAGGCTGAGGACGGTCGTCTCAGATAGGGATGACTGCTCCTTACATTACCTAGTTAGTTTATCTTTTCTTGTGCTTTACAATTACTGACGTATCTGTGTGACATGGTATTCTTTAGCAAAAGGCCTTCCAAAGCATAACAGCTGGTGTGGTGTGTTCTGAGCTTTTTTTTTCCCCTTAAACTCGAGGCCTGGTGGGCGGTCCCTTTAATTTCCTGGTGTCTCCACCAGATGTCCACAGTGCCCTTCTGTTGGGTCCCCCTGTCCCCACTGGGTGCAGCCCCACTGGCAGCTGGCTGTGTGCAAGGGTCTTGCCTTGGCTCCCTGACATATCTTCTTGAATTACAGAGGAACGTCAGGAATAAATAAGGTTCTTGCCCAGAAGGTAGTGCTGTATAACATCTTACACCCCTTCTAAAAATAAATAAAAAAACCTCCTCTCTGTCTTCTGCGTATTCTTAAAACTTCTTCAGTTTCTCGTTATTCAGTGGTTTTGTTCTGTACTCATGGCAGATATTATAAAATGTATTTTCTTAAGGCTGCTGTTACTTTTAATTTGGGCTTTGCAAATCTGGGAGATGAGCAATTAATCTCAAGGGCTTTGTGAATCAAACAGAATTACTTTGTGTTTACCTTTTTCTGCTTTAGTTACTGTTTTAGAAAATGAAGATGGTTGTACTGATTTGTCAGTTGGCTGTAGTTGTTTAACTTTTTAGACTGGCTATATTTTACTGCTTCAGTAAAACCATCATCTGTGTTTGGAAACAAAGAAACAAGCATAGACAAAGCTTCACAGAAACTTCTCAATACTCCTGCTCTTATATTTGCCTTTAAGTGTTCGTTTAGTGCTTTGAAGTTTGGATTCTTAGACTTAAACATTGCCTTCTACAGGAGGGTTTGAAAATGTTTCACATATATGAATAAGGCTGACTGTTAAACAGAGGAGAATTTTCTGTCTCTGTTTTATGCATAGAGGAAGAAATGTTCTGTGCCTCAGGACTTCAGTGTAGCTGGAATTTTGTTTTTTCTTGACTCTGCTTGTGTTCATTTACTATATTAAATGTGTTTCTTTCTAGATTTTGTCCAGTGCTTCAAAAGGTTTATGTTGCTCTTTTGTGACATAGCATGTGTGTTTTTACAGAAAAACAAGTCTAGTGTGCTTGTTTTTTCTAAAATTGAAAAATGTTTTCCTCTTGCATGGATGTTGGTTTTATAACTCTCATGCTTTTTTAATTCTTTGGACTTCTTAAAAGAACTTTCCAAGCCATTCACTGTGATTAAAATCTTTTTTAGATCAATGATCTCTTGGAAGAGGAGGAAGATGTAAAGCTTGAGCAGTCTGAAGAACTTCCAGAAGATGGCACAGAGAAACCTGTTGAAAGGCCAGCTGCGGTGCATCTAGATATGACAGAGAGTCTCTCAGATTCCAGGGGTGTTACAGCATCAACAAGGTAACTTGTTTCTGCCTTGGAGTTTGGATTGAAAGCCTGAAATATGGTCTGCTCTGACTGAGAGAAGCTGTCAGGCTTTTGAGATAAAGTGGTGGTGTCTACAAACTGAAGCTTTAGGAGTAGGTGCTGTTCATGTAGTGGTAAAATATGGGCTATAACGGTTCCCAAATTCAGCAGAAGAATGCCTGTAGAACTCAATATTGGATTATTTATGATGATTTAATTTATTGAAATTGTAAAATGGTATTTAAACAGAAAATTTTGTAGCAGAAATATAAAAAATATCTAAATATTGGTAGATGCAAACCCGTCCTGTTCCATCTTTCTGCCACTCCTGTTTGGTGTTTCTTGTCACATGCTGGTGAGTGGAGGTGCAGCCTTACGTGACCCTAATTTGTTTCTAAATCGGTGAGGATTTGTTTGTCTGGAAAGTCTCCTTAACTTGAGTTGAAATGAAGGCTCTGGATACCCTGTTTTGTGAAAGCTGACTTGCTAGTATGTTTGCAAAACAGACAAAGGTCATTCTTCAGTTAATTTAAACTCGGACAACTAAACTTGTCATGGAGCCTGTTGTTTCTGTGTTGTATCAGTGTGGAGTGACATGACCGGCATGGCACAAGTTGAGGTTTAATTTGTTAATTGCTGTTTAGGACAGATTATTAGAAAAATGCATAGAAAACCAAGGTCTTGCATTGTTCAAACAGGTGGAGCAGCTGCTGAGGCTGGAGGGACCTGTACTACCTGCCTAGGAGCTGGCACAATCTCCATAGAGGGATCTGTTGGGATAGGCTTTGTTGGTAAAGAGCTGTGAGCAAGGCTGGAAGTGGCAAGGCGTAATACAGGCAGAAATATTGGAGTGGGAGTCAGATTTTAATTGAGGCCAATCCTCATAAAGGAGATGCATAAACTGAAAATGATAATTCTGCTTTAAAGCTTATTTGCACTTGCCTGTAATACACAGGTTTGTGTTTTAATTGCTAGTAGTACACAAGCTTTAATTTTTAAGGCTACTTTTCTTGTATTATAGTTTACATAGTTCTACAGCACGTGTTAGGCGTGGGCATTGCAAGTCAGAACTTGTAGAGAGCGGTGAGAAAGAATCTGTGATAGAAGTGTGACTAAAAGCAGAAGAAATGCAGGGGAATTGCAGAAGTTGAGTGCCTGAGACAGGTCTCGAGAATGCGGGTTTCAGGTTGAAATCTGTTTAGCTGCTTGGTTGGACCCTCCTATCTACTTCATTGCAGGAATTTGTAAAATAGAACATAATGGTAGAAACATGATTCTTTTTTGTGATTTAAATTAAATTTTAATTGTGAGTTACCCTTTTCAGGAAGTAGCTGCTTCATTTTATTTTGACTTAAATTAAAAAAATGCTGTAATTGGAATTTCTATGAAAGTGCTTGTTTTTCCCATTAAATTTTTAAAGCAATTTAACTGTTCACAGGTATTTAGTTGCTTGTGGAATGCGTAAGTGCAGCAGTGCTGACAAACTCAACACGTTAGAGAGTTTAAATTTGATAGCCTGGAGAGGAAAACATTTTTACTCGATGTTTAGGGTTAATTAAAAATTAATAGGCATTAATTATGGTTGTCATTTTACATAATTTGTGGGGAAGGAGAGGAGAAATCTTGTAGAAGGAAAGAATTTGAGCTGTAAAACCAGAACAACTGCAGGAAACATTTAAAAAAATTACAGAGGACGAGACATGTATGCTTTATTAAACTTTCAACCACTGCAAGTACTGTAAATGTTTTCCCAAACGGACAGGCTTTCTAGTATGTGTTTAATAGCCTTTGCTTAAATTTCTTGGAGTTAAAAAAATAATAATCAAAAAAGCAAATGCTAATGCAGGTTTATTGAGGTATTTGCCTTAATGTAGGGCCTGTGGCGCCTTATCAAGGAGGGAGGAGGAGAAGTATATTTTTAACATTTCTTGTGTTTCCTTAACCTGGATTTTTGTTACCTCTTTGCTGTTGTCGGATTGTTGCAAAGCGAGTATCTCTGTGGTATTAGCCTGTTTGGGGAGAGAAGGAAAAAGACGCTGAGGTTGCACGTTCCACGTGTCAGAGATGGGTTATCTTGATACACACCATGGGGTGTATGACCTTCCTTTCCAGTTATTTGGGCTCTAACTCAATCATAATTTTGCTCACCACCTGTTTTCTTCACTCTTTGTGTTTGTTCTCTCTCAAACCTATCGCCTTCCTGCACTGCACGGTGTTAATTTGACCTTGAGCGTGAGTGAGATGTGGTGAAGATGTGGATAATCATTAATGCAGTTTGATTTAGTGACTGCTTGAAAATAGTGTGTAAAATAAACCTGTTCAGTGATCTCTAACCCTGTGAGTCAGTTGGGGAACGTTCGTTGCACAGGAATTGACATTGTGTGTGTGAAGAAAACACGGTGTTCTCTCTTATCAGAGAAACCTTTTCACTATGGCTCTTTCGGTTTTGCTGTCCTGACTTTTGGAGAAAAGCTATTCCTGGTTCAGCATTGCCACTGCCTCTTGAGATGTGCTGTTGAAATAATCCCTTTGGAACACTTCTCCGTCATTATTCCAAATTTTCCATCACTGCACTTTGCCAAGCAGTGTTTGCTTGAGTTTTTGCAGTTTATCTCCCATGTTGTCAGTTAAAAGCCTAATATAAAGAGTCTAATATGTTCTTACTGTACATGTAAAAATATGAGCTGTGAGGAGCAGTAAGTTCTGTAAATAGTTATCTTTGTCTGTATTAAATGTAAGGACAAGGGCAAGCTCCTCGCTGCTTGTGTGATAAATTTGTTAACCCTTTTTTTGTTTTAATTAGCTCTGACAAATGAGAGGCAAGGCTATTAACATCAACAAAGTGAGACAAAATTCTTATATACTCAGGCTGACCAAAACTAGCAACTGCCGGGACTGGTAGGAAATGTATTATTGTTTTAGTTTAACGCTCTCTTTTACATCCAAATACTTGTCCCTGCTTCCATCCTAGAAAATCTGTGAACAACAGGTTAGGGAAGCTTGGAAGCGTTGATTGGGCAGCTTATTGTTGGGAGTGACCTCATGTTGCAGTCTATTTCTGTTTAGACTGCAGGGTTCAGTGCAGCACTCCCCAAGTGCTGTCTGACAAGCAGGCACCGAATACCAGCGAGCAGCATGCACAGCCAGCAGCCGGCATCACGATTTGCTGCTTTTCAAATGAAGCATTTTTACATGAAGTGCTCGCTTGGGATAGCAAAAATCATCAGAATGGCCTGTAAAGTTCTGCTGCACAGGTAATTATATGAGAGGGAAATACTGCTTTGGTATGATTGCAAATAAGACTTTTTTTTAAACTTGAATATCATGAGAGAGTAAATGTATTTTGGAGCTACTGTGATATGAAATAATGTCACAATTTATTTTTTTTTTCAAAGAGAAGTGAGACTCTGTGTACAGGCAGTAAATTGCCAAGAGAAATTCTGGAACGTTTTATCTCCGTTAATGTATTTTTCTGTCTCGAGGTATGTTTTCATTGGGACTTTTTATGGGTTGAGTGACAGTGCAGAAGTGATTCTCTGGAGTGGGTTAGCATTATGAAACAAAGATGTTTACCTTTCTGTGTCTTGCTGTGTCATGCTGCATTAAGACTCTGTAGCAGTAAAAGTTACAGCTTTTAAAAAGTATCCTTGGGCTGTGGTACAGGTTTGAGTGTAATGCATGTTCAGATAAGAGTGACTGACGTATTTCTTTCAAAAACTGCTTAATTACTGAAGTGCTTGGTTGAAGATGTAAGATATCCTTTAGAGAGTAAGAGGATTCTTCAGGCTTTGCAATAGTGCTGATTTATGCACATCTTTTGCTGAGCACCTCTAATACATCTAAAGGTATTAAACTAAAGCACTAGTCAACGGTCCTGTGCTGGGGGCTGAAGGTGACAGAGCAAGATGGAAAATTTTGTTAGGAACTTTGTCTGAAATCTTTTGGATTCTTTGGAGATGATTTTGATCCTCTCCACTCTTGACACAGTTCCTCATTGTCTCAAGTGGTAGAATAAAAGGATTCCAGGCCATCACAGTTTCCTATAAATAGTATTTGTACTTGTGCCCTTGACTGAGTTGTTTTTCCTCTCTTTTACAACTGGAATGTTGCAGTGTTCTGTGCTCTTATTGCCTTCCCTCCCAGTTTGTCCTAGGAGTGACTGTGTTTTATCAGTAAATTAATTGCTATGTATTAGTACTTAGAGAACGTAAGCATACATTTTATAATGCACTTGTTGTAGAATTCACTGAAAATACTGAGATTGGATACTTTAAATATTTTTTTTGAAATCTTACTGGGTTTTTTTCCCCACTGAGATTCTTGCTCATGCTCCCCATCTACTTTCTCTTGTTCATGGGGCTGAACCCATTCACAGTTCCATGTCTTCATTTTATTTCAATTATTGTCAAAACAAAAATTATTTACCAGAAAACTTAAATGCTTAATAAAAGTCACAGAGCTGTGTTGAACTGTGCACAGAAATAGCAATGAAAAGTCAATATCTTAAGTTGTAAACTTTTCCCTACCATTTCTTTGCTTGAAAGAAAACCCCAGAATGTGTTAGTGTTTGCCCTCTGTTGTGTGATCCAGCAGCTGTGAAATCAGTGGCCAAGACAAGTAGCCACAAGATCTGGCTACTATATTAGATGTTTTAATTTTCCTAAGCTATGTGGCAATGTTAATTTTGAAATAGTAGGTCAGAGCAATTGGAATAGGTCTACTTTGGTTTTTCACCTTGGCAAACCAACAGAAATCAAAAAGTGAGTTTGATTCAAAATCAAATTTCTACTAAAAAAAAAAGAGAGAAAAAAAAATGAGAAACTTCTGTTGGTACCTGCTTTGTTTGCTTGTTTTATGGAGGTGTTTAAGTACACTGCACTTTGCTACTGGCCCAGTACAAGTTGTGTAAGGCAAAAGGGCATAATTATTTTTAAATAAATACGTGAACCACTTTTCTTATCAGCTTGTGTTTAGAGGAAGAAACAATAGAAAGTCTGCTTGAGGTGTTCCAGCTTTCTTACTTCTCTGATGATGGAGCTGCTGATAAACTTGATAAGGTCTAACCAAGATATTTCTTGCTGTATTAAAACTGTGGGGAAGCAGAGAGACATTCTGCATTTTTTTAGTGCAAATGAGAGTCCATATCAGTCAGAACTATCTTGCAGAGGTAATGCCTGTCCAGTTCTCCAGTGGAGAGGCAAACTCCATCCTATTTCAGAGTTTACTTTATGCATTGCTGAAAATATTTAAAATAAACTTTACCATGCCACAGCATAGTTGGAAGCCAAAGAGTAGACTAAAATATTGTTTTTCCGCTTTTGAACTTAGATGTCTATAGTAGGACGAGAAAGCATTTGTTTGCCTCCTAGTTGAAATGAAGTTGGTATTTCTTTTTTATTGAATAAGACACCAAAGTTGCAATTTGCTGCTAGTTACAGTATTGTTCTTTTATTTCATTCCCAGCATATCAACTGTCGCTTTGTCTGTATTTTAAGTGTTCTGTTTATAACGAGAGAGGAAGAGCATATGCATGCATCAACTTACTTGAACTGACTTGTGTTAGTTACACTAATTCCTACCCCTTTTCCCTCGAAGTGGCTTGTGCTCGGATTTCCAGATGCTTTACAAACTGCCAGCTTGTGTCTCAAAACCTCTGGAAGGTGCCTGCCTTGCACTTGAAATGTAGCTGTCCTTGGAGAGCAGTTCAGGTCTCTTGAATGGTGCAGGATAGAATTATGCAACAGCCTGACAGGCAGGGAAGTCTCCATGAATTGCAGCTGTGGAGGAAAGCAGAGTAAGTTGGAATTTGCTTTAGGCAGCAAGGTTAAAATCTGCATTCTTAAGTAAGGTGTCAGGAAACTGTTGGAGACGAAGCGATTAGTATTTCCCATGGGAAAGAGCATACATCTGAGAGCTTATAGCTGCATAATACACTGAGTACTGGCTCTTTGGAGACAGGAATCTACATTGCTACTTCTGCAATTTTCTGTGTTCGGATGGTGTTCTTTAAGATTTCTTCATCTAAGTAATAAAGGGGCTGCAAATCAGTGCCTTCTTTGCATATTTATCCTACTTTAATAGGTGCATTACATGCAGTCTTTATTTTCTAAATTGCTTTCTGTTGACTTCAAGACTTGGTTTAGTGTGTAACTTTTTGCGTTATTTTAACTTCTTTCTTTTTTATTGCAGTGCTCATATCTCTCCCATAAGTATCTTGCCAGCCTCTGCAGAGTAAGTCTCATGAAAACCTTAACATATTTGAATTGTGCTGTTAATAGAGAATGATAGAAATGACATCTGCTTTAATCATCAAACCTTCTACATTTCTTTTCCTTGACAATTATGAATGAACACGTTCTCGGTTCAAGTATTTCACTTACAGCATTTAACACTAATGCAGGAAAAAACTAATGCCTAGCAGTGATGTTGGCTGCAGAAGTATGAGAGCACAGTATGGTACAATCTAGATTCCAAACCACTTTGGTTTTGTACTTAGAGACATCCTAGGTGTTTGGCTTTAACATTATTATGATTTAACAAATCACATAGTATTTTTAGCACCACTTCTCATTGTTTATATTGAGTAAAGTTTAGTGGAATTGCATGTACAAATGTGGAAGAAAAATAAACACACAATTCGAGAGTTAAAAAAGGAATAAAATATTTTAAGGTTCTTACAGGAGGACTTCTTATAGGCCTAGTTGTGTATTTTGGATGAGGGGGCTAAGAAGCACTCAACAGAACAGTATTTTTGAAGAATGCTGTGTTCTTTTCTTGATGTATCTATGGGTATATCCTGTGTCCTTCATCAGGTACTTGCTCATTGTTTCTGCTATTTATTGGCTCTTGCTTTTTAAGATTAGAGACCTGTTTGGAAGGGGTTGCAGCCAGGTGTGCTGAAGAGGTATTTTTTCTAGGCTGACTCCGACCTGTTAAAGGCATAGGAGTTTACTACCACATTAATGTATTAGCATTTTATAAGGGGTTTTTGTGTTATTATTTTTAAAAAGGCATTGTAATGTGTTGATTACTCTTAAAATACTCTTGATAGACTTCATAATCTTTTATTTACATAAAGATTTACATAAAGTATAGTAGTTTCCGTAATTTCCACAGTCTTTTTGGAAAAGCTAATCTCTTTTTGCCTGGAAGTACTTGTTATCAAAGATTCCTGTCATGTGTAACATTTTTCTCTGCCTTTCTGTCTAGTTGATCAATGCAAATGGAGAGTTCTTAATACAAATTTTCTATCTGTTTTGTTTTTAGTGTTTTAGAAAGAACAATTCGAGCAGCTGTGGAACAGCACCTTTTTGACCTGCAGAGCAGCTTAGATAATGATCTTAAACATATACAGCAACACAGACTGGGCTGTAACGATGAAGCAAAAAATCCCAGTGGGGATGAGGAAGGATCTAACAACCAGTAAGATTTTTTTTTTCTATCTGTAATGAATTCTGTAGGACTGTTTACCTTAACCCTTCTGAAACAAACTACCCCAGTCTGCACTTCAACCGAAAACAGAAGTTATGGCTTTTGTTCTTAACTTCAGTTTATCTTGTGTTAAACCAAATCACCTTCCATCAGTTGCCAGTAACCAACAGCCCCTGAAACAAATGTTTAAAATTGATAGATAAAAATGTTGTGAAGTAGAACTGCTTCACTATTGAATTCTTTGCAGATAGTACAAGAACTTAAATTTACTCCAGTGCTTTTGTTCTTATCTCACTGATGTTATTTATGACACATTTTTACAATATGAAAGCTATTGTAGGTGCTGCTTTGCTTTCTTCACCCTGTCTCTCCATATCAACACAGTTATTTTACGGCTCTGGCTGCCAGTGTCAGTGAAACAGCTGAAAATGGATAGAAGCACTGAGGTTCTATTTACATAGTGTGTCAGCCTGATTTGATCAGCTTTTATTTTTATTATAAGTCTTGCCAGGTTATAGGTTCAGTGATTGCTGCAGCAGCATTGAGAAGTTGGTGCATTTTGGTATTTTATTAAAAATAGATGGTCATGATTAATAAGTAAACTGCAAAAATGCATAGTTAAGTAAGACCTGAGTACCTAAATTTCTCTGTGGCTCGTAGTCTGAAATACGTATTCAGACTCAAATGCTGGTTTCTAAATTGTTTAATCTTTACTGTTTTCAGAAGTCTTCTCTGTGACTAGAGGCCAGACTAAAGTTAACAGTTAATTGTAAAAGTAGTAATCATTGCTGGTAATGATCAATTAAAACTGAATTTTAGTGTTAGAGATTTAATGTCTTTAAAGTAATTTATAAGGAATTGGGTAATCTGACTCCCTGTTGTAGCTGAATTCCTTCAATCACAGCACATGCACTTTAAAGACTGGCTGACTTCACAGAAGCGGAGGCTAAAAGTACCATCACTGCAGGTTTGAAACCGATACACATTTCTGGCACAGTGACTATTTCAAGTGCTTCTGATCATCATTCCACCATGGATTAATCATAACAGAAGATACATGATAGTGTTCTTGGAAGAGGTCGCCTAGGTCCTTTGTAGCAGTGCTACCACCAGACTATGGACAAGGAAAATAGATAGTTAAATGAATAAAACATGCAGTGATCCAGTGCAGATTTCTTAGAGCTAGCTTAAAATAATTGCTGGAATTAAGAGAGTTAAAATGTTAAACTCCAGACTATCCTGTTTAGTATCTGTATATCTGATAGAGGAGGAGCATTTGTAAAGGTGGTCTGGAATTCTTTGTGAGCAAGGAGAAGGAAGGCGAGGAAGGCAAAGGCTGAACAACAGAATTATGTGGTAACAGGGATGGTGGCATGTAAATAAAATGTAAATGTAGTATAAGTTTTAATCTGTTTGTACTATTTGCGAGACTTAAGTTGAATTCTAGGAAGATTAAGTGTTTTAAATAATGGGATTTCTCAGTAAAGGGGAACATAGCGATAATAGCTATGAGATAGCTAGCTTCAATATAGAGACGAGTATAGCCAGAGTAACTTCATCTCACTGCAGCAGTTGCAATAAGTTGTCGCATCTGACTGTTGGCGGTTTCACTTCTTAGGTCAGCATAGTGTGACTGATATATGTCTGACGCTTAATAGAACAGTCAAGTAAATACATTGTAATATATCTATTGCCTACTGTTGTAGGAAACCTCAGAAATATATATAAACTACATAAAAAATAAATTTGCCTACAGATGTTTGAAGTTGTAGATGTTACCAATAGCTTTGTTGAGAATAATTTTTTGCCCCCTCCCCAACCCTGATATTTGATACTGTTTCAGAAAAAAGATGCAGTGTTTTTTTTTTTTTTCTTTCAAATGTAGAGCAACAGGTTGCTGAAGTCTTTCTGTCCTTCTCTTTAGGAATGATGTTATTGAAGATAATGACACTGGTAGCAGTGAGAACACAGGAGACTGCTCTGAAGTATTGGTTTGCACTGATTTAGATGGTGAAGCTATGAAACTTAATACTGTAACTGAGGAAGAAGAAAGCGTTCAGGTGAGCAGAAGAGCCTCCTTTATATGCCAATCATAAATTGGTGTAACTTTACTGAAGCACTTCAGAGATCTGTGTTTTCCTGATGTCTTTGCAGCCTTACATGGGCTCTTGTGCTGTGCAGTTAGTTGTTTTCTGTGCTGTGCACATTTCATAGACATCCAGAGAATTTTTTGTGTCCTTTGGTGCAACTTGTTTTGAACCCAACTCTAATGTTTCCTATTGGTCTTTCACAGGTACCAGCCCTTCCTTCTGCTCAGGTGAGTTGGTGTATCAGCAAGCGTAGCACTCGCTTCCCGAGGAGCAGGAGATCTAGAGCTGTGATTGTAGCATAGCCCACAGTTAGTCACACCTTTTAATGTATTAAGCAAGTGTAGAAGTAACAGTCACTTTGAGACTCTGCAGCCTCTTGACTGCTGGGAAGGTGTGGTTTTGTAATTGGCCTATTAAAAAACCACAACTTTCATATGAAAATTGTTCCTCAGTCTTTCCTCGCTGTTCGCTGTTTCTTCTGTGGTAGACGTAGCTGTACTGTTCTTTTCAACACATCTTCATCTCTGTCTATTTGAAAGAGCAAAAGTGAAATGAAACAAATTGGATTTGTGACCTCCTGAAGAGGTTGAGCACTTATATTGTTGTCTTGAAAAGTATCAGGATTGACTGTATTCCAAAGCAGAAAAACCTTTTTAGAGTGCTGCATGAGCATGTACTACCATGTGATCCTAACATCCTTGTAAAAATAAAATACGGAGTTGTAATTTTTAAAAACTGTTTTGCTCAGGAAACAGAATGTTAATAATACTTGAAGTTGCTGTGAAGAGTTCAGAAAGCAACTAAAAATGTGAACAACACACCACAGGATATCAAATGTCATAGATTTAATTTTGGCTTTGCTTTTCTATATTATGCTTGAATTGGAGAGCTTCATATCACTGAAAGAAGCAAGTATTATGTATGGTTTGGAAGCATTGTATTATAGTAAGAGGAAATGTTGAAATTACTGTTTGCCCTGTAGAGCAAATATGCCTCAGCTTTGCTTTGAGCTGCAAATGTAGATCTCCACAAGCAATCAGATGTGAAGGTTTGTAGTACATATGGCTTGAATTTGTAACGATGGCTTGAGCTGTACCAGCACTTACTAGCAAGCAGATACCAGTCTCTCATTCAGGTACCTTTATGAGATCCTGCAATGCTGTAAAGTATGTGCTGACAAAAATGAAATCAAGTAGAACAGTAATATGCACGAGAATATAGTTTCTGCCACTCAGTATGAAATATCACAAATGTAGCTGCCAAATAAGTACCTCTAATCAAATATTCAAACCTGTAGTTCCTTATTTATTTGATAAAACATTTGTTGTCATAAATCTAAATTATGTATTCTGTGGAGAGAGAGAGCTTTGCTCTACATATGTAGAGAATTTTCCATAATGATTTTTAGCTTCTTACCTGCGAGTGCATAAATCTTTCTGAGGGTTTCCTGGAAGATGACTAGATAAGCAAACCTATTGTTAGTAGACTTAAATTAGCTAGAAGAATTTAATGGGTCTGTGAGCTTGAAAGGATAGAAGTGGATGCCTTAGCATAGTGAAACTGAGTCTTGTCTAAAATCTGTTTTTATTAAAACATGTTGCCATAGCACTTTCACTATGGTAATGTATTCCCCCTACCTTCTGTTTGCTTTCGTGGATCCCAAAAGACTCTTCTGAATCATCTAACAAGCCAAATTTGTCAAGTAGCATGTTTTGGAATACTGTCCTGTTGCATTAAAATTTCACAGTGTGTATTGATTGTCCAGGTACCTTACTGATCCATTAGTGCCAAATCTTGTTATAAAAAATTTACAACATTATCCTATAGCACAAAATGCACAAAACATGGTGTTGCAATTAGATGATATTTTATCCAGCTGAGGTGAATGGTTTGTTTGCAAGAACTCTTGTTGAAGGTACAGGGAAGAGTTGCATATTTCTGTCAATCTTTTTCTCACTGGCTGTTGTCAGTCTTCCGTTATTTGTAGTATTTGGTTTAGGTTTCCAGTCTTTTGACAATGAAAGCTCTCAAAAGCCATGGAGAGTGAGTTTTTTGAATACTATCTCCTAACACTTCACTTACTCCGGAATTCCTTGTTAAAATACATGCTGAGCTTTAGAAATCGAAATTCGGAAAATACAAGTGCAGATGGAGAAACTTGTGAATTGGTGGGTTTTCAGTGCATTTTATGCAGTTTCAGTGGTTTCAAAGAACAGCTGAGAAATGTGAATTATGCTTCCTACAAAGTATGTGTACTTTGGAGTTCGAAGTGCATTT
Organism: Clamator glandarius; assembly: GCA_033459285.1. Classification (NCBI taxonomy): domain Eukaryota; kingdom Metazoa; phylum Chordata; class Aves; order Cuculiformes; family Cuculidae; genus Clamator; species Clamator glandarius. The sequence goes on from JAUNZM010000203.1 coordinate 93,931, forward strand.
CCATGCTAGGAATGTAAAGGGGAACGGTGATGCTTGGATGTGCATGGTTGGGTGTAGAGGCATGTTTGTTGTCATACCTGGTGTCATTTTTGGCATATTTTTCTTGATACAGTTCTGCCCATTGATCTCAGTGTGAAGGTGGCATTCTGGGCTGAAGTTTTGTTTTTCTCAATGTTCATTTCTGCTGTCTAGCACAGTAATTCAGATGTATTGGAGAGCTGTATCTTTAGGAGAGATTAAAGGGAAATATACCGATTCTCCTGTATGAAATCAGTTGGAGGGGCATGTAGGGCTGTGAGAAACAGGAGATGTGCACGTGAGCTTTCCTTTGGGTCTCAAATGGAAACAGAAGCAGCTGTTTCCACATCTACAATGTGTGACTATGCAAAACTTGCACAGCTCATCTCCATGGTGGAAATTATGTACTGGAGCACGATTAATGCCCTGTGATTACAAGTTGTTTACCTGAATTAGAATTTAACTTGAGGACTGAAATAATGGAAACAGAGTAATGGCATTTTGTCTAATAAGGGTGGGTATTACTGTCAACAGCATAAAACTGGCAACTGTTATGTATATTTGAACTCTCCAGGTAACTTATTTTATATTCAGACATTTTAAAGATAATCTGTGAGAACCTCTTAAAGTCTGGAACCAGATGTAGTCTGTTATTTTAAAATGACATATTTTATCATTCAAATTGTCTATATTTCACCCAAATAATACACTTTTTTGAAGAAATCAAGTGCTCAGCATACAAAAGTAGCCAGTCTTCCTGTGCCAACTTTTAGTGAACAAAATGGTGACATGTATTCTTCTGAACTTGATTTGTGAGAAGGTGTCATAGAAATGCCAACATTTCTTCATCCCCTTCCAGTTCTGTTGCAGCTTTATTTAGTAACAGGGATTAGTAGCTCCTTTTAGAAAATCTGTCAGACTTGTTTCATTTCACGTATGCTGAGCACAAGTCTGCATCCAACTCAGTTTCGAGATGAGGATATACTTACTGCCATGATTTTAGTCACCCCAAACTTCATACTATGATTAACAATTCACACTAGAACTATTTTTGTGGATATATAAACCAAGTAATAAAAGATGGTTTGTCTGAAGGTGGAAGGTCATTGTTACCTAGTTACTGGCCTTACTTCAGATGTAAAAATATTGCATGTTAAAAAGTATGATTTCCACCCCGCAGAAAAGCTGTGCTTCTAGTTCTTGTGGTTTTTTATGTTCAGTGATGTTTACAGGAATGTTTTCAGCTGAGAATAGTATTCCCAAATCTTTCTAAACATACTTTTTGCCAACAGGCTGCAGACCTGTTATTGAAACCATGTGATGGAGATGCAGATGTTGATGGCACAAATAATAGTGAAAGGTTTGTATTTTTCTTGTGTTTTCTTTTACTGTGCATTTAGAAATGTGTAATTTCAGTTTTGAAAAGTAAACATACTGAGCTAGTGATTTGTGACAACGCAGTGTAATGCAAAGGAGGTGAAACACAATGTATGACTTCTCACATGTGAAAACAGGATTAGATAGTTACCTTTTTATGATGATATAAAAGGCATGGAACTTTATGCACTTAAAAAAGAAAGTAAGCACAGGCCTCGTATATATATATCTCATGGGATTTCCGTGAATAACCCTGTGCTCTGGGCAAGAGAAACAGAAGGAAGTTATTTTCTTCAAAATATTTTGGCACATATTATTGCTCATAATGATTGAAAAGTTAATTCTGGTAATAGTGACTAATAGTTCGTTTGCAGTTTGAGTTCAGCACTGATTGAAACTTCAGCTTGAGTTCAACTGACTTTTAAAATACTTATTCCTAGTTTGAGCATGAAGGTCTGGGCTATTTTTATTTCCAGCTTAGTTCAAGCCCAGTTGTTGTTTACATGTTTGAGCTTGAAATTCTGTGAAGAACAAAAGGGAGAAGGAGGAAAGCAATGTAACTTTTGCTGCCCAGAATTTTAATTATCACTTTAAGGGAATATATTGCATATCTCCTAAAACAGGACTAGGGCATGTAAGAATAAAATGTAAAGGGAATGTGTACTATTTATTGTCTGTTACAAATTTGTATTTAAATTACAACTAGGTCTGTATGGTTTTTTTTTTTAGGCAAAACAGTATATTGCTAGGTGGCAATGGTAGAATATCTTCAGAGATGTTTCTGGTAAGATTATGGTTTCATTTATATACAGATACACAAGATGTTATGCACCTGCATGAAATAAGATATGAAGAAAATCAGTAAATTTAGCTTCTAAACCCTTATGTTGATTGGCCTGCTGCAAGGTTTGCAAAGCCTCTGTTAGAGGACTCATCTGCTTCACAGAAACTTATGGTAGCAGAGGAAGCTCATGTATCTCATTTAATCAATGTGGCTGGGAGAGCTTGTTTGTAATTCCTTGACCTGGGGAGAAAAAATGAATGTTTTTTTTCCCAAAAGATTTCCAGAGATGCTGGAACTGGCACCGATTTCCACTTGCTAAATAATCACAAAATTATTCTGTTATTTAAATACAGGATTCAAGTAGCAAGGCATGTGATCTGAATGCAAATACTGATTCAGAGGTGCTGGGGGATGGCAACGTTAATGTCTCTGAGGAAGCTCTGGGTGTCCAAGTACCACGTCTAGATCTGAAGAATGTATCTGATGGTGACAAATGGGAAGGTAATTCTCGTCCTTTAGCTCACAATAGAGTTAGCTGATAGTGTTAAACCTAGTGTCTGAAAAAGTATAAGCAGCAGATAACTTATGCTTTTTTTTCTTTAGTTTAATATGAATATGTTCCCTTACACATGGTAATAGTGACCAGGTCATGACATAGGTCTCATCTGGTTTTAGAGCAATGTGCAACTTAAGAACCTTGAATAAAACTCTGAAGAAAAGATAGTCAAAGGAGCAACTACAGAAAGCAGAAAATGCTAGTTTTCATACCTGAGGGTTTTTTCTTTAGTTTTGTATCTTTTGTTTGATTGGTTTTGATGGGATTTTTGGGGGTTTGTTTCTTTGTTTGTTTTCTTTTTAAAATTTACTTACACTTCCCAGGGCTCCCAAATTTCTCATCCAAGTCCTTAAAAACACTTTCTCTGATTATGTCCTATAGTTAATATTCACACTGTCTTGTTTGTTTTTTTGAATGTAAGCTACTAAAATTCTAATATTAGCTGAGTTTTCCTTAAAACTACTAAGCTACTAAACACAGCAATTTTATTTCACTTATTCTGAAAAATCTGTTGGTTCTTTTGTTTTAAACATCAGAAATGTCAGGTGTTGGTTTCCGTGTCATTGAACAACTTGAAACATGAATTTTGAAACTCTTAATTTTCAGATAAATGTTAAAGTTGCAGGTGGATGTTATTTCTGTGTCCCTTGTCCAGCCATTGTTTGGATTGGAGGAAAAGCAAAATGTTTTAAATGTAGTTTTCTCTCAGGCAGGATTTATTATCTTTTTGACCTTATTCTTCATGGCCTTCGGGGTTTAGCAAGCCCCTAAGCTTTGTTTACCCAAGTATCTGGTGGTAGTTGTTTAGGTCGTGTAAAAACATAACCCCTTTGTAACCAGAGCAAAACACTCTTGTCAGTGTCTTCTTTTCAAAGGACTTAAATCTTTTTGTGTACCTTATATACTGTGTCCTCTGCCTAGTGTTGATATTCTGAATCATCACACCTCAAAGCATGTGAGTGATATAATTTGCTAAAATATATGAACTGTCACCTACAGTGCTGTGACCACTTGTTTCCAATTTTAACAAATCGCAAATGCGACTTGGTACATAGAGTACAGATTTACAGGGCAGGGATGAGGTTTTAACTTCCAACTTCCCTGTTCCATGGACAGCTATACTTTGAGATGCTTCATGGTTAAATGTTATTAAGGCACTGGTAACAAAGAATGACTGCACTTTAACTTCTGGTCACTGTGGTAGATGTTAAAAGTAGTGAAGTGTATCTGGAATGGGTAGTGTCACAGTGCGCGTAAAAGTGTAGCTTGTCAGCACATAAAGCTTTGTCCTGAAGCTCACATGGTGGCAACTTACTGTTAATTTCTCGCCAGTGTTGACTGTTTTCCAAATTAATCACCTGCATTAATCCATCCTTCTCTTTTAACCCATTTACAAGTGAGGAGGTTTGCAATTTATGATTGGCTCACTTATATTTGTAAAATATTTGCTGGTTGACCTTCTTGAGTCCTAGCAAACTACATTCAGAGTAGACCATGTCATAGAAAAGTCAGTTTGCAGGCATCCAGAAACAGTGTTGTTTTTCATTATTTTGCCCAAATTAATAACTTTATCTAAAGTTGATTCTTTACTTTAAATATTCTGCTTACATTTTCAGTGTTTTCTTTACAGTAATTGCTTACTTGTACATTACATTTTTGGCATCCTAGTTATGTAAATCTGGTTTAATACGTATTCTCAGCAGGTTTGTGACTTCCAATTTCCTTATTTCCTTAATTCTGGTCATAAAAGTTGCTTTGGCTTTACTTACCCAAATAGTTTCATGACCCTTAGAAAAGAAAGCAGCCATATCTGTATATAAATTTGTAATGTAACCTTGGTAGTAAAAATCATGATATTTTGCAGGAGCTGTTATTTCATTGCGTAGTATTTCAGCTTTGGCTGTTGTTCAGTCCTGTTTAGGATGGATCTCAGGATCTTACAAGGCACTGCAAGTCCTTGTGGCATTCCATCGAAGCAGGTTGGATTTGTAGAGACATCTGTGCTAGTCCAAATCTTGCTACAAGGTTTGGGTTATTAAAGCCTGTGTGATGGAAAACTTGAAGGCCTGGCACCAGCAGAGGTCTTGAAAATGAACACCAGATGCTTGCTAGGTTAAGGCAAAAATGCAGATCAATTAATCTGTATTTCCAAGTATTTTTTCTGCATTTTTCCTGCTTTTTAGACATCACCTGCAACTCTATTATTTACAAGCTGTGAGCAAAACCATTTAGAACTTGTCTTTTGCTAATGTGAAGATGCATGAGACCTATTAAACTGCAGTAAGTCTTCACTATTCCTATGTCAGTTCTTTGTAAACCTTTTCAGTCAAAAGTTCAGATTTGCTCAGGACTGAGCATTCTTACCTGCAGCTGAAATTGCTTGGAAGCTGAGAGTGCTCAGGGCCTGGCCCAAAAGATGGGATGGTTTCCCTGGTACTGTATCTTCCTGCTTTACATGTTATGTATAGTTTGTTCTGACTGTGCTGTGTGTTCACTTTAGTATTTTTGCCATTCTTTTTCATTTTATTAGCGCCATGCCCTATCACTTTTCCCCTCATTGATTTCAAAACAATGCACCTGCAGAGAGAAGGGGAGGGTAAGTATGGTTCGCCATACGTTCAGTTATCTGCCTTTTGATAGTTTATGGTTTGCTTTCTGATCAACCCTTCACCTGCTGTCCCTTTTACCTTGGGAATGTTCTGATCTGCAGTTTTTTGGTTTACTTCTTTCTAAAAGATCGCCTTCCTACATCTTGTGCTGTGTAAACAGGCAAGATTATAGCTTCAAAACAAAACAAAAAAAATCCCAATAATACTTCGTAAATTTACAGTGGAAAGCAGGTACAAGGGTTATTTTTTTTAAAGATTACTTTGTGGGTTTTATTGTCGTTCTGCACACTTTGAACCAGTTTTCAAATTTCTGATTTGAACTGGAAAAAGATAGTAAAGTCTCTGAAAGGAAAAGTGGGGGGGTGGATTTTAAGTCAAAGTGCTTGGAAGGCCATATCAACTTTTTGTTAGACAGCAAGAAGACCGAGATCTGAGAGTTGAAAGCGATGTTAGGAACTAATTTTTATAGGGATTTTTTTTTTTTTTAAAAAGATTGTTTTGGAATCCCTCCTGCCTAAAAGAAGTCACCTTTCACAAATTAAGAAATCTCTTTTTCTCAGTGGTGTCAAAATTGATTCAAACTTAAAAATGTAACAACATTCCTTTTAAAAGACTTAAGCAAATGAGCCTTGTACCTAAAGAGGTATTGTCAGGCTTGCCTTCTTCAAAACCAGGAGGACAATCTCTTAAAGTACGTCCATAAAATGTATAAAAATTAACTTTCACAGCAGAATATTTCAATGGACAATAAATATGTTCTTCTAACTTTGGATTTCTGATAAGGAAATAAGACTCTTTTATACTGTAGAACTGTTCAGAAATGTGTATGCGCAAGATACACTTTGAAAAAGGGATCTTAGTGTGCATACTTCATTTCAGTACCTTTTTCTTTCAATTGTTACACAACAGAATTGTAGCTTTCTGATGTATTTCAATGTTTTTATTCACTTTGTGTATGACACCACATCTTTTATAGCATACAAGACAGCATTGGGTACCATTTTTGTTTCCTTTTGACTCTTGTTTACAGTTTTGTTAACAGAAGAGTACCATTTTATGTCCCTTTTTTATCTTCTAGATCCGTTTCCTGCTTTCAAATCTTGGCAGGAGGACAGTGAATCTGGAGAAGCTCAGCTTTCCCCGCAGGCTGGAAGGATGACTAATCATCCATTGGAAGAGGACTGTCATCCGGTATTATCACATCGTAGTTTGGATTTTGGGCAAAGCCAGCGTTTCTTACATGATCCTGAAACGTTAGATTCTTCATCCAAAGCACTTTCTTTTGTTAGGTATGTATTTTAATGCAACTTTGGTGGATGTGAAAATACAGCTGTTTAAGAACCTTGCAGGTTTTCATGATAAAAATTAATGGAAGATCAAGGGAAATGTAGTATTGTGTGGCCGTTTGGCTGTTCTGCCTGCCCAGAAAATGCTGCAGTGGGTCAGACCAGAGGTGCATTTGCCATGGTATTGTGGTATTGTGCCTGTCAAAGTGTCCGCTGTCAGATGCTGAAGTATAAAAATAGGGCGAACTTGCACTGATTTCCCTGGCATTTGATCAGAGTTTCTGCCAACCTGCTGTGATGGCACTTCCTGGGCTGAACATAGTATTTATGTCCTTTGTTTACCTGTCTTTGCTGGATTGCTGGTTTATGATTTTATGTAGGTTTTAGCTTGCCTTTTTTTTTTTTTTTTTTTTTTTTTTAACTAACATGAATATCTGTTTTCACATTGCCTAATTTTGGGTGTGTTTGGTGTGCCATGTTGTCAACTTCCAGTAAAGAGCTAGATTCTACGAACGATTGCAACTAAAGTGTGCAGGGATGATCTGGGCAGATTCTTCCTTTGAGCTGTGGAAGGTCTTAATTCAGAAGGGTTATGGGAAAGTATCAGCTGTTAGAGGGAGAGATGTGGGATAATAGCAGCACAACAAAGAGGTCCTCTCCTGCATATTTAGAGGCTTAACTTGGAGTATGAAAAAAGAGTTGTAACTAAACAAGCTGCAAGTTATTTGTGTGACGCTGAGGAGTGTGACCTTCCAAAGCTGTCAACAACCTGTGTCCTGCACTGTCCGATACTGTCAATGTGAGAGGGAATTTAGTAATTTCCGTGCTTGTTAGGGAAGAAAAAAGTCCCATAAAAATGAGAAAAATATCAAACAGAAAAGACCAAGTTTAGAGTCTCCAGTTCTAAGCCTGACATAGATTTATTGATTAAAAAAGTTTCTTGTTCAGATTTACTCTAGTTTGCTGCAGAAGATGGTTGACAAGCATCGTTAACATGATGCAGGAGATTGACCTGCGGAGAAGTGCTGATAGCAAGAGTTCTTCTCATCCTGAAACTAATAGGGATCTATACTAGCAGATTATTAGATTAGTATTTCTGGTATCTTGAACTACATCGATGTCTCAGCAAATAGGTAGTGACATCTTTCAGGCACCTTATGTAGTAAGTTTAGAGAAAATTCTTATGGTCAATATTGAAATAAAAAGTCTTTTCCAAAGCAAATGTCAATGAGCTGAACAAGTACAAAATGTGATTCAAACCCAGAATCTTGTACTCTGAAAATACTTTAGTATGGGAAACAGAGTAGATGATGCAGATGTTTTTTAGATAAATAGCTAATAACTCATCTAAAATAGTTAAATAGAGTTCTGTAATTACCAAGGGTTGTTCAGTGGTAACCTTTAATCTAGGCTGTGTTCTGTGCCAGGTATTTCAAAGAGTACTGAGTATCCAGTAACTTAGATAAGTAATTTAGCCACCAGAAAGTTCTAAACTGTTTTAGTGAGAATGTAATTAAGAGTACATTTGTTTATTACACTTGAATTTCAAACGCTGTTTTTCACCCAAGAGCTATCTGTGCTAGAGGCATTACTGAAATTAGAGAGGGAAAGATAACATGTCACATTTTAAAGGCAGCAGATCAGAGCATTTTGATTCAGTAAGTAAATATCTCTGACTGAAAACCTGAGAAGAATGGATTATGAGCTGTATAAAAAAAGTAGAAATTAGTCATCTGTTACTCAAATACACAAGTTGTTTGCACTCGTTTAAATAATTAAATGGCATTTTAAAAATGTTTTTATGCAGAACACGAAGAGCATCCTTTAGCTCAAAAGATGACAAAAGGGAAGACAAGACGCCTTATCAGCTTGTCAAGAAACTACAGAAAAAAATAAAGCAATTTGAGGAACAATTTGAAAAAGAGAAAAACATTAAGGTAAGTTACCACTTCTGCTTTTATTCAGGATAAATGCCTGCATGGTAGAGATAAGTTACTTCTTGTAGTTCGTCACTGAGTAGCTGTTGGATCACAGACGATAAACATTTTGTTATGCACTGCTGTCTATGAAAGTGAACTGACTAGCAGTAGTGCAAAACATGCCATTGCGCCGGAGGTCAAAGCAGGGCAGAAAGTGGCATTGATGCAGTGAGGCTGGAGAGCTATCAGATAAGACATGTGGAGAGACTAAAGCATGTCCTCACTCTCTGGCTCAAATTCTGTTACCTTTCCACGAATCAATTTCTGTAAGTGTTGTCTGTTATATTGGCATTGAGATCTGGTCTGGGACTAAGAGTGCATCCATGTTGCTGGTCACATTTGCTGTCATAGATATTACCAAATCTCAAAAGAAATATTTATAAACAAGCCTTGGTGTATTTGTTTTCATAAAATATAGTTTGTTTGTGTTACTTTTCAGCCCTCCTATAGTGATATTGCAGCCAATCCAAAAGTTTTAAAATGGATGACTGAACTCACCAAATTGAGAAAGCAAATCAAAGGTAAGGGATGCTACAGTTTCTGATTTTCTGCAAACACCTGCCTATCTACCTGCCTAAAATGGCTGTCATTCAGTAAAACTCCACAGGAGAATAAAAATGTTAAATTTCCAGATTCTAAACTGTTCAAAAATCACATTGTTCTTGTGACTTCATATTTAGTTTATTAGAAAATTTGTCTATGCAGAGTTTTATGTCCCTTTTTTTTGCGGTTGGACTGAGAGAGTTATTTCTTTTAAACCTTTGGATTGAGCAGTTTTCCGCGTTTCAGATGCAAAGCAGCGGAGCTCAGATGGGGAATTCATACCTCAAACACGTCCACGAAGTAACACTCTTCCAAAAAGCTTTGGCTCCTCTCTTGACCAAGAGTCTGAAGAAAATGGAGATGAGATGCGAGTTGTGCAGAATGAGAAGAAGCCCACCAAGGAAGCTACACTTGAACTCATTTTGAAAAGATTAAAGGAAAAGCGAGTTGAGAGGTGTTTGCCAGAAGATATAAAAGTAAGCATAAGCTTATGGATAGGCTGTTTCTAACAGAATAACGAAGGGAAATAGTCACATGCTTCAGATATCTCTTTGTCAAGGAAATAATGCCTCTGTCTAGCAGCCCTTGACAAAGCCCTTGTATTTCACACTCTGTGGGGAAGTGATCAAGGGGAACAACATTTTCCTCGCTTATTCTTATTAAAATATTTACAAGTATGTGCTGACAATACTGGACAGCTTTAAGTGGATGGAGGTGGGATGGATGTTATTAACTAAACTAAGTTTGGCTGCAGCATCTGTATAGCTGATAAGTGTAGAAAAGCTGTTACAAGTGACTTGTGTTTGACTAAACGCAAATTATTCTTCTGACAGAAAATGACAAAGGACCATTTGGTAGAAGAGAAAACATCTCTCCAGAAAAGCCTCCTGTATTATGAAAGTCAGCATGGACGGCCGGTAATATTTGGTTTACCTCACCAAACTGTATTAACATGGGCATAGACAAAAGTAATGCTGATGCAGCTGTAATGCTGAAATTTAATGCTCGTGTGTGGGTTTTTTTTTTCTCCAAAGTTTAGTTGTGTATCGGTTTATTAGTTTCCATGTTACCATCAGAGGAAGTTATTATGTTGACTTCTTTTAAAAAAAAAAATAAAAATCTTGTATTAATAGGTCCTTTTTCCACAGATTGGTAGATTACTGGACTTTGCAAGGTGGTAGGTGTTGTTTGGTGCCTTATTTGTCTGTGAGGTAAAGAGAAATCATAAAACTAAATGACACTATTGAATTTCCTGGGAAGAGACTTTAAATGTTCTGGATTTCACAATAATAAAAATGAAAAGACACTTTTTTTTTTTGAGCATGTGGCATGTATCTTACCTAGTTGGAGATACGGAAGTTAGAGGAAGTGACCAGCAATTAGTGCCTAAAGTTCTGGGCTTTCACCTAGCACAGTGATCAGCATCACTCATTCAGTCACAGGATCTTTCCAATTATGAATCAGCCTCTGGACTTGGCACACTTGCTTTATAGTCAGCACTGTCGTATAAACCTGATCAAGCCTTTCAGCCTAAAAGCCAAAGAACAATGATAGTCTTGGAGATACTGGCACTGATTCCATGGTCCCCTTAGGGAGAAAATGCCAGTAGCTGTTGGGGATAGCCTGTAAGGTTCATTATGTGAGTTTCACAGTGGCCAGAAATTGAGAGTAAATCAGATTACCAGGTAAAATCTCTCTACAGTTTGATCTTTTCCTTTTCCTCCCCATCATTTCTTTAGAACCATCATCACTGCTAGGCCCACAGTCTTCCCCCTCAATTCTTAGTCCTTTTTTCCCCTCTTTTCCACGGGCTTTGAAGACAGGCTTTGCTTCTACTGAAGCTCCCTTAACTTTTCGAGAATCTTTAAGACAACTTCCTGAAAAATATAGGGAGTTAAAGTGAGAAAAGAGAGGAGGAAGAAGCACCCATTTATTCCCTTTTATCTGCATTAGCCCCACTTTATACACAGTTTAAACTAGTTTTATATTCCTAATTGAGGTGTATGTGGCCTGGCATGAGAAGCATACCGCTCTGTGTTTGCTTGTCTATTATTGACTGGTATAATTAATTCTGTGGTTTCTCTGCCTTTAGGTTACTAGAGAAGAAAGACATATTGTGAAGCCACTTTATGACAGATACAGACTTGTAAAACAAATGTTAACTAGAGCAAGCATTACTCCTATTCTTGTGAGTAAAACAAATGCTATTTCTATTTTTTCCACTTTTGAACTGCTAGGCTGCCTTTAGAGGAGCTAGTAATAATGTTCTATAAAATAAATCCTTCTTGTGGAAGATACAGGACGTTGTTATCGTTATACCTAAGGCATTTGATTTACTGCTGAGAGCAGAGCAGTTCAAAGCTGTCTGTGACCTTGATGGCTCTTAAGAAGCAAATGATTCTCAGTGGAAGTAAATAAGCTGTTCTGTCTCGCCTTGGCTGAGACGTTCCCCAGTCACTGTGCTAGGTACGGATCCACAGTACATACTGTACTTCCAGTCCTCCCAAGAATAGTAACACCAGTTGCAGTGATGTTTGCCTCTTCTGTACTGCAGGTTACTGTCACTTGAGGAATGAGTGATAGGGTGGCCAGAAGAATCGTTTCATTTGTCATGCTTCCCCAGTGTGAGACGTTATCAACATCTGCACTTTTTCATTGTGTTTCCACTTCATTTCTCCCTAAGTTGCAGTGCTTTTTATTTTTTTCTTTCTTCTCTCTATGGTCTTGTAAGAGATGAGGAAGAAAAGGTTTTGTACTGTGCAAGGAGATCGGTGTAGTCTTGTTTATAGTACCTGTTGGGGAATGACAATCAGTTGGCTGGCTTTGTTCTTTGTGAACTAATCAAAGTCTTGCATGCTGACCCAGACTTGCAACAAAAGAGTTTTGATATTAACTATTTGACCCTTTTAGAAGGAAGGGACTGCATCGCTGATGTAAGATAATCTCTTTATGTACAGATGATTCTCTGCCAGATTTACATAGCTGGGCAGTGGCTTACTCAGCAGGAGCTTGATCAGCTGTTCTTGTTGACTCTGACTGTTCTTAGCTATCCCCTTTAAGCTGGAGTACGGTGAGATAAAGGGACCAGTTCAAGATTATTCCTTTCTTGCATATACATTTTTGGGTAGCTGCTTTTATAGAAAAATGTGATATGCATTACAGTCATATTTCAGTTTAAGGGCTTTTATATCAGTATCCCTTTTTGAACTCCATAAATGCAGGTTGCTCTTAAACACCTAAGTTGTTCTCCATGATTGGTGAGTCAGAGATAATTAGTGGTGCCCTTGAATGGTTGAGTTTTATCCCATCTCTCACTTAAAATCTGTCTCTTCAGCTGAGATGCAGTTGTATTATCAGTAGCTTTATGACTATATTGTAGCGAAATACGATAGTATTCACATCTGTGGAACAAAGGGATGGGAGAGAGCCAACCAATAAATTCAAAGGAGATCTTGGTAACATAATTCCTAATCTATACTGTAGGCAGCATCTGTGAAATATTTTTCACAGGCCTCTGCTTTTGAAACCTATAAGACAGATACGTGGAGCTATCTCATTACCAAGGGTTGTTCAGTGGTAGCTTCTGGATAGGCTATGTTCAGAGCCAGATATTTCAAGAATTACCTTTCAGTTTATATGACACTTGCTTCCATGAGATACCTCTTATGAAATCACAGTGTGAAGCCTGTGTGGAAATGTCCAACGCAGCAGGAAGCTGTTTACCTTTCCTAAAATAAATTTTTTTGGTGTGTTATTGTCTGTGTGGCTTTTGTGTTCCACCTTCCTCTTGTTCAAATTGTCTGTCGACATTCCTTGTGCTGTGCTGGGATAACAGATGAGCAGGGGTGTGCAACAGGCAGCTAACAGTAATACCTGTACAGCACAGGAGTGCCTGTGTTGGGCTGAGGGATTTAGCTGTTTTGCCTCTGAAATAAAAATAGATGACTTTCATATAGCACTTCCAAGCACCAGGCTTCGGAGTGGTCTAGAAAGAAACCTGCCAGTGTTATTTCCAATGTATGCCTGGCAGAAGAGAACAAAAAAATGGGTTTGGTGTTGTATAGGTTTATTTTTACAATCTCCCTATGGTTTGGTGTGAGAGGAACAAGAGTAAATATGAAATCTGAAGAAAACTTTACACTTTGAGCTTTCTACAAAACGTGGAGAGGGAATGTGCTTTTTATTTCAAGTCTGGAGAAGAATAAGAGTTTCAGAAATTTTTACTTCTCCATCAGGGATGCTTTGGGCATCTGAGCTTTTTGGGTTACGTAGTTGTTTTGTCTGTGCTCTGTAAGTATGTTTGCAGCCTTTTATTCTTCTGAAGAAACACCTTTGGGTTTTAGGTGACTTGAACAAAATTCTGACTGCACATGGCATTTAATGTCTAATTGTACATAATGAAACAGACTTAAATTTTTGCAGGGTTCACCATCAACCAAGAGGCGGGGGCAGATGTTACAGCCCATTATTGAAGGTGAAACTGCCCATTTTTTTGAAGAAATTAAGGTGTGTAGAGTGCCTTTTTTTAAAAAAAAAAATTTCCCAGCAATTTTAATGGGGAACGGAAATATTACATATTTGCTTGAATTTCTGGAATTTTCAGGAAGAAGAGGAGGAAAGTGATGGTTTGTCTGCAGACCTAAATGATATCTTCAAAACTGCTGTCCAAACACAGTCCGTTTTAAGCCCAGTTGAAAACTCTGAGTCTGATGTTGAAGATGGTCAAGAGAAACTAACCCGGGACCTTAGGCTGTCAAGCACCCGTGCTGCTTCTATGTATGTGAAAATAAGTGACTAATTCTATTACAGAGATGCAATTATTGCACTTAGAGTTACGATGCCAAATACGTGGTGTCAGGTGGAAGGGAGTGACTTACTCAGCTCTTCATGGGAAATGTTTGGCTTGAATGAGCATTCTCTGACATCTCTGAATAAGGTCTTTTGCATTCAATGAATTCTTCAGTATATTCTGAACCTTCTTCAGCCTTATGTGAGCTGTGTAGACAGCAAAAAAATCATAACCTTTTATTAACTACTGGTTTGTTCTCAGTATTTCACTGTCAGAGAGACAGATATTCCTTACGAGTGAGATAAGTGTATTATTAGTGCAGCTATCTCAATTTTTTGAGTATGTTTTGAAGAAATTAGATTTCATTGTATGCCCAACACTGTTTTTCTTTCACTTGAAATTTGTAGGCCTGAATTATTGGAGCAATTGTGGAAAGCCAGAGCTGAAAAAAAGAAACTACGTAAGACGCTGCGAGAATTTGAAGAGGAGTTCTATCAGCAGAATGGAAGGTTTGTTTAGCACAAAACCAGATTCTGGACAGCAGACTCCTTTTGTAGCCAAGTGGTTTTTTTCAGCTTTTTAATGAGTGATGCCAAATGGAATCTGATCTGTCCTGATCTCTGCCTGTTTTTAACATAGAGCCGGGGAGTTTGCCTATATGTTCTTTGTTCCAGTAGCTCAGTCCTGACAGTGCGTATTTCCTTTCCAATAAAGGACTAGATAAATTTTTGTTCTTCTCTGTATTGTTTAAGGGTTTTTGACTTGTTTATTGGAACATGTGTTGTTACGAATTTGATTGAACTGCTGCCTGTTGTGTGTAATAGGAGGTTTTTCAAGCTATCCCTTCTTGAACAAAACTAACACTTTTAATAGTCACTTTCTGGACTGACAGATGTTCTCACTTAGCTGTACTTTTTACTGTATTTCTTCTTAAATATAAACTCCTCGACCAATGGTCACACAAGTTCCACTAACATGGCCTAATCAGGCACTTACTGAATTTGGGACATAGTTCCTTTTGACTTCAGTAGCAAATAATGAGTTTGCATATGTAGGGTTGATTGAAAAATAAGTCATATTAAGCAATTAATTTATTATAGTCCAGTCTTGAATATGTAAGAATAATTCTCTGCTATCCATTTACAGGTCAGTCTATATACAGTGAAAATGTAGATCGACTTAAATTTATTTGTATTTTTCTGTAACATATACATGGGATCTGAAATGAAAGTCTTCATATCCTGTTAATAAAACCTTCAGAAGAACTTAAAGGGAACAATTTATAAACAGTGCTGCAATGGTTGTGCTGAATAAATACGGCTGGGTTTTGGTTCAGTTTTTTAGATGATGGCAATTTTAACCACAATGAACTCAAATACAACAATGGGTCTATTATTGGTAAACAAGCTGACAAAATGATGTTTATCTGCCCTTAAATAACTGAACGTTGCTGCTTTTGTTTGTCTTGCTGCAGTGTGAAGGATTTTCTCGAAACTTAGAGTTGTGCTTCTTTTTACAGGAACGTACAGAAGGAAGATCGGGTTCCAATGCTCGACGAATACAGGGAGTACAAGAAGATTAAAGCTAAACTTCGGCTGTTAGAAGTCCTTATCAGCAAACAAGATTCTTCAAAATCAATCTAAATTGTTCCTCCAAACCACTGAATGACTTGATGGTTCCATGTTCTACCGCTGTACTTACTGGGTGTTTGTGTTCATTTGTCATGCACTGTTGAAAGAATCCAGTTTGTGCACTTTATTGTGGTGCCACTATGACATATTTGAAGGGTGAGTAGGTCCTGTCTAGAGAGCAAATAAGATTTCTAAGTTTGAGACTGCTCTATCCAACTTTAGCAAACACAGTTTCCATCCAAGTTTTGTTACAGATGCATACATCTTGTTCCAAAACAACTGTAGTTTTTTTTTTCTTTAGCATTCAAGAACTTTGAGACTTTTGTTGTTACCAACTTTTTGCATAATTGAAGAAATTCTTAATACCATAATGCTACACTGAACTACTCCTCTTGTCTAGTTTTTATTATGTGGGAAAACAATCAGCAAATTAAACACACAGCTCTTTTTCCTGGAACATTTGCAAAACCAGACTGCAATTCCTTTCAAAGGACTGCTGTGGAACAACTTTAATTTTTGGTATTCTAAATTGCACCTATAACACAGTAATAATTAACAGCTATGGATTTTGCTCATTAGTGGTCACATTTCCTCCTTGATAAAGATGACAGTGGACAAACCAGAAAGTGACCTTGCTTAGTGTCTTTTAAAACATGGAGAACTGAGAAGTGTGTATCACATGCTGCCTACAGGACTTACGTTACTGTCGTTCATCTTATTTTATCGGTTATTGTTTATCAGCTAATGGTGACAGTGTTTTGTCTGAATTGGATACTGCATCTCCAGTTTCAGAAGATTTATTTGAGGAACGTAATGAACATTTTGGTGTATGGGAAATCCGATGGCACTCAGACTTGTGTAGCTGCAGCGGAAAAGAGCTGGCCTAGGACAGTTAAAATTCCACTGCACGTGAAATAAGTGTGATATCAAGGGCTAGAATCAGTGTAGTTAATGCGCATCCCAGGGTGAACTGTTGGCTTTGAGTGAAAAGTTACTGCTTTTTATCACGGTTTTGTTTTACAGTTGGAGAATAAAAATAAGTTACCTAACTCTTATGATGTAAACCAAACGGTTCATGGGCCTTGCATGACTTAGCTTCAGAGTTGAAACTAAATGAGGTTCTGAGTATCACATCTGCTGTGCTGAATGATGATTTAGCTCCTAGCTTTCTGCTCCGCAACAGCCATCAGCAGCTGGTTTTGATCTGGCAAAATCTAAATGTTAATCTTCACTGGTGCTTTCTCAGTTTTATTTTTCTTCAATGTATCAGTTTGATTGTGGCCATGTTTTGCATGCACCTCCTCTCACTGCATGTTTTTATGACTGGCTAATGTCAACATAGCTTTGATTCACACTGCTAAATGAAAGACCAAAAATGAACTTTCTCACAGTGTAAGAAACGGCTAGCATGTAACCTCAGACTTGCTGTTCTGTCATGAAGCATATGAAATAGGTGGGAAGTAGGATTTTTAGTGCTCAGATTTCATCTATGGACTGTAGAATACTAAGTGTTTTTACTCTGCTTGTAGGCGTGTAATTTTGGAATTCAGAGAAAAAAAAAAAAAGCACTAAAACTATTGAGCACTGGTGGTATGCCTTGTTTTTTAAACTGCAGAATGATCTGGGACCTTAGAGAATTATGAGGTTAAACTAGTCTTGAGACCATTTATCAATTCTATTCAGTTCCATTGTGCAATGTACACTTCAGTTCCTTTTCTATCGGTCTGCAGACACGGGTGTATCCAAACATTGAAACTAATGTGTACTGTATAGTGTTGTACATGAATGTTTGTGTTTTATATACCACATGCAAAATGTCAATATGCACTATTTAAATGTTTTAAATAATATATTCCTCCTTTATAATGCTTAAATCTATATGATTCCAATATTTTTATAAGTGAGTGAGTGATCAGACTGGTTCCAATTCAGAATTAACAGCTGCTTTGTGTTTGTTATGCAGTGTTTGGCTGTTTATTCAGTATAGTAGATAAGCATGGCAACAACAGTTATGCTGAGTGTGTTTTGTGCCATCCTTGTTGAGCAATAAATAAATGGTAGATCTAGGCATTTTGTGATATAACAGTTTTACTTTGGTAAAAGCAGAACCTATATATCTATATGGATATATAGATATGGAATATATATAACTAAACCAGACGTAATTGCATTGCTATGTCTGGTGCTCATTGTATAGACTTTTATAATAAAAGTACTTTAACCTTTATTGTCATACATCTTTGTTTCGCATCATGCTTTTTCTTCTGCTGCCATCTCTTAGAAACACATGCTGAATCCTTCACTGTTCCGCTGTGCGTTTATAGTTTCAGAGTGTTCAGACCTGCCTCAGGAACTCCTGCAGAGCTGCCCACGCTGGGGGAGGCTCAGGGGGTGGACCTCGATGAAGCCACAGCAGTTTAAACCTTATTTTACCTGTTTTAGACTGTGCCTCTCAGCAGCCACAGCAGGGCAGGGGCCAGAGCAGCTCCTGAAATGACAGCTTGGCTCATGGTGCAGTGTGGGCTTCAGTTCCTGCTGGGAAGCCAGCCTGCTGTGTGATGGTGCAGGAGCAAACGGAGTTCTGCTCATTCCTGCTCCCACAGTAGCAGCTTCGGCAGGAGATGGGGCAGAGAGCTGATTCAGCCATTACTGGGCTAATTAATTCACTGCCAGAGGGTACACCTCCAGCCAATAAGCAGTATTTGGTTGTGTCTCTGTATCTGTAATTATCTCTTAGCCTTAAAATCAGTATCACAGCAGTAACTGCTGTGTTTGCAGCCAGAACACAGTTTTTGCACTCGTTTCTGCAGACGCGAGAGGATGCTTTTCCTGTGGACCAGGCAGACTTCTCTCATGGTACATTGAAATAAGATCGTGCAAAAAATGACTGAGGTCTTTCAAACTGAATTGTGTTGTATTCTGTGTAAATCTACCTTTCTTCAACCTAAGGCCTGGGGACAGAAAAACTCCTGAAGGTGAAGACTCTGCGCCTGGATGGGTGGTAGGGCAGGTAAATGGGAAGAAGAAAACAATATCAGGAACGTGAAGGAGAGGAGGCAGAAGGCAGCCTCCAGCACGTTCTTCAATGGGGGACAGAATAACCTTCCCTCTGATCACATCTTTCCTCTGAAGGGGGGATGAGGGTGAGGAGAAAGCACGAATTCTTAGTATATAGGCTTGAATGAACAAGGTTGTTACTGATCTGTTCTATGAATCTCCATTTTTGCATTAGCATTATTTATTCAATGAAGCTTGTGGATGGTGTTATCAAGAAGACAAAACCCCCTCAAACAGTGGTTTGGTGGGAACCATTTAAAATGCATGTGCTACAAAGCAAGGAACCTAGATATTAATGAGGTAAATAACCCTGCATTAAGCACCATTAGCCAAAGCAGAGGAGAAACGGGTACTTCTGAGGTACAAAAAGCTCAGTGAAGCTGGGACAAGATCCTCTGCTGAAGAACCAGCTGTGAGACAACGCTGATTTGTAGTGTTTGAAGCTGCACCTCTTCAAACAGATTTACTTGAGCTGTTACATGACTGGAGGGCAAGCAGCTTGCTGGTGAAGTGAGGCAGACGACGAACAGGGGTTCCCTGTGTCCTAGAGGAGCAGAGCCGAGGATGAGGAGTGCTTGAAAGCTCTTCTATGAAGTTCTGGGTGAGTAAATGTGTTTAAAAGTTTTGAGACTTCCTTATATGAGAGGGGTTGCCAAGAGGAGGAAAGGTCAGAGATGCCGAAGGTGCAACACGTCTGCTTTCCTGCGTGTCAGACTTGAGTAAGAAACAGATCAGCAGTCACCTGTTTTCTGGGACAAGTGTCAGGGGATACTGCATAGCAGCAAGAACCTTTTGGAAGGGAAGAGGTGATTTTATTTCAAACAGGTTCCTTTTAGGAAAGAGAGAGTGTCTTGGCTTAGTCAGGAGACTGAAGTTACGGGATCAGTGAGCCCTGACAGGCAAACCAGTGCGTGGCTACGCTGTGTTACTGGACTGAAGTGATCTCTTTCTGGGCTTCTTCACCCATCTGCTCTCCTCCCCCTGAGCGCTGCTCCTCCATGGTGTGATGACTTCTGAGTATTATAAATCCTTCTAAGATTTATATAAGTTTTAGGATACTTTGGAGGCTGGGGTTTACGTGTGCCAGAGGACAGCAGGGACCCAGGCTGGGGTGTTGCAGCCTGGTGGTGCCCCTGCCTTCAGATGACACTTAGACATGTGCAGTATTTCTCCCTGTGGCTGAGTCCCAGAAAAGAAGAAATATTCATGACTGCATAAGAGTAGTAACGTGACACCTCATCTCTAGGGCAACGGGGATAAATGGATTAGGAATAAAGAGGGTGATGTGAGAATTTAGGCTGGTGCTAGGGTGATGCAAATCGCCCTCTGGTGGTTTCATCTGTAAAAGCCTCATCAAAATAAACGATTGGTGCATTTCCTCAAAAGAAGAATATTGTTGGGAGGTTTTTTTGGTGGGTTTTTTTGAGTTTTCTATTTTTTTATTTATTTTTGGGGGTTTTTATCTCTGATGGCAATAGTAGGAAGGGACAGGTGCCTGGAATAAGACTCCTTCCCTTGTGTCTGTGTTCTCATGGCAGCCCCAGAAGGCAGCAGAGGAATAGCTGTAGCTCAGGTGTTTGTAGCGATGCCTACCTAGAACTCTAGCAGGGTCGGTCAGTTCTTCTCAGAGCTGAAACTCTCAGGGAAAAGCCCCACCTGCAACAACAAGGCGTATCTTTCTTAGAAGTCCTGCTTCTCTTATCCAGAAACAGAAAAAAATAAAAGGAGGTGGGATATGGGGACTTTGGATTTATTTAAACTATGTGAAGAGTCAGGCCACCTGTTACCAGATGCCCTCATGCTTTTCACTGTGCCGTCTCGCCTGAAGTATCCTCTGGTTCTTCCATGCTTTTCGTAATTCTATGATGTTTGCATTACTGACATTTACTTCCTCCTCTGACTCAGTTGTACCTGAAGATCCTCGAACGCACAAGTGCAGCAACGTGTCCTTGAGACGGTGCTGCCCTGTATTTGCCACCTTCCTCTTTGCTTGCGTCACCTGCCAAGGATCCGAGTCCTGAAATCCCTCTTCACAGGGTCTTACAGTCCCTGTCCCCTCCTTGGGCAGCCACAAGGGGATGTTCTGGAAGAGAGACAACCTTTTAAACTCTTGTCCCACCTCATCCTTCACTGATGCCCTTACAAGTTGCTCTGCTAAGCCCTTTTGTTTCCTTTTTCCCTCCCCAAGGGTTACGTTGTCAGCCAGTATAAGTTCTTAAAATATGTTATAATCCCTGACTTTGTGTTGATCTTCTGTCTCTCAGTTGCTGCTCCTGATGGATCCACATGGGGAAGGGAAGAGAACTTCAAGAACGGCCTCAGACGCTGCTGAAAAGTTGCAGTGGAGTTGTAGCTCTGAACGGTGACTGAGTCCGTGTCCTCAGTGGACACACACTTCTGATCAAGCTCTTCTTTCCCTTTCTGTAGCTTTGATAGCTTCAGGTGGCTCTATTCAACACCAGAACGACTAAAAAACCGTAAGAATCATGGTCAAAGCCCGCACGGCCCAGAGGGACACGTGTAACTCGGTCCCTCTATTACAGAA
The DNA here is from genome assembly GCA_033459285.1 of Clamator glandarius. NCBI lineage: Eukaryota > Metazoa > Chordata > Aves > Cuculiformes > Cuculidae > Clamator > Clamator glandarius. The sequence goes on from JAUNZM010000203.1 coordinate 115,105, forward strand.
AGTTTCAGATGTGTGTATCTGGAAGGAAAGTTTCCTTCTGGCCCTTCCAAAAAAGCAGCACATAAGAACACACATTTCTTTTCAGCACTGAGAGATGCAGTGTTGTGTACAATAGTGTTTACAGCTCGCCAAGGGGCTTTCCCCTTTCTTCTTGCAAAAATGATTTTCAAAAATGTGTTTTAAAAGTACTTGCCCAGAGACAGGACGAGCAAACGCTGCATCTTTCTAAGGTAAAAGGAATCTGCAGTAATTTTCTTTCTTCCTGTAGATGCAGCAGGAGCCATGTACTGCTCTAAAACTTGTTTTCCATACATCTGTTCCTGTTTAACACTTGGGCAGGTGCCCAGCTCACAACTTTATAGCATTGCTAAGACTCCCTGACCTCGCCCTGCTCCAGCCCCGCTAGTGCAGCGAGTGACTGGGCCTGAACAAGTTTCCACTTGAAGCCTTCGGCACGATTAGTGGTTTTTATTTATTTATAGGTCTAGCTTCTGCTATTCCTGTGATGTTAAATGTAGTATCTGTGGAGAAAAAGCTTTTGTAAGTAATGACGGGAGCAACTGTGACTCCTTTTGTATTATTCAACTTCTGAAACATAATCACTGCAGTTTCTGAGAATATAGGAAATTAAACCCTACCTTTTCCTTGGCAGCAGTTCTGTTGGAAAGCTAAGAAATAACGTCACTGGAAAGAAGAGGCAAAGGAGGGATGACTAGAGACTGAAATACAAGGATAACAACGGCTTCTAACCTTCTGTCCCGGCTTTAACTGCCGTTACGCTGCGCGGCTGGTGAGAGGCAGGCAGAGCAATTCGGGGTGAAGTGACACTTGGGGGGAAGACAGGTGGGACAGGGGGTACATCCAGAGAGAGGTACAGCTGACGTGTTAATTAGTTGGATGCCATCACCTCAGTCGTTTGATGATGCACGTCCCTAGAGGTCTGTCAAGAACAAGGTGTAGAGGACCAGCTCTCACAGGGTGGGCTTCAGCTCCAGTTCTCTGCTGCAGCTGACCTGGGGTTCCAGGGCACCTGGTGGAAAAATGCTGATGAGGCTTGAGGGCTGATGATGCCCCTGGGGTCCAGGCAGGGCTGTGAGGGGAGCAAGGCCACCTCACACCCCGCTGCCCCTCAGCCTCTGCTCCACCTGGGCTGTTATTTGAGTGTGTTTCATTGCTCAGGCAGCCTCGAGGAGAAGCGTGAAGGTAGAGCTGTGGGATTTTGTTGGCTGTTCAATAATCCATGTTGTGCAGTTCAGATTTGGGGGGTTTATTTAAGGACACAACAGTGTGGCATGAAGACAAGACCTCATTTTTATCTGTTCTGGAAGGTGCTTGTAGGGGTTTGCTGACCAGCAGCTGTGTCCCTGTGCACCCCATGAGAGGATGGCAGGTGAGTTCCACCCTCACAAATTTTCCTTTAGCAAGCAGAGCTGAAAAATCTTCAGAGATTAGTTTTGTTGGAGTTTGGCAAAATTGAGTTTCCTGATATTTATTATTATTTTAAGAAAGATGGGTGTAAAGAGCAGCACATAAACTTCTTGGATGATTCAAATCAACAGCTTGTTGAGAGCCAACAGTCAGGTAAGTCACAGCCGCTCCTTGGTTAAAGGGGTAAGGAGGGAAAATATGGTAGAGTTAACATGTCCTGTTATATAGGGTCAAGTGTTCAAGGAGGAAAAAAACATTGAAGGTGCCTCACTGGCATCTTTTACTGTTAGGAAGCATCAACATTTGGTTTATGGTACATAGTTTATAGCTATGAGAAGACAAGTAATGGGGGCAGCCAGTTGGGAGGGGACCAGCTGTAGACCGAGCAGGGTGAGAATCCCCCTTTACCCGGCTGCAGCTGATGCTTGATATCCAGAGCTGCTTTTAACAGATCAAGGAAGAGCCACAGCCCGTGTTGGATATTTAAAATTTTATTTGCCTCTAATTTATTCTCATAAAACCACTCTAGTCTATTTGGGTTTAGTATTCAGGCAGTACAGACCTCTGATATTATCAAGAGTGATATTAGAGAAGCAGTACAAACCAATCTACTTACGCGTGTAACCAAGCACAGGAGGAACCAACACCACCCACACTTGTAAAAACTAATTGGCCTGCTTTCTTAGGCTTTATAGTTAAAATACAATACTCGGTAACTGGTTATATTCACCAACCCATATAAATAAAATCTAACATGGTAAAATGGGAACAGCTGAATGTGCAAGAGTCAAAGTAAAAATACATAGATAGGTATTTTGCTAATTAGAGCAATCGCCAGTTAACTGCATCTATGTTGTAATTGTCTCTTATAGGTGAGTTTTCGTCTTCATTTCCAGTTAAAGTTCATCACTCTCATACAGTCCAGACTGCTCAGCCAAACGCTGAAACTCTCCTTCTGGTGAGAAAGCTTGTTTCACATCCAGTCCTCTTCCATTAAGTGCCAAATACTTGCTAAACGTTGGTCGAACCCGTAACTGCTTTGGGGCTGGAATCGGCTTGTTTGCATGTGCTGGAAGAGGGGAAGAAAAAAGCCTCTTTCAGAGTCTTCCCAGACTGTGGAAAGACCCACGATAGAGCAACCCAATTGCTTTTTATCTACAGCATAAACAGCAAACTCTTAGAAAGAACCGAACAGACAAGCTCGTATCTCAGACACCAGAGACCTACATTCACCCTCCTTGGTATCAATCAAATAGTCTTTAAACAGCTGCAGACAACATGCAAAGGACACATCACAGTGTCTTGGTACTTAACAGAAGTTTTCCTGGGATAGTTACTTTTTGCCTAGTTTGGTATCTTCGCAAAGAAATCAATCCTCCCAGCAGTCTAAGCTTAATTAGGTTAATTAGGTGTGTTCCGAATGCAAGTGCCAGTGGCGGTTTCGCCTGTGGTTGTGGTGGGGTGTGGTACTTACTTGCAACCTCCAGCCTGGCATGGCACGTGGCCACACCTGCTCCGTTGACAGCAGACACCGTGTACCAACCAGCATCTTTCTTGTTTGCATTATGAATCAGGAGGCAAATCCTTCCAGTATTGTCATGTAACAAGCTGAAAAAATAAAAGGGGTTATGTGTGAGTGCTCGGAGGGGGAAGGAGAGAAGACATTGAAATTAGAGTCAGTTTAAATGCTGAGGGCGTTGAGATATTCCTAGGGACACTGCAAACTGCTTAGACATAAAAACTGCATTTGCATTATGAGCCAGCAGGAATTTGCATTGCGATACCACACAAGTATCAGGTGGCATCAGGGCCCTTCTGGAGCCCCACGGCCTCGCAGCACGATGCGTGTTTCAATCCTAAAGCCCTGCTTCTCCACGGCCCTTGTAGCTCCTGCTACAAGTGGCATCTGCTTGTTCATTTTTCTCTCTGTGCCCTCAAAACAAGACTCTGAGCATCTTGCCTGTCCCGCGCACGGGCCAATTCACCATGTGTCATAAACAAGGGGCAGATGTAGCTTTCCAGCTCGCTGCTTTTAGAAACCAGCCAATTCGAGTTCGACTTAACAAATACCGATTACTCTTTTTAAGACACCAATGACCAACTCATTAATAGGATACCTTATTCGGTCTGTATTATATTGTACCATTTCATTGTTTCTTTTCCAGTAAATCCGGGGTGTTGGGATAGCAGAGATCTGGCATTCAAGTCTGGCTGTATCTCCTTCAAAAACCTTTTTGCTTTGTGGCTTGAAGATGAAAGTTGGAGGCGTGTGATGTTCTTTCGCTGAATTAAAGAGGAAAGATAAGGAGCTACTGTAAGTATTGACTGCAACTCCTTAGCCTTCAGGCAATTCCCACGAGCATCAGGGTGTAGTAGATACGATTCACTTCGGGTGGAGAGTCAATCAACGTATATTATCAATTCTGGGAGATTAATGACTACCAAATTCTGGGCACCCCACTGCATCTAAACATTGTGCTAGAAGGGCTTTGAAGAAATATAGCATCCCAGACGCATGTATTAAAGTAGTCTGGGAAAAGGTAAGGTGTTTATTATAATTTGAGCCTCGATATCTGGAGATCTACCTCTCGTTGTTAATTGTTTTATGTCCCAAACACACAGAGGAAGGCATTAGGTTGCTGAGATTTTTCCACACGTGGCCAGGTAATTAGCATTGCTCTCAGTCTTACCAATTACTTCCACTTTTACTGTGAAGGACGCTTCTCCTGCACGGTTGACAGCTACACACTCATATGACCCTGCGTCAGATGATTTGACTGCTTCAAAAATAAATGAGTGGAATCCCTTTTCTGACACTATCATTTTATGGAACTGGTCCTGATGAACCATCCTTCCGTTCTGATACCACATCACATCTGGAGTTGGCAGCCCACTAACCTGTGAAGGAGAGGAAAACAGTGATGAGTTAAACAGCTTTAAGATAATAAGAGCCTTTCAATGCTACAGGCAGTCTGATGCCTATAGATGATCAAAATCATGATACTACTGCAAAATTTTACAGTCCTGCCTAGTTTTGAATATTAATGTGGTGCTGCACAGGGAAGAAGGCTCGTGAAGTGCCGTGGGGAGATGAGCTTTAGGTACAAGACAGTTGATGCTGTTTCTGCAAACCCTTGTTTCCATCTTGCAAGGTTGCATTAGGCCACAGGCACTCATTTCGGGTTCATGGAGGGGGAGACCTCTCCTTTTAAATCCCTCAGCTAGTACTGCCAGTAGTGCCTGGCATCTGCCCTGCTTTGACAGCGTACGCAAATAAACTGCCCTGCAGACGAGGTTCAGGTTGTCCATGATATCCAAAAGTTAAGCAATTTGCAGTAGAATGGCTAAAGGGCATGCTAAAGTTTTTTGGCAGTGATTAGAAGCTGTTCTGTGGTGGTCCATCTTTATCACTCTTTAGTTTCAAAGATAATATTATGCAGCTAATTCTATTTAGGGAAAAATACTGAAACATTTAGCGATCTCCTCTTTTTTTGCTTTACACTGCCTGGAGAAGACCCTGCCTCATCTGCCAGTAGTGCTCTGGCTTATTAAAGTGCAAAATCACTTTGGTTCAGAGACCCTTTTTCGTGCCACACACCCCACAGAGCTAATGGAACTGAAAGGGAAAGGCTGGTATTACTTTGAAGTCGAGCCTGCAGAATCGCCCCTCCTCAATAATTACGTCTTCAGGCACTTGTGTAAAACGTGGCTGAAAAAACTTTTCCTGGATTGAGTCATGTCCACGTTCGTCTCCTCTTGAGGACGGTCTGCTCCTAAAAAGTGGACAGAAATAATGAATTGGGTAGCAGTTGCCATGGCACAAATGACATGGAAGAGCCAATTGCAGCTGGAGCCCCTCAATACATTTAGGAATCCAACACTACAGATCTGCTTTGTTTTCAGCTGTAAAGCATGGGGTTTGGTCCACCACTTACCGTGCTCAAGATGTTTAGTTCAACGCAGAACCATAACACACAGCACCTTGATCTTTGGCTTAAAACCCAGGAGAATTTACAAGAGCAATGTAGGCTGTGTTTCATCACGCTATTTCATCATTCACATTGGTGGCTCTTGCTTTGTCTAGAGATTAATCTTCTAGAATACGAAGCATATTTTCCCTAGGTATGTGGAATCTTTAAACTTAGAATCATAGAATCACCAGGTTCATAGAATCACAACTTCTTGTGTTACGCTTAAAATTGACTGGGTTAAGATTAAAAGCATGATCAACCATCCACCCACGGTTTTATTTGAAAGGAGATGAATGAATTTTGTAATTACTGCTTTAGAAAAAGTGACAAGTGGCAAAGTAAAACTATCATTGTCTGGAAGCATTTGAAATAAGGTACTGAAGAGTAGCACAGCACCAGTTTATACATTACCTTACATGTGTTGTAGGAACCTGCAGCCTGATGTTTTCTGCATTCTGGTGCTTGGAAAGAGAAAGAGGAGATATGAGTTAATATAGAGAGAAAGTTTTATCTATAAACTGAACGAGAAGCCATTTTATGTTTGTATACTGACTGCTGCTTAAAAGGAAACTGAATATTTCAGGAGTCATGGGGACAAGAGGTAAAGGAACTAATACACTCTTTTCTCCCTCAGCTTTGCCACAACAGCAACAACTACTATTAATAGAATGGCACAACTTCTCATCACACCACACAGGTGATAGGTGCAGCAGTTTTGTTTGGCACACAGTTTCGTTTGGCACACAAGGGTTTTGTCCAGCCAATAACCTTTGTTAGAGGGGAGTAGTACTGCTGGCAGTATCTAAAATGAGAGCTAAGTACAGAGTGTCCTTCCCTATAGCAGGAATAGAAGTGGAATCGCTGGCAAGAGCACCGTATTGTGCCCACTTAAATATGGTACCAACAGCAATGGACACATGCTGAGCTGGAAAATATTTTTCTTTTTAGATCACAGCACCAGCTAAGCTTGCTGACAACTCCACAATCACATGAGTAAATCTGCTACAGTTCCCAGGATTGATTCCTGCTATAAACTTGGTGTTTGGAAAATGCAAGCAGAGTTTATTACCAGTGTCTCATTTTAGCAATGGAGCCAGATAGAGGAAACACTGCATGGAAGTTTCTGGGGTGTCTGAATTATGGTGTTTGGTTCTGTGCTTTGTAGCCAAGTCCTGTGGAACATTTACCTCTGAGTTTAAACTTCAAGCACAGAATCAGTCTTCAGTTCAAGAGAATCATTACATCAATGAGGGTTTTGTTATACTGTGCACAGTGCAGAGTTCAAAGGGGATAGCTTGTATCTGCTTGTTTACACAAGTTCTGTACAATTATTTACTTGTCTTGTGAAATGATGCTGTAGAGATGAAGTTGCTGGTAATTATAATGCTCTGTTGTATGGACTGAATGTGTAGCTAGTTCCCGAGGAGTTAAGAGGCTAAAGGATACAGTGACTACCATATTTAAAAATATGACTGAAAAATGGAAGAAATGTTACTGTAAGGGTGGGGAGGCACTGGCACAGGTTGCTCAGAGAAGTTGTGGCTGCCCCATCCCTGGAGGTGTTCATGGCCAGGTTGGATGGGGCTTGGAGCCCCTGATCCAGTGGGAGGTGTCCCTGCCCATGGCTGTGGGGATGGAGCTGGATGAGCTTTGAGGTCCCTTCCAACCCAAAATATTCTATGATTCTATAGTGGGAATAAGATCTTCCAACCCTAAGGTGGTCTTTCCTTCCAATACTCCTTCTTATGCGGTATTTCCCACACCCTGAAATGGTGTCTGTCATCCTGTTCTGACTGAATGTTTTCCTGTTCTCTGCAAAAGACGAGGCTTCCCTTGCTCTCTGACATGCATAGTTTTCACTTCTTGCCTGCTGTTGTCAGGTGATTGTGGAGAAATAGCTCAGACTGCGTATTCCTCCCTTGCTGTGATCTTAAGTGTCTCCTGAATGGAAGAGTTTTGCTAACTGCACTTGGGAAGCCCGCTGGGTCTCTGCGTGCAGGCAGTAAATAGGATGTTTTCTTTGGCTGCGCAGGTACCCAGTGCCATGCCACAGACATTCCCACTAACTTTGATGACAAAAGTGCCAAAGAGAGCTTTTAACTTGCCTGAACAACCGAAGAATGATGCAACTCTCCAAGTGAAATGCTTTTGAAAATGCCACTAGTAATAGATCCTTGTCTAGCAGCTTGTGGGCTGCTAAAATAAGTGTTTTACCTTCTCTAGGTGACTGCAGATCCCTGGAAGGGCTAAAGCCCAGCCAATGCCACCTCAGGGCCCTGACCTCCTGCGGTCAATGTCACTTATTCCAAACAGTGACAGGTGTAAATCTTGCTGCCTGGCCAACTCTGTTAGAGAGAGGGTACCTGTATCTCTCTGTGCTGTGTCCCGCCTGTCCCAGGCAGGGTGTAACGTGCTGTGCAGCAGCTGTTGCAATTCCTCCCTGGAGAGGTCATTCCTACAGATCAGGCCCAGCAAGGGGATGGTGCTTAAATTCCACCCCCCACCCCAGAAAAGCCCTTAAATCCCTACTATGCAAAGCTCTGCCAGTGGGAGCTGCCCCTTCCCTCCCTTGCGCTGGTACCAAACAAGCCCCATCCCTGCCCTGTTCAGGTACAAGCTGGTCACAGCGCGGCCACGAGGAAGCCCCCGTCCTAGAGACAGATGCCCATTTACCTGTGCATTCTGCATGCTGTCTTCACTTGGTGTTTCCAACACAGACGCGGCGTTTACTGGTCCGAGCAGCCTGCGAGCCATTCTTTCTTCATAAGTTAATCGCTTAAAGTGGAGCAGAGAGGAATTCTGGTCAGAAGTCCATTTACTATTTCAGATCAGCTTGTAATAGCACATCGACGTGCCACAAATTCAGGGTATTGTCAGCGAAAGCAGCGGCTGAATAGAAACACGATGTCTGTTCCAGAGGGTTTGCAGTCTGTGATGCCGACTGAAGTCAGCCTCAATATATACAGCACTGAAATGCATAAAAGATTAAACTGCCTGTTCATCAAAGCCTCTCTAATGCCATCTGTGGCCTTCCACTCCTCCTCTTTCCCCACTGGGATTATTTATAGGTAACTGATGGCATTATCTCAGAAGCCAGAGTAAGTCCCAGGGTACCTTTCTGTTAGCACTGGGAAAACTTTCCAAGTTGTTCAGCTGTGGATTTACTTCAGAAGCTAAAGGCACGATGGATGCTAGCATCCCCTGCTCCCCCCCAAAAAAAAAAAAGCAAGAGCCACACCAGAAGCAGATAGAGCCAGAGAGGAGCATCACTGCCCCTGAAAGCACAAGGGAAGTCTCTGCCAGCACAACAAATGCCTTAAGAAATGCTGTGTGCTCCTGAGAGGAGGCAAGAATGCGCTCGAATCACGTAACTGTAAGTTCCTACAACATGGATGTAGCACAGGGGAATAAATACAAGTAGAGTTAAATTCGAGTTCTGTCAGCTGGGTGACTTTAGTAGAATATGTTAGTCCTCTGAGCACCAGAGCACCTAAAACTCCCATAGGTTTTACCGTGGGTTTGGATTTTGGGACACGAAGACAGGCTCTGACTGAATTTCTACTGTGCACAGCAGGGAGTATGTCCCTACTCCAGGGTATAGAAGGATTTGGGAGGCTTGTGAGACTTCTTTAAAAGAGAACAAGAAGGACTTTTTGCAGAACCCACGGGAGCTTAATATCCCTGAGGTCGTTACGGCTGCATCGAGTGTGGCTGAGATTGGCCAGTTGTTTCAGACGTTGTTGTTGGAGGACAAGGGGAGGAGGATGCAGAGCGTGATTGCATAAGTCTTATTTTTAGCTTGGCTTCCTATGGGAAGAAAAGCTGGCTTGTAATGGCAAGCTTTTTTACAGCAGATAACTCCTGTTATGGACACATTAAGTCAGGTTTGACCTGATGTATTTTTTTTCCTTCAGTATTTAAAATTATGACACTGACCTGTTCCCACTGATAGTAATGGAAAATCTCCTTTCTACTCCAGGGGAAAGAAGATGGAAACGATAAATGCTGGTCTTTTACCAGTCTGCCACCAGCCAGCAGGAAAGTTCCTACCCTAGACACCTGCTCGCTCTAGCTTGCTGTAATGTGCTTCCTACTGGTAAGCAAATTTTTCTCTAAGATTTGGATTCCTATGTAAGGGGGATTGCATTTTGCCCCCTTGCAGAATAAATAAGTAGGTTTTGAGACTAAGATGCCTTCTTATAGGAGATAAAACCTCAAGTAATTTCTTTGATTTGTTGTTGTTCATATAGAAAGAAATCAAAGAGATTTACCACACATGCTGATGGTTTCTAGCATGAGCTTTCAAATATTGGTTCTTCTTCAAGTTTATAATGATTTGGGGTGGCTTATTAACCCCAGCATTGAAAGCCAGGGTGAAATCATTTCTGGAGAACTGGCGGATTCTCCCTGGGTTTCTAGTCATCTGTGGATGTGAAGTTCAGCAGGACGCCCAGCAGAGAGTTCAAGTTTGTGCCACAGCTCTAAACACATACCTTTCTGACCCTAGCCTTATTCATTTGATTGCACAAATTCAAAGACAGCTTGAATAGTGTGTTATCCTACAAGGTAGGATAACAGGGGTAACGAGGTAGGATAACAAGCCATTGTCAGATGGCTTTCAGAAGTCAATGCATCCGTTACTGAAGCCACAGGAGATGCCTACAGACAGACTTGCAGCAGTCATCTCTCTTGCCAAACCTTCAGGCCAGCTTTCATCATGCACTAGCCATGTGCTATTCCTCTGCAGGGAAGGGCTTTCTCAGGGCTGAGCAGGAACTGGACCAACGGTTCAGCTATTTGCGTTTTGATAGCAAAAATAACTGTGAAGAGGGTGTTGGGAAATGAGGAGGTTGGATGTAAATCTTTCAGAACAGCACCTTTTACACCAGCCCTGAGCTGTGTTTGAAAGCAGAGTCACTGTTGGGAGAGGATTTTTTCACATTTCTAATGGAAAAATTCAGCCACCTCACGGTGGAAGAATGTCCTGTTTGTAAATGGCTAAAAGAACTCTTGCTGAGATCTGTTGAGTTTCTGAGTAGAGGTATTTGGGCAGTGTCGCTCCTACACTTTCTCCTGCTTTTGGCTCAGTTTGGAGGCTCCAGCCTGGAGAGGTCTCTGCGTCCCTGCTTCTTTAATCAGCAGGTTTCCCTTACCTGGTTGCCATTCTGGAGAAGGTTGTCTTTGCATCGGAGTTTCTTTTCCAAGTCCTGAATGAGGGCTTCTTTTGTTCCTCGCATTTCTTGGTCTGATGCCTTCTGCATAGAGTTGATGCTAGCTTGTTTGTTATACATTGGTTGTGAGTAACTGATTGCGCAGGAAGAAAAGACAAAGTTATTCCTGTAGGCTCCTTGCTACAGCTTCATAGAATACACACAAAAACATGAACCTGCTACCTAGAAACTGTGGTTCTAATGGACTCACTTGGCAGGAAGATAGACTAGGTGGCATAATTGAGTTTCAAAATCTTAGGGGGAAGCATCATGGTCCAGCCAAGTCATTGGATGCCTTCCCATTCTGCCATGGGTCACTGTTAAGCATCCCTGCAGCAGCTCCTGCCCTGTCTCAGATCAATGCAGTAAGGCCAACAGGATTTTGAGGGAGCCAACAACTCCACTGAGCAATGTGAGTCTGTCCAGCAGCAAAAACTCCATTCCTATCCAATTTTGTTCATTAAAATTGCCCCGGGTGCTGCACATCTACAGCAAGGTTACAAACTAGTTGATTAGGTATGAACAAATAGCTTATTAGTTATCCTTTTCTTCTTGGCCCCAGAAAGTTACTCCATATAGCATTTCTGTCCAGATGTTCGATTAGCCAAGTTTACTCCAACCTAGTCAGGGTGTCCAGGAGCCTTTGTGCAACACCCCCCTCCAGCCTGATCCTGCAATGCAGGGTCAAGAGACACAACCAAGTCTCCAAGTTAGATAGTTGACTTGATTCTGAAAGGTGCTAGGAATAGAGTAGCATCCCTCAAACTGGGTTGTGAAGGTCTCCTAGAGGTCACAGCACCCTGTGCTGACAAGATCCAACCCAGTTCGTTGCATGCAGCGAGGCTTCATATGCTGCAGTTGGACTCAGCAATTATTTCTATTCAAAATCCTCTTCCACTTGGGAATTTGTTCTGCTGATTCTGTTCTGATCAGAATAGGGAAGAAGGGTTATAACTCTGGTACAATTCCCTAGCACTGCTCAGATTTAACTTGCCCAAGTCAGAATTTAAAAACTTGAATAGTTTGCCCAACAGATTAATATGTCTCATCCCCCAGTTTGCCCACTTGTAGCACGATGAGAATAATTCCTCTGCTCACAGGGGGTTACATTGAAGAGCAGCTTATATGAAAAAAGTAGTAAGGCACCCAAGCCCTTTGCTAGGAAGACAAACAAACCCACCCTACATAGAATCCAGCAGTTACTCGATGTGCTCACCTAACCCATACACTCCTGCAATACTTTAACACCCCTGAGAGCCCCAGCTTGCCCCGTCTTACCTTTCTGCTTCCCACAGTGCTGTAATTCAAAAAAACCACCCCGAACATCCAGATTTCCTCAGTGCAAACTGATGTTTAAACCTGAACTTACATCCAAGCAGGACCCCCCCCCCCCGTCACCTTTCCAAAACCCTCAGCTGAGGGTTTGTTGCATATTCTACACTGACTTTCCCCAGGACCTCCAGCTGATATTGGCAGGAATACAAGTTGGTGAGAAGACAAGACCCAGCCCACTTGGAGATCTCACTGACCTTGGGAGATATTTGGATTGCAGCCCAAAGGCAAAATGATATAATACATATTCAGGAAAGAATTTAGTCTTTGGTCTGAAGGGGTAAATTTTTCTTGGGGCTGCTTTTCCGTTAGCACCTATGATTATTTAAAAGTCGTATTGTAGGTGAGCATAGAGTCCAATCGTGACGTGGAACCTGGAAATAATGCTGAGAATTCTTAGGAATCTTGAAGTCTTTTATACGTGGGAAACACCACTGCCTTCCCCCTTCATAAGGCACGTTTGTTGAAAGAAATTAATTTGAGATAGGTCGCTGTCTTCTGTTCTGGATACCTTTAAACAGGAGATTTCTATCAAATCAAACTGGCTCCAGAAAACCTGCACAGCACCCCTCGACACAACTGCTGTGCAGTTTAATTCCTGGTGGAGACCCCTCTCTCCCACGCAGCCACCAAGGGCAAACCTCCGAACCCAATGCACGCAGCGTCCTGCCTCAAACATCAGAAGGCAATGGGGTTTGAACCATTGGCTTCGGCAGAGCCGTGTTTCACCGAATGGTTGAGTTTGGGATGGTCAGTGCGCGGGAGGAAAGCAAGGGGAGGTTAGAAGCCTGTATATACTTACTGAGGTTCCATAGGAGAAGGAGTTTGGGAGTTATAGTCGGGCTGCGAGGGTAACACTGAGCACAAGAACGCTGCAGGGGTTTGGTTAGGCATGGATATAAGCCGTTGCCCAGATGAGGAGCTAGCAGGAGACTGCGCAGATGCAGGTGTGACGGGATATGTGGATTCCTTAGGGGCACTACAGGAAGGCGAGGAGAGCGTGATTGACGAGCTCAGCGATGACGAGGAGGAGAATTTCTGCCCACTGGTGTTACAAGGCTGTATAAGGATGGAGGACTGTTTGATTTGTCTGCTTGACTCTGTAGAGGCTGCAGGTCCCGGAGGCTGCTCTTGCCCTTGGCACACATTCTTAGATTGGATAAAGTGTTTTGGACGCTCGTAGTTAAACATGGTTGGCTGGCACATAGAGGAAACGGATGGGAAACTAGGGACACTCATAGGAGAGGTTTCGCGGCTGTCCTGGTATTTTGTTGGTGATAACTGGCTTTGCCTAGGTGGCTGGTAAAAACTAGCTGGTAGGCCACAAAAGCTTTCTTGGCTGGGCTCCTGGATAGAATGGAACCCTTGCCTTGCAGAATAGAGGCTTTCTTGGTGTGGATTTTCCCTTAAGGAAGACAATACAGATAAAATAAATTGCACATCACCATCTGAATCACAAAAATACCATGTCGTGAGCAGTCATAAGCAGTACAAAGAGCAATGGAGTTCAGGCAACAGACAATTAAAGCTTGAGCTTAAAATAAAGAGGTTTAGGATTGATTAGAATTATTCCAGAATGGTATAAACATTTTGGATTACGATAACAAGTCACACGCTGTGTTGACTTGGGTGCAGTGCTCACCCTGGCTATCTGATCTGCAAGAGCCCAGTAAATCCTAAAAAGAGTAGCAATTGAGACGACCCACCACCTCCGTAAGTCTACAGATAACCATAGACACTGCTGCTAAGCAAAGTAATTTGCCACATATCATCTTAATTGAAGATCTCCGGATCCTGCCGTTTTGTGCCCTGTCAGACACTAAATGGACTATTTCTCAGAGAACTGGCTATTTGTAATGAGAAATTGCTTACAACGGAAACATGAAACAGGTTCCAGTTCTTTTAAGCCTAAAACTCAGTCTTTGAAACCAAATGCCCTGATTTCTTCTCTAGTGGCTTTTGAATTCAGAGCTTTATACATCCAATTGAGATTTGGGATTGGAACGTCAAAGACTGTGTTTCTCCCATTGAAATGACTTCCCAGATTTGCTGTTAGGGTCGATAGTCTCCAGAACGACAGAGCTGCTCAGAGCTCCTGCATTTATTTTGCAGGTCCTTGATATCTAAACCTGGGCTTTCCACCCACTCAAGAAGTCAGGGAAGTTTCATTTGAGTGAACTGAGCAAGTTTCTTAAAACTGACAAACAACTTCAGCTCTAGGATAAATAAATAACCGCCTAAAGTAAATGTAAAGCTACTAATAAACAATGAGAATATAAACCCACAGTTACATGTGCTGGAAAAAATGGTAATCTTGCCTCCCTGCAATCAGCTGTTTCGCTGCTATATATACATGGTATATTGTATTCCTCGCCTCGGAGAGCCCAGAGAAGGGCTCTGCGAGGTCACAAATTCCCGTGGGGGGAGATAAGTTGGAAACTGCCCTCATTTTAAAAAGGCAAAGCTTTCATTTCCTAAAGGTAATGATCAATATTAGTTGTGAATTTACTGTGAGCAAGCAGAGATTTTATAGTAAAAATTCCCCAGTTTTCCCCTTGCTGTTCTTTTGGAATCTGAAGATGGTTCAAATTTTTGGAGCATATCCACATTATGTTCTCATTCATTGGTGCAGAAAACTTGTTGAATCTTTGGTTTTATACCATTTTTATATGACTGCCTGCGTAGAGATGAGTTCATTTTACCTACAGGCTATGTTCAGCACCCAGCATTTACTTTGCTTTCTAGAATGTTGCACTTAAACAAGATATGATGCAGACTCGCAGCAATGGATAAATTACATTTTCCTCAAATCATTCCTTGGACTGAGTGAGGAAAAAAACATCTAAAGAAACTTTTGACCTTGCGAGACGAAAACAATAAGCAATAATAGAGACATTTTGCTTTCTGAAATGTGGAACCCCCCACCCCGAGCACCTTACCTAGAGCCTAGGAGTTGTCCCCTGGGCTGTACTTGGGGAGGGGGCTCTCGCTGGCTGCCCTGGGCTCTCCTGGCAGCCTTCTGCTGGGCGTTATAAGGCTTTCTCGGTGGGAGCGGGCTGTGCGGCTGCCGCTGGGCTGTGGCAGTGAGCCCTGGCCCCGTGGGGAGGCTGCCTCCAAGGGCTGGAGGTGGGCAGGGAGCTGCTGGCTCCAGCTCTAAACCTGAGATGCAGCGGCTGAGGCTCAGAGCTGCCGCTCGCCTCCCCTCCTCCCAGTGGGACAAGGGCAAGAGCCAGTGAAGTTGACAGCTAGTGAACAGAAAAGCAGGTTGTTTTTTTTTTTTTTCCTTGCTCAGAGCAGCCTGGCAAGGAGCAGCGACGAAGGATGCTGCTTAAATGTCCCTAAAACCCACGGACACTGAAAATGCCGGCAAATAAATGAATTTTCAACAACTACAATGACTTATAAAACTTAACTCTACTTTTCCTTAAATTAAAAAAATATCCATTTTTTGTAATACCAACTGCTTCTTGTATCACCACTTGTGGGATTTCACTTCTTAATGAAATTCCTCTTTTTTTTTTTTCTTCATTTACTAATTGGCAGCAGCTGATTTTCTCTCTAGTGACCACACGCTGTTACTGCTTTCAAGGCTGTGCAGTTAAAGGTCACCTAAACATCACTTATATGATGTTTGGGTGACCCAGCAGCATCCCCGGGCAGCCCCGGTGGTACCCAGGGATGCTGCTTTCCCTCTCATTCCGAGCTTCATCGAGGGTGGTGGCGTCGCTTGTGGATGCGTCTGGAGTCATAAACTGAACAATGCATCATAAACCTGATGGTGAAACAGTCCTTGATGATATTTTGCTGTTTGTGGGTATCGGTACAGATATTTTACTTGGATTAAAAGATGTTTGCACCAGAACACCAACAGATCCTGCTGGCGGATTAATTTGTATTCCTCTAATTGAAGCCTTCAATGTTTAATTACATCTTAATTTAACACGATGGTGTTTTAAGTCTCTTAACTGTACTTTGGGAACTCTTGCCTAGCATACACGCTGTTATTTAAAAAACCCAGCCCTACAAACCCTGCAGCTCAGCTGCCTGTGCTCTCTGCTCCCTCTTCTCTCCCTGCACTGCACCTCAGGCTGTCAGCAGAGAGCTTCAAGAGTTAATCCACATTTAGTGTTTGTATTTAAACATCAGCCCACAGGTTGTGAACTAGATCTAGGAAGCAGGTGTTAATGGAGTACTAATTTATTTAAATGCTTTGTGATGAAAGTTATTAAGGGAGAAAGTGTGATGATTAAGGGATGAAAGTGTGTCCCTGGTTGTCGGAGAGCTTTTTTGCCTTTTAAAAAATAAATATTAATAATAATCATCATAATAATCATCTGTAGTTTGCATAGGGAGAGTCGAGTGCTTAGAAAAGGTAACTGCAGCCTGATCATTTGCCCCATGGGAAGCTGTGAGCATGTTAAAGGTCAGAGCACTACACTTGTTTCAGAACTAAAGCCGGCTGCAAGGATGGTTTTATGCACTTAGAAAGCTGGACGCAACTGGAATGACTTGTATGAAAGAGAAGAAACAGGAAAACTTGAGATCAGAAGGTAGGAAAGAATCTGAAAGAACTGGAAGCTGATAAAGGCAGAGGAATAAATCTCACAACCTGTGCTTGAGTAACTTAATAGTGCTCTGCTTGGCATTGCGAGGTGTTAGAGAGCAGCTTTTCTGCACTGATTCAGTTTACTTTCTATGAATGATGACCTGCTGGTATCTGATCGGGTTCTCCCAGTTGCTTGAGTCATAAAGCAAAAAATATCTGGGAAAGAATTTGAGAATCCTTTGCGTATTTATTAAGGACTCTTAAAAGCTACCTAAGCCACCTGGCAGGATACTTAGTGCCTGAAGCCTCTTCTTTTTCTTGGATTAAGTTCATTTAATGAAGTTAATAGTCAGTATAGATTTTGTTCTGCTTCTTTAAGGCTGTTGGGAAGGACACTGAGCTACAGATATAAAGGGCTCAGAAAGGAGTAGCTGGTACTGACAGTCTTCTAGAATTACATTTTCTAGCTTTTGTAGAATGACTGTTGCTAAGTAATAATTGGGAGAATTATGAGTACAGAGACTTCATTCATTTTATAGCTATTCCCTGTAACAGCCTTGTTCTGCCATCACTGCCTTTGTCAGTGTTTCTTTTTGTCTTTGGCAATGCGGTTGCAACCGCGTACGCTACGTGAGAGAGTTAGGTGGTTAAATCTAATGACAGTTATTGTACACTAGTTATTGTGCGACACCAGTCATTAGAGATGGTTGCTTAGTTTGAGGTAACAGCAACATTTACTATGTTGAGTCCCCTTCACGATGATGCTTCAAAGCACACGGCAATAAGGCTGAGGGCTTTACAGATCTTTAAATGCTCATAGATGGGTACATCTAGAAACTTTAATAGTTTTCTCTCTGTATCTTGAAACGTGTAAATGCTTTCCAAAATCTAGTTCAGCAGAGCTGTCAATCAAAAGCACTTCCCAGCTGTACACACTAATTAACGTTTTATATAACCGCAGTTTTTAAAAGCTATTACATAGCTGATTTTGGTGGTATGTTATACCCCTTCATGCAGGACATCAGGTACTATGTTTCAAACTAATCAGAACTTGAAAAATGAAACACAGCCATAACTTTCTGGTACTGCTGCAAGTAATCAATGAGTCGTCCTAAGCATCAGGGATCATGTAAGTGACCTTCCCTGCAGGTTGCTTGCTATTAATGCCAAAATACAGGCTTCCTGCTGCCTTTGAGAAATCTAGAGGGAGGCTGGAGAACTAGACCTGTTCTAGGAAATGTGTCCTAACGCCTTTGTTCCTCCCCAGAGATTTTATAGAAGGCTTTCGTTTTTGCTCAGCAGACAATTAACAGTCTGCCCTTGTTTAAAACAGTGGTCAGGTGAAGATTACAAGCAATGCAATGCTGGTCTTTGTTAGATAGTCCCAAGCAAACAGCCTTATCTCCAGGAGTTCGGACCAGTGGTAGCTGAGTGTGAGTTGACTTAAATGATGTGCTGGGTTCACACGCTTTGCTCGTGATGGTTGAAGGCAAGAGCAGCACATGCACATCTGCAGGCTGCAAGCAAGCCCTCTGCAGCCTGGCAGTGCTGCAGTCTCCTCGAGTCCATAAAAATCAGTGTTAGCCACGGTTTTGGTTCTGCAGTGAGGGCTGCTGATTTCCCTGGAGCAAGCCTGGATTTCATGGGAGGGCTTGAAGCTAAACTGAGGGCCTCCTCTTAGCGATCTGCAGGTTATTGAAGTCAACCTGTTATTACTCAGGGACTTAGTAAAAAAACTCCCGTGCATGGAGAAATCTGTATTGAAATATGATCTCTCCTGCAGCAAGTTTGGGGGAGTGGTGGTGTTGGAATCATTAAAATAACTAGTTTAGTTAAAGTGGCTAAGCACATCCGAAAGTAATCTGTAACAGAGAATGTGCTTTCCATCACGGGCAGCCGTTTACACACGATGTAACAGAACCGCTGCAATGCAGCGCTGGATTTTGGCTGAGAGAGGAGGCAAACGTCTGCCTCGTAGTTCTCCCCTTCGCAGCAGGACTGAGGAAACTCCTCTGTAGTGCTGGGCTTGGACCTTGCAACTGCCACCATCTCAGGTCTTTGTTACACCTCTAAGGACCCGAGAAACACTAAAAAACTCTGTGTAGGAATTGTCAAGATGTGCATTCTAATGTGTTTTGTTTCTCTGGAACAATTAAACATTAAGTGCACAGTCACTTGAGAGCTGTGTTTGGGGCAGGAACTGGATTGAGTCTCGTTATAAGCAGGAACACTTTATTCTTGGGGAAAATCTCTTGTCTCCTGAGCTGAGACCATCCCTGCCGTGGTGCAGGACAGCTTACTTTCTATCCAGTGGGTTGACGGTTCAGTACCTTTCCTCCACAGAGAGATTTGCAAGTGCTACCTGCACCACACTTACAAGATATCAGGTTTTATTGATGTCTTTCACAGTGGGAAACAGAAACATGAGGTGATGCCACTTGGCTAAGGCTACAGCGGAAGGCAGCGGCAGCACTATTGTACCTTGAAAATTCCTAGGCTTGATCTTTGCCTTCTGCTCTGCTGTGGAGCCAAACATCTTCTAAAGGCTGATTATTTGGGTTGATGCTTTGAAAGTTACTTAGGCACTTCCGAAAATGCCATTAGGTACTTTCCTGAGCCTTTAGATAGTTACATACTTTGCCACATCAAGCCTGGAATTACATATTCCCATTGTCATTTAGGCAAACAGCTTGAGTTACTGCATGTGTGCATTTTCCTGTTAGGGTATAGGAGCTTTGCAGTTGTATTTTTTGGGGTTATGAGAAAGTTCATCCCTTAAATATTAAATAAAACTAACCCAGGGCTGTGATTTTTCTTTGTCTTACCGCAGAGGTAAAGCGGGAGGTGAATTCTCATAAGCTCCATGAAAATCCCCTGGTTCGCTCGTGGAGTTCATCTTGCTGAAGTTTGTGGCTTCTGCCCGACCGCCCATCCCGGGGGTCTCGGGGCTGTAGGATGCCAGGCCAGCTGTCTCCCAGTCCTTGGCTCCCGTTTGGCTGTTCCTCGGGAAGGTGGGTTTCTTCATGGTGACTTGCACAGCTGGCCTGTGGGCAGCACCTGCAAAGCTTTCCATCTCCTTTGCTCCTGGAAGTAGAATTGCCCCCAAGTCAGGTAAGAAAGAGTGGGGGTCTGTCTGGCTCGTCTGTGCAGGTGGACAGGAGTTCAGCTTGTCTGGGGTCTGTGCAGACCAAAACCTGCACAGCTGCATTGGCCAAACTCGATTTCTCACCAGGGCTGGTGAGCTTCTGTTTACCTGCAAGGCGCTGTTTGGAGATGGCAATCAGCTCAAGCCAGACAAGCCACGTGTTGTGGTTAATCGAGTATAGATACAGCCAGCGTGTTGAGCTAATATGGGATCCCTGAAGGAGTGAAGCTCAGGGATAAGACTCTTCAGTGAGAGAAAACATCATCCCCCACCTTGTCATCCTTGACCCAGGAGGAAGAGGGGCCAAAAGCAGAAATGCAGAACAACTTGCATCCAGCTTTGAGAAGCATTTTGGGGGCATTTGGGGGCATTGGACAAATCTTATGAGGAGCGGCTGAGAGAGCTGGGGTTCTTCAGCCTGGAGAAGAGGAGGCTGAGGGGAGACCTTATTACTCTCTACAACTACCTGAAGGGAGGGTGTGGAGAGGAGGGTGCTGGGCTCTTCTCCCAAGTGACAGGGGACAGGATGAGAGGGGATGGCCTCAAGCTCCGCCAGGGGAGATTTAGGCTTGAGATTAGGAAAAAGTTCTTCACGGAGAGGGTGGTTAGGCATTGAAACGGTCTGCCAAGGGAGGTGGTTGAGTCACCGTCCCTGGAGGTGTTTAAGGTGAGGGTAGATGAGGTGCTTAGGAGCATGATTTAGGGATTGGTGGGAATGGTTGGACTCGACGATCCAGTGGGTCTCTTCCAACCTGGTTATTCTGTGATTCTGTGATTTGTCCTTTCTTGAGGTTACAAAAGTGTTTGGGTCTGGCTTCTGGCAAATATCTGTGATGCTACCTGAGGCTGAGCAGCAGCAAATTCTCTTGTGTTTCGTTGTTCAGCTCAGAGATCCATGTGCTTACCTGGGGAAACAGAGAGACGTGCACTGGATGTTGCAGATCCAAATTCATTTTCAGCAACACATTTAAATAATCCAGAGTCTTCCGGAAAAGCTTCTGTAATAACCAGGGTGCAGACTTCCTCTGAAATAACAAATTCAGGCATGCTGTTGTACCATAAAACCCAAATGTTGTCTTACAGGGGTTGGTCTTTGCAAAAAGACTGCTGCTTACTGATGGGACCTGGCAGTGGGAAAGTGCATGAAGGGCATAGGAAGTCAATGGGTTCAGAAGAAGCAAAGGTGAAGGAAGACCCTTTCTTCCCATGGCTTTAAAGAAACAAGGCACAATATTTTTTTCTTCTGAATTCTACCTTCTCTTGCACAAATTAAAACCTTGGGAAAGATCACAGGTCAGAAAGGTTGATGTGTTTTCCCTAAATGTATGAGGTACTCTTCTTTGACTAAATGTAAAATGATGATACTTTTCATTGTGTTGTGAAATGCATCAGGGCCCTTCAGCTGCTTGCGTCAAACCCAAGAACTTGAAAGCTCTTAGCTTGATGCTGAATGCTATGTTCTGGCTCCCCTTTGAAAGTTATTGTTTTATATTGGATGAAGAGGGAAAAAAACTAAGCTTGGCATAATTAACTGATGTCTAACAAAAAATGTGCAGTGTACTCACCAGGAACAGCTGATGAACAAGCTTCTGCTCAAAATAAGAAAGAAAATAGTTAAATGGTTATGATGCTGAAATAGAAGAAAGATCTTCAGCCCTCACCTCCTTTCCCACCTTAAATGACACCCCAGTTACAAGAAAGAACGTCTTTCTTTCTGTCCAATAAGAGAAATAATATCTGAGTGGGGGAAGCGCAGGTTGGGCTGGAACTTGATGGTACAAACACCTCTCCCCCAGGTGACATAGAAAGAGCTCCACTGATTTGGAATTAGCTGCTGTGCCTTTGACTCACTGGGGGTCTTACCTCATGCCTGGGAGTGTGATAGATTGTTTAAAATGTGCTTATATTACAAAGGTTTTTCCTGAGTCATAATATATGGTGACAATGCCTCCATGGCTCTGTAGCACTGTCATTAATAACTACCAGCACGGCAACCTTCTCCTATTTTGCCTGACCCTCTCGTGCATTGCCAGAGGAAGCATGGGCTCTGTAGGTTATTTGCTTCTTTTAAACTTTACTCTGGCTCTATGAGCAGGTACCATCTCCTAATTTTCACAGCAGTTCTTGCTCCTGACTTTCCACTGTCCCAATATAATCGCTGTACATCAGGCAGGCGCAGTAATACCTACTTTTTCGTAGTATTCGGAAATCCGCAGAATCTCTGATCTGATCATATTCTCTGTACCAGTGAACCTGTAAGGTGGGTGTAGCACGGATGCGACATTCAAATACCACCAACTGACCCTTCGTAGCTCTTACATTTTGTAGACCCTGGAGGAGGAAAAACTGGTGTTAAATGTCTGAA
Organism: Clamator glandarius; assembly: GCA_033459285.1. NCBI lineage: Eukaryota > Metazoa > Chordata > Aves > Cuculiformes > Cuculidae > Clamator > Clamator glandarius. The sequence goes on from JAUNZM010000203.1 coordinate 137,102, forward strand.
GTAAGTATTTCGCTGTTGAAGCAGTTATCATGGAATGATACACCCTTCAGTGAAGATAACCTCATGCTCATGTTTTTATGTTACTGACAATAGTTGATTTCATTCTAAATGTATTTGCATTGGGTTGTGAGGGGATTTTTTTTCACCTGGAGGACGGTGCTTATTAAAAGGCTTTATCCTGCACATGCATTTAAATAAAGATACAAACGTAGGAAAATCATCTGTTCCAGTGGATACAACAAAACCATGGAGGTTACTACAAGAAGTTCCCACTTCAGCCTCCTTTGTAGGAAGTAAATGAGATGAATTCATGTAAGTGGTTCTGTCTGTCTGGATACTTTACCAATTAAGATGTTAGTTTGATAGCATCACTAAGGAAGCATGCTGGCTTTTTTGAATTGTAAATGAACAGATGTTCTAGCCTCAAAATACCTTCTAATGGAGCAAGAAAACTCAAAATCTAATGGTAGTGGTTGCAGAACAAGCTGTGTTGTTCAGATAGCCTGTGTTCCTTACCTTTGTAAACACAGGTGTGCTTCCATAGGCAGATGCAGTCAAGTTGGCTGAGGGATTTTGCATCTATACAGCAAAGAAAAAAGTGATTTTTGTTACTTGACTTTCTCATATGCAGAAACCTGGTTGTGTTGCTGTTACTTTGAAACAGAAGAAGATGCCACAGTGTTTTATCTGTTGTTCATGCGCCAGCCTAATAAATACCCCATGGAGAGTCTCCATCCAAGTGCTCCAAGAGAAAATGCCTCCCTGCACTGTGAACATCAAGTTAATGGAAAGAGGAGCTGATAACCAGTAAGTGCTGCTGGTCTTATGATCAGTATTTTTGGCCAGTAGCTGTCCTCTTCTACAGAGATCCCAGCCTGATTTATTGATCCCATGTCTAGCTCTTGACTTTGTGGTGTATGTGGTAACTACAATGAGCCTGAATGCAGAGAAGTGAGAAGGAACTTTGGTACTCTGACATTCTCCTTAAAGCTCAGCTGGTGTGGAAGTTACAATAAGGTCTCTGATTAAGCAAGAAATGCAATTTTAAGGTGATTGAATACTTGCAGTGCAAGAGATGGTGGACTCATCCATCTCATTGAGCTTTTGAACACGTCTCTTGCATATTAATGTGAAACTGAAGTGGTTGGGTTTGTTTTGCCCTGGTACCAATCTTTTCTATAATCTGTCCTTTCTCTGAAATAACCCAAGTTATCCACTCATTCCCTCCCAGCGTGAGTTAAAGTGCAAGTCTCTCTCTAGACATTTGATGTTCCCCAGCTCTTGATCAAATATGTGATCTAAACCAACTGTCTGTTCTGAAGTGAATCTTTGAAGCCAACAAGTGGCTAAGCTCTGGGGCAGCCCCTTGAGTATTTCCAGCCCTGTAACTTCCTCCATCAATTTTCTTAGTAATTCCTTTTTCCAGAGTATTGAGTCCAGATCTTGATATTCATGCTGGTCCTTGCCTCTTAGTCACTTGCTGAAGAGGTGCTCGAATCAAAAGATTGCAAAATATTTCAATAATACTATAAATAATAAGTATGCTGAGCATACTGGAACCAACAATGTCTGCACTTACTGTGACATTCCTCTGGCCCTGCCACGACGCTGAAACTTCAAGGAGATTTTAGCCTTCAGATTTATTCTATGAACCTGGAGAGACAAATATAAAGAAATGTGTTTAGAGGCACCTGCTTTTCCTTACAGCACAGTGATGGCTCTGTTTTGTGAACTGAGCTTATGCTGGTTGGGGAGCAAGTGCGATGTGCCAGAGAAAACAGCAGCATCCTTAGTATTTGAGAATAAGTTCAGATCACACACTCAGTGTTATGCTTCTGAACTCTTCGGAGACTTTGTAGAGCTTTTTTGGCCAAATAATTTATGAGAACTGTTATGTCTCTTTCCTGCATTCCATTGCTCTCCAAAGCAGTCATAACTGATCGCAGTGAAGGATATTTTGCAATCTAGCTGGGTTTGACTGGTGTGGCCCCGTGAGAACTGCAGGCAGCCACGTGAGACAATGGGCTGCGGCAAGGCAGTCAGACATCTCTGAAGAGAACTTGTCAGTGGGTGTCTCATCCAAACCTGCACTATGTTATCGTTGGCCCTGACCCAGCAAAGCAGTTGCATGAGTACTTGGACCATCCATGGCCTTCATATTTCTATCTGTTGCTCTTGGGTTATAAGTGTCCCGCAAGCAGTTCTAGGATGGCTCCTGTCCAGGGTTATGTCGTGTGGCCATCAGCAGGGCTGTGCTGTGATGCAAGGACCGCGGAGTAATCCCAAGCCTTTAGATGTGGGAGGAGGGCCTGGGAAGCCAATGTTATTGAGTCACCCCAGTGCTGTTTCTGTTGCCTCCTTGCAGTCTATCAGGTAAGTGTGTCTGGTTTTCAGGACCTGAGAAACAGACTCATTTCCCCTCTCTCCTTCCCCAGCCCCTGGGGTTTTGTCCCAGAAAAATAGAGTAGTGGAAAATCAGGCATGTGCTGATTATGAAAGCAGTTCCTGGGCTGATGTAGCTGCTTTAGAGATCACCTTGCACAACTGAAACAGCATTAACAAAACTGCATTGCAGAAGCTATGTTCCCCTTTTCTTTCTGTACGATAGAATACTTAATTCTCCTGTAGAGATGCCATCCCTCTTGGTTTTCCACTCTGTCTCTCAGTTCATGATCAGTCTGGAACTGGCTTGCACAGGAACAGAAAGCACAGATGTGACCCTTAGAGAGAGTAAGTGAAGTTGGAGATAGGACTGTTGAAGGCTGTGGTTTAACATCGAAGCACTGTGAGGCACTCAAGGAAGGTTGCTCAGAAAGACTGGACAGACCTTATCTGGAGTGGGATGCAAGATCTTAGAGAGAGTTTGATCTAGTGAACTGAATAAGAACAGCTTCTGACAAATTTCCAGCCATAACAGAACAAGACTCAACTTTAGCATTAAAGAGGAATAGCACCAGCTTACAAATCTGTGCTCAAGACATTTACCCAGTTGCATAGCATTAGTTCCTCAGTGTGGTGATTACTGCTAAGAGCTTGTGACACGGCAGAGACCACGGCCAAACACCAAGGCTCTCAAAGTTGCAGTTGAAACTGAACTGATGCCACGTAACACGCCAAGCAATTAGTAAATACAGGAAGCTATATATGTGATGCTGCAGCTGCCAGTGCTCGAGATGAAGGCCCGGCTAGTCTCTTGCCAAAGCAGGTCTTACTCGTTCATTGGAGAGGAGATCCCATCATTGGGGAGTCTGCTTGTGCTCGGCTGCTGTAAGCATCTGCTGTTAAAGCAGAAGCCATCCTCAAATCCACAATGCTTACAGCACCCCGCTTTGTCGACAAGCTTGCCTTTCATGTACATGGCTTATTTTAGATGCTCTGTTCTCATCTCCTGTTCTGTGGTCCTTCCATTTCACTGTCTGCTTCTTGTGAGTGTGTTGGATGCTTTCACTGTTACTAGTGGATCTGGATGAAGGAGAGTTCATGGGAATAGGTAAAAGGCCTATAATATTCATCACAACAGTCACTGTTTAAGTGGATCGTGATGCTTAGTAAACCAGGAAACTTTGAGTTGTGCTGAACGTGGTGGTTGGTGTTGCCTTAAAGGGCAGAGCGAATCTGGGAGAGTGTGTACTGAGGGCATTTGGACTGGCTGCAATGCAGACTAGTGCTGCTACTACTGACTGGTTTCACATGATTGAAATAGTGGGGATTTGTGTGAGTACAAAGCTGTCTCACGCATGAGGCCACCCAATGCAGGAGTAAAAATGAAAGGATGTCATTCAGCTTCCAAGAAAACACCGGAAGGTCACTCTGAGATAGCTTCTCTCTGACGCATCTCCTTTTCTTTAAGTTATGAGGGGTGCTCCAGGCTTCTTTAACTATCTGTTTTCAGCCTCTTGAGATCCTGATCCCAAATCCTGCGGAGCTCCAGCTGTGATGTGCCCCTCTGTCTCTTTGCCTTGCTAAGCACAGGGGCTTTCTCCAGCAGGTCAGCGGAAATGTTGGCACTATATAGCTTACACCCTTGAAAGAATATACAGCCGAGGTTTTACCTTGGTGAGTCATTCTAGCAGTCCTGGTGTCTCATGTAAATGTCAGCCTTTACTTAGCGTAACTCTAGATCTTTGTGAAGAGGATGGAATTAGTCTCAGCCAACTGAAGAATCCAAGGACCTTTGCAATCCAACACCAGAATGATTACAAGGTACATGAAGATCACACTGTTGACACAAGCCATAATGACGACATTCTAGCATTACCTGAATAGTTGACATGGCTGCAGAATTATGCTATATGCAACACCAGGACTGTTTTAACATGGGGTTAGGAAAGTATTAAAGCTGCACGGAGCCCTTTTGCCAGGTGTTTAGATCATGGAAAACCCATTAAATCTGTTATAGGAACAAAACGGGCATCTGATGGATCTGAAATATTCTGCATTATAAAGTCTGTGTGTAGGGGGGAGTAGTGCATTTTAAAATACACACTTAGAAAAAAGGCAGACCTAGATTGCATCATCCTATTAATGTACCAGCATGTCTTTTATTTAGAAAACAGGCTCAAATAGATATACAGGATAACAACCTTCAGTCAATTTGAAAGCAATGCATTTTGCAAGGCATCTGCACATACCTGATGTACGGTATGAACACCTCTCATTTTCACAGAGGTGTTGAAGCTCTGGGAGTGTGTGCTAGACACTTGTGTATCTTGTGGTGCTACCCTAAACAGCTTAAGAGTGGCATGAACACAGGACCACAAAGAATGAGGCTTTCCCAAAGGCAGTTGGCTGAAGAAAGCTCTGTCTGGAGCTGTTTCTTCTGTGCCATGTGGCAAAATGGGGGAATTGTCACCACTGCAGCAGCGAGATTTCTAGTTTTGAGTTACTTTTGTGATGTGAATATGTGATTTGAAAGTGGCTTCTCTGTTGCTCCTAGGATGTAAATAACAAGACTTCAGCAGGAGCAAGAAAAAAATCTTATTTTATTTGTTTCTCTTCCCACGCATCAAGGATTCTGCAGGTTGCACAGACATTTGTGATAGTTTCAAATTGTGGAATGTTTTCTTAAAGTGACTGCTTTTCAGGTGGGGAGGAGGGCAGGTTTGTATCAGCTAAGATGTTCTGAAAATAAGCAAATAGCTGAAAGAAGTTATTGCAGCCATTGATAAAGTATTGAACAGAATCCTGATTGGATTTGAAGCTTGCTGAGAGTGTCTCTAAATTGTAGAAAGGCAGTGGAGCATTAAGTACATTTCAAGGACCCATTTTTTCATAGCGTGTTTTCAGAACATGTAGCACTGAAGCGCATTATTTCAAAGGCTCATTTTCAGCACATTAAGGTTTTAGTGCCTCCCACCAAGCAAGATATTAGATTTGAATCTCAAAAACTGTGTGTGGCACTTCCATACACTGCTCAGGAAGGGCAGAGGTGTGCTGGCTTCAAGGACAGGCTCCCTCTGTGATTAGCAAAGACTTTCAAGCACTGAGAACAGCACGGCTGCTGAAACGCATGCGTTGTGCTCCATGCTTGAAAGTCTTTGCTAAGACAAATTTGTCTGTTGTACAGAGCAGAATGTCAGAAGAGGAAAAACCTGGGGTTTGGACAGCAGTATCTTTAGTGTAGGAGAAGCACAGGAGAGAGCTTTGATTTTGGAATTAGTTAAGGCATGTCTTTGATGAGATGGTGAGCATTCGCAAACACACCCTGTGTACGGCTCACGTGCCCAAGAACTTTGTGGGATGTTGGTGTCGAGCAGGCAGCATGCGGGGGCGCACGTACTCAGGGTGCTATGGCTCGTTGGTACACATCCCACTCTAAGCGTGGTTTGAAGGGACGTGGCCTCAGTACTTCTCCCTGCAAGCTGCCTTTTGATTGCCTTGAAGGTCCCCTGACCCAGCCCTCAGACAGCAGCAGAGGTCCCTCCTGGCATGGCTCTGGGGCTGCCTAGTGGGGTGTGCTCCATGTGGGACCTGCTGGGAGAGTTGGGATTTTCATCCAGTGGCTGGGAACGGCTCACAGACTAGGGCTGCAAGAGAATTCATTTTCTGCCTTCTGTTACATGCTTCTTCTGCGTACAGCTGTTTCTCAGGGCTGGAAAATCCTGGCTTTCCCTCCCCTTATTTGGATAACAGCTGAACTGCCAACAGATATTGGACACTGGAGTCAAGCTGGAGTTCCTAGAACCAAGTGACTAAATCCCCTTTTAAGCACCGATATTAAAAGATGCCTAGAGCTTATTTTAAGAGATGCTAAGCTTCCACTTGAAATCGTGAGGCTCCATACTTGTTAAATAGATTCATGTCAAACAGAACTCTTGGTCATTTGCTTTCTTTCTTCCCTATTAAATAAATCCCAGCTCTGCCTCACTTCTTTGCATTCCAGAGCATTACAGGAACGTGGAAGGATTTTGAGCCCAGACTGCTGGACACACAAAGATCCTGGAGACAGGAGTGCGTGGAGCCTGGTGCCCCGGGCTGTGCCCTGTAGAGCACGTGCAGGTGTGAGTACAGGCAGCGGTATGTGTGGAGTCCCCAGGTGTCCCCACAGAGCCACCTGCTCTGCCCTCTGTGCCTTTGGCGCTGACCTTGCCCAGGGGCTGCCTTCGGTGGAGGTTGGGGGTCCTTTACGTGAACAAGTGTTTCGTGCCACGGAACGAATGGTGTTTCAAGAACATGGAAACTGCTACTGTTTTTCTGCAGTTAGGAAGCTGTAGGGTAACACAGCTGGGCCAAATTATTCCCTGAAAGCTTTGGGGGTACACCCGCAGGCCCCCATTCTCTGCTTTAAAAGAGCTCTGTGGTGTTCATGCTTGGATTGAGAGCGGATACACCGGGGCAGTGCTGAGCTGCTCTGCTCTGGTACCAACCTACGAGCAAACTGGTGGCTCGGTTCCCCTCTTTGTAGCTGCAGAGTGCCAGGAGCCAGCAGCCCCTCCTGCCTGTGCACGCCCTGCTGCGGGGCGAAGAGGGGGTGAGTTAAATTCCAGCACTCCCTTTCACTGCTGACTGCCAGAGGATGCTTTTCCCATTCCCCTATGGATACCTGGAGTAAATAATGGAGCAGAGCCTCAACCTTAATACGTAAGACAACCCACAGTCTTTTTTTTAAGTAGAAAACATCATAGTACACTCTTCAATCAGTAAGTTAACCTCTTCCCCCTAGCATGCAATGATGACTCTCCTGTGAGTGAAAAGGAAGATTAAGTTAATGGGGCCAAAGGAGCGAGACAGCGCAGTCCAGCCAGCTTGATAGCTCCTGTGGGGCACACCTTCCAAGGAGGTGGATACGTAACTCCAGCAGGCTGAGAAGAAGATTGGAATGGTGCGGTCAGTGCATGTAACTTGTGTGACTCACGGCTTTGCTATCGAGGGCTCCAAGGATGACTTGCTGTTTCTGCTGTCTGGTGGCTGTACTGCTACGTTGGCTCTTTCTGCACAACGCAGCATGTTCTAATCTCTGCTGTCCCCAAACCCAGACCCGTTACTTGTGTCCCTCCTTCTTTGTGAAGAGGGAATTTTTGTGCACAGCACTGTATGAATTGTGACGGCTGTAGCATCCAGTGTAGCAGAGAATGTCATTGCTGTACTAGTTATTACCAAAATGGAAAAAGAGACTTCTCTGTCCCAGACCCTCTTACTTTTGCCTAGCTGATTTAAATTTTTTTGAACAGGAATTAAGAGAAATTATGTCCTCAAGTGGGAGCACATTCAAATCAGATATATAGACTGAGAGCGGTTGCTATCTAAATTGCACTTAGAAGTAAATAGGAAGCTGAGGTAGGTTTTCCAGAGCTGGCATAATAGCTTTCTCCAGCGCTACACAAAGCAGCATGTGCCTGCTGTAGCTTCTGTCATCCCCTGTCACACAGGTGTGTCTTGAATGGTTATCGCACAGCATATCCTGACAGATCTGATGCTTCTGCCACATAAACCTGGTGTCATCAGAGCTGCTGGATCCAGAGACGAAGTGGAGCTCCTGAACCTGACTGCCTTCTCAACCCACTGCTCATGAAGCCCCTGAGCTGCCTGTGCTCTCGCGGTGCTGTAGAGAACACTGCAGTCAAAAAGGAGGTGAGTGGCTGAGTTTCATGCACCTTATCTGATATCTAGTGCCGTGAGAGCTGCTTCCAGCCCGTGTCCCAGGCAGGGGAGCCCACACACAGGAACAGCAGCACATAATCCTCCAGGCTACCCATCGCTGCACTTCATCATCTCTCATCTGTGCCCACAGTGAGTTCTGGCCTCAAACCCCTTGTCCTGGTTCAGCTCCACCAGCACCCCTCGTGCTGGGCTCCTGATCCTGTGGAGCCGCTGATGGGGGCTCTGCCGCTGCCCTGCAAGCAGAGCAAAGGCAGTGAGGGAGATTTAAACCCAGGATCCCCCTGGAGACGGTTTGCTTGAGGGGAGCGTTATTTAAAGCTCTCTCATCTCGTGTTTCACTAGCATGCCAGGAGATGTTTTTAGCGCTCTCATCTCCTGCCAGAGGAGCGTCGTCTGCACCGCTGGGGAGACAACCGCGTGTCCCCGTGTTGGTGGTGCAAGGGTCTGACCAGAGGCAGCCCCTGCTGTTCCCTGGGAGCTGAGGGGCTTGCGGTGGATGCAGGAACCACAGGGGCAGCTGCTGACCCTCAGCGCTTGGTGAAACCAGCTGCCTCTGCGCCGCTGCCTGCAATGCTGTGGGGTGGGACTCGGAAACCAACACCAGGATGGGGTCTTTGGCCACCTTCTGCTCTCGCTGGGGCAGGGCTCTTCCCTCTGCTGCCACCTGAGCAGCAGAGTCACCTTAAGTGGCTTATTTTAAAGTGATGCTGGAGTAGGATGTTAGAGCTATGCAGTGGAAGGGGAGCAGGGAATGCAGCTGGCTCTGATGCCAACACAAGGAGGGAACCTTCAATCATTTTGACCTCGTGTGGCTCTTGAAAAGGCTGGATGGCTGCTGTGTGGTGGGGCAGAGCTGGGGACTCTTAAGTATTCGTTCTCAGTCCTATATTTAGGCCAGGTCCTGCCTCTCATCTCTTTACCAGAGAAGCCGGGGCAGTTACTGGTTTCTGAAAGAGAATCTGAGTCCATACCAACAGCTCTGGCTCCGCCAGCAGGGCTCCTGATACTTATTCAATACTGCTGGGACCCAGAGAGCATCGTAGAGCCAAGTCTGGAAGACCTGCATGCGTCATCCCATTGTACATACTCCAGTATCACCACAAAGCTCAAAACAGGAACCAGCTGCATTATAAAAAAAAACTATTCCAGCCTGAGAGCTTTTACACAGAGCATAAATCATGCATCCAAACTGCAAATAATGAGAATATCACTGAATACTGCACTTCAGAGGCATGTTTGTAGGACTAAGGCGTTAGACATTGAAACAGTTAAATGTGCCAGTTACCAAGCCCATCATTTTTTAAGTGCCCTAAATTAAGTCATCGCTGTACACTCAAAGGAAACTTTTTATAGGGAAATAATTTTACAAAACCCAAGACATTTCATAGAAAATCAAGCTGGCATGAAGAGTTTCAGAACATTAACAACTTGCGCAGATATTTCTTGAATGAAAAATAAACCCATACCTGGTCTAATGGTTATTTTCTGTCTCTAGGAAGCATCAAGCCTGGACTGTTTAAGCTCTCACAGACACCTCTTATGACAGTGATACGTATCATACTCTGCATGCAAGGAGGAGAAAAGGTTAGTTTAAGTGAGTAGCAATGGCATTTGGGCTTCCACAAAGTATTGTGTGCCTGGTTTACGCTGAGCAGTGAACTCTTCCAGGCTGGGGAGCCCATGCACAGGCTGAGAGGGGGCTCTGCCGCCAAACCCCCTCCAGGAAATACGATCGGTCTAATTTTAACTACGTGGACAGCATTTGCTGTGGAAGCAGTTGGTGTCATACAAACCTGCAGGCCTGTCAAACAACCCCAGTGCAGTGCTAAAGCAAATATGCTCATTTCCACCAAAGGGCAAGCTAGAAAGCCAGGCCTAATTTTAGCTTGCACTTGACTCAATATAAATTGGAGCTGTAGCTTTGCAGCCATAAATGTGCTGTGCCCAGACTCCTGGGTTTTAGTGCCATTTCCTTAGGAATGTGAGTCATGACTTATTTACTTTCCTCTCCCCATATTGCATTTCATGCTAGTACATACCTGTTTCTGTTTACAACTGGTGGAAAGGTATTTCTGGTCATTCTCACTCTGTTCCCTCTTGTACAAAGATTTTCTGTGGTAAATAGTTTATTTAATGAAAGCCAGCAGTGGTCTGAGCCTAAGCTGCTGGTGGTCTCTTGATCTGCTAGGGATCATGCTAATTGCTCAAGAGTATATCCAGGCAGTGATCTCAGTGGGTGCTCAGATTGCTTGGATATCGACAGCTGATACACAAACTTCCTAGGTAGAAAAGCCCTAAAAATACAGCAGGGCTTATATCTTCTGTCTACTAGAGAGTGACAGAGAGAGCGTGTCTGCTAAACTCCAGTTCAAGCGTCCTGTAAGCGAGCTGTAAATTTTAATTAGTGGAAAGTCTCAGGATAACCAAAATGCCTAATCTAGTGCATATCCAGCTGCTCTGAAAATGCCTCCTCTGCCAGAATTCAGTGCTGGCTGCAGCAGCGTGTGGCTGGCTGTGAACTGCAGCTAGTGCTGCAAGCAGAGCCTGCCAGCAGCCCTGGCAGCCAGCGAGGGGCTGTCCCCTGACAGCCGTAGCCTCTGGAAATTAGGAAATGATAATGCGAAGGCACGTGTGCAGCGCAAGGCACAGGAGAGCCAGGGCTTTGTCTCTGCCTGCCCTGTCTGCTAAAAAGAAGTTTGCTTCTCTTCAGGGAGCTGGTCAGCAAATGCACTTAATATTTTATAGGTTAAATAAGCAAGAGGTGAGTTACATCTACCACAAATACTATTAATAAGAACTGTACCAAGTCCTCTCTTGGGCAGTGATGACCCATCGCTAAATTTTTGCAATAACAGACAGGAATTTCTCTAGGAGATATCATAGTGTTATGGATAAAGCTCTTGAATGCCGCAAATCTACTAAATAATACAACTGAAAGGCAAAATGTGAAAAACTGATATCCAAGCAACAGAGGGAATAAAGTTTCTTTCAACAAGCAGGTCCTGCCCTCAGGTCCTGCTGGAGAGGAAAAGAGGTTGCTGCCCCAGCTGCCCACTCTGTCCATTCCCTGAGGTTACTTTCCGCAGAGGGCACAGCCAGGGGCTCCTGTCTCTTTGGCTGCTGCAGAGGAATATCCAGGTAATACATTTTCCTGGCACATGATGATAGCTTGGAGTTAGTTTGCTGGAGTGTGAAGTTTTGTGGCTGCAAATGATTGGTGTTAGAAGGTCACTCTGCTGCTGCTGAAAGGTGGAGCCAGGGGTGAAAGAACAAACCCAAATCCCACGCCTGTGGTTGTAATTAACTCTGTTACGTACAGTTCTCAGTGCTATGAAAAGTCTGGCACTGAGAAGATGCATTATATTGTCTGGCACTGAGAATATGCATAATATTTTCTGCCCCTTTCTTCCACTGAAGCATCTCTATCCCTTCTGTGTTCTTTTTAACCTGCCCGTGAGCCGTGTTTGGGAGGAGGCTGTGGAGCCCAGATGATGCTCTGCTGTACAACTAATCTTGCAGCCCAGCTGAGTGTCTTGAGGATCATTTTTCTCTTCTCGTGGCCCAAGACACTAAATGAAGCACCGGTGCGTTGGCTGCTTGCAAAGTGCCTCATGTGAGATATTCATGGAGGCAGAGCCCATCGCAACTTCACCTCCGGTACATGTGCTGTGGGATGCTTTTTGTTTGGCAGTGGAGTCCTCTCTTGCTTTGGAAACCACAGCCTTCCTGGGTTTCTGGGGTGGGATGATGAGAGAAGGTCGTGCAGGCAGCATGACTGAGCCACACTTGCTGTGGGACTGGAGCTCCTGCTTTGCTCAGAATGCTCAAATGACCACCCTTGGTGAGCCTGAAGGTGAGAGCGGAGCTCAGTGTGCCACAAAGGGGAACACTGCTGTCTCAAATTGAAAATCATATCCCTGCCTCTCCTTTCCACCTCCTGAAAGGCTCTCTCGTAACTTGAGAACACGAGTAGTATGCTAGAAATTAAAGTCTTACTCACCTCTTTAAGCCATCAGTTTGATTTTGGGGCTCTTGTGCCAGCAGCTTGAGTCAGCACTGAGTCCTGAAGTGGAAAGTCTCCTCTCCACCAACTCCCTTCTGAGGACTGAAGGCTGTCTAGGGTAGTGGGTTACATTTCTAACGTTCAGATCCCTGCTTGTGAGTGATGGCACGGTGGGAATGTCAGCTGTATGGGAATAAACTGCAGCAATTTATTCTCCCCAGCCTGTTTGACAGTCAATAGAGCACCACTATTAGCTGGAACAAAGCAGATCCACTGTCGTGAGATACAACGGTGGCCAGATTTGTAGTTGCTTATAATTTATCATGCTGGTAGTCCTGAGCACTGGAAAGATGCCAGCTCAGGTCCATTGTAACTCTACACTGAAAGAGGGCCAAGAAAGAGAAGTGTAGCAAAACTTCACTAGAAGCAGGACTCTCTCACATAGATCTGGAATGTAAGGAATTTCCTATTCACTTGGGATATAAAGAAAACCTGAACTACTCCCCCCTCCCCAAATGCTGAGGAATGCAGGGGTATATCTGGGGTTCCTGAAGCCAGTGTATGTCTCACTGGCTTGAATGTTTTCACATTAGCATCCTCCAGGCTTGTTAGAAGAGCTGTGTAGACCTTGTGGGAGCTGAAGCGAAGTCCTGGTGGTGGCAGAAGCACGGTGCCATTATGCACTTAAATTTTGAGCAAGGTGCGTTATTCAGTGAGGTACCATGTAGGGGAGGAACTGGAACAAGGACATTTCTGAAGTGCAGGGCTGTATTAGTGCAGTGAGTCTGGGAATTCCTGTGCTCCAAACCACCAGTTAACAGCTCGTCTGGATGAATTGTTTTCATAGATGCATAAAAGGCAGAAAGAGAGATCTCCAAGCACAGCTACCCATCACTCTGAAAGTGTCTATAAACAAATTGGATCTTGTCTTCTACCATGGCACTGAGCTTCCACAGCTGAAGGCTGAAGGGATGTTAGGCTGGTCAGTCTTGCAATTGCCAGCCTTCATCTGTTTTATGACTGTGAAAATAACCCAGCTGCTTTGCAATGCTGTGCCCAACAGTCTAAGTTATGCTGAATTAGTTACCTTCTGTGGGTGCCTGGAGATCTTCCCCAGACTCCCAATTTGAAAATACGACTTGCAGCTGGGTTTCCTGCAAGCACAACCTCCTACAACCCAAGCTCCTAATTTTTTTCCAGTTACCTGCCTACTTCATTCATGCTGAGCCCCAGAAGCTGTGCAAAAAGGCATAAATTCCTTTTGTCCTAGCATTGTTCTTAGTGTCTCTATAATTTTTTTGTGTCTCTGCAAATTGTATCAGGACCACCTGGGCCCTAGGAAGGATGGATCCTCCCCTCCAGCATGGATTATAGTGTAGGGATGCTCTGGGACCTGCATCTGCCTCCTCTGGCTGTCTTTTGCCTCTCTGGTTCTCATCTGTGCTGGAAGGCTTCCGAGGAAGGGGTCTTGAACTCCAGGAGCACTGCTTTCCGACTCCTGTGAGCAAGGAACTCTGCCACAAGTCAATGGGATTTACGTGGATCCTCTAGCTACACAATCTAACCCAAGGAATTCAGACTATTATTCACCTATTGATGGTGTAATTATCAGATGAACTTTTGACGCGGGCTTGAATGCAGGAGTGCTGGGAAGAGACTGGCTATTCCAGCCATCTTAAACCCTTCCCAAAATGGAAAAGCAGCTGGCGCAAAGGCCACAAATGCTGGGGCTCTTCTTCCTGAAGTGCTTTGTCAGGGGCTTCTGAAGTGACATTTCAATTTATACTGCATCAGACTCTGAGATAGATGAGTCCTGATTTTTTTTTTTTTTTTTTTTTTTTAATTCCAAAAAGGGATTCTGAGTGGAAGATGTCAGGGAACAAATGGTCTTGGTGTGAAAATGCATAAGCCTGCCTTGTGGAGAACCTAGGTGTCTTCACTGGCGAGTTGGTGCCTAGGATTGTTTTAATAGTGAGAATTAAATTAATTCTTCTCACTTCTCTGAGGAAATCCAGCATACTTTCCTGCTCTTGCATGAAGGAGCTGAGTGTAAGCTGGTGTTCATGTCACAACGGAGCCTGGGATAGGGAGGAAGCTTGGCAGTGCTATGGATTTTGGGAGAGACAGGCGTTCCAAGCAGCCTGGCAAGGCCCCAGCTGGTCTTTCCCAAAGGAAAAATTTATCATGGGTAGGCAAAGGCTGGTTGAGGTCAGGTGCTGGAAGAGAGGACACCGAGCACATAGGTGGGCAAGGACAGTCTCTGCATCTGCCATGTGTTTGAAGGTGGTGGTGCCCGTTATTGGTGACAGGCAGGTCCCCAGCAAAGTACGATGAACAAGGTTGCAAGTTAAAAGTAATCATCCGCAAACAAAGGAGAGACTTGGGGAGGTTGAAGTCTGTGGTCCAAAGGCAGTGGAGGGGCTCAGAGTGCAGGTGCTGGGAGGCTCCCCAAGCCCTCACCACCGAGGTCTCCAGCTGGGTAATAAACGCTGAGAGACTCAGCCGAGTTTGGCTGATTACACTTAGTCAAACCTGTCTGAAACTGGACTCACCAGTAGACTCAGCCAAGCCTGGCTGATAAAACTTAACCGAGACTGTCTGAGACCAGCAATTGTTGGGATGCCTCCACCTTTGATAACACTCCGCTCCAAACCCGGTTTTGGATTGGCATGGTTCCTCTGGCTTCAGAGGAGAAATGCAAATTTACATGAGGGCTGCATTTGGTAAACAGGACATATTTGACCTTTCTCCTGCCGCTTACTAGTTGTTCCACTGAAGATCTGACATTCTCAATGAGCCAGACAGATCAATAATTTTTGTCTAGATGCTTATCATGGGTATATTGGTGTAAATTCAGATTATCCCTGATGAAGTCACTGTCGGGCAGTTACTCTTCAAAGTTTTGCTGGCTCATTTGTAGACTTCAAGGAGTTTGAGCAAGTGTGTTGGCGAAGGATCACAGGTGAGAATGAATAATTTGGAACTGTGTTATTACTTAACAAAAGTGGCATAGCTGGCAGATGTCTTCAATCATCTGTTTGTATCAGATTCTGGAAGCAACTTAACAGAGGTGCCTGCTTGCTCTCCATGTGCTGAATCCCAGGAACCGCATTTTAACGGGGAGTCTGACTAGCATGAAATTAAAGTTCATTCACAGTGTTGCAATAGAGATGTTACTATATGATGCCTTGAGGAACCCATCTATTGGATGATCTTACAGTGATGCCTTCGGGCAGCATTCCCTTGGGTTTAGCTTCGGATGTTTTGACATATCTAATATATTTTCCACTGTAACTTAAACCTGTGCCACTCTAGGCTATACAGACTTATCTATAGGCAATTTGAGGAGCTGGATGCTTGCCGGTCCTGGGCAAACCCTGATATCTACAGGGGCAGCATAACAATGTGCCCCCAAGCTGGGTCCTAACAAACCCCTGTGGGCTGCATCGTGATACAGCTCTAAACCACGTCAAACTTTTATGTGAGTTTCCTACCTGGATGTGGTTCTAGGTCTTATCCAGCTAAAGCCAAGATGATTGCAGAGTGGCTTGTTTTATTCTGGCTTTCCCCTAAGCAACCTGCTTGCTAGAGCAGAAAGGATTGGCGTTCATCGTGATGTCTCATTCCATTCTCCATCGTGAAAGTGGTTCTTACACTTGGCTTTTCTTTTTGGTGCTTAGGAGACAGGGTTATTTTATCAAGGCAGAGAAAATCTCTAAAAGCAGAAACTTTTTCTTTTGCAGTGCCTCGGGCAGAGACGGTCTGAACAAATGTAAGATGCGGATCACTTGCTTGTGCTGCCTGGGCTTTCTGTTTTTAGCTCTGGCAGAAGCTCCCTCTGCATATTCAGGATGCCATCCCAACAGCTGCAGCTCTCGTGGTGGCCACACAAGCGCCTCTGGTCCTCAAGTTTGCAGGTTTCAATGCTCATAAGTGAGGATGTTTAAAAATTGTATTGCCTGTGCCTTGCTAGAAATGTTCTACTTGACTTCTTTGCATGTCACGGCACCTCATATCAGCATTTAGTGTCTCATATGGGTAGGAAGAAGCACGGCATCTGGTGTGAAACCTGTTTTCTGGCTGGAGAGCAGGCACAGATGCTTAAGAAAGAGCACAATTGTCAGTATAATTAATTCTTGGAAGGACAGTGGAAAAGATTGTTATACAAAGCAGCTGAACTGGATCCCAGCAACATTATAGCCTCTCTTGTAGAACTCAAACCAGTATCTTAGGAGCTGCCGCTGCCCGTGTGTCACGTTTGGATACAAACTGAGCATCTTGAAAAGGCGTTTGGGCTAGTGGTTGTGTTTCCAGCTCCTCGGGTCACTGGCTGTGATGGTCTCGTCTCTGGCATGGTGGGAGCAGGTCCCCTGTCCCTAGGGTGACAGACCTGTCCCAGCGCTCTGCCTTGCTGCTGCCTGGGCAGCTGGGACCTGCTTGTCTGGGGATGCTTGGCCCCTCATGGTGGCCAAGAAAGGCTCCTGAGGAGGTGGGGAGGTAGCTCTCAACAGCGGGAAACACTGAGGTTCTGAGCCTCCAGCAGTGCCTCCAATGGAGGAGCTGGATGCGAGCAGGCTGGGTTTCTGTCAGGGTTGGTTCTCTGTGTCCTAAATAGCAGGTAGGTTTTTAGAGAAAGAGCTCAATGGGCTTATGAGCACCAGGAGGCACACTCCTGTCTGAGGAGCTAAAAGTAACTAATTCAGCTAAGGCTAAAAGTAACTTCACCTTAAAAGTGACTCTCCTTGTTTTTATCCTGCTCTCTGCTTCTCGAAGGGCGTTGTTTCCAATTTCATGGGGCATTAAAGACTCTGAGAGCAAGGATTTGCTTGTTCCAAAACTGCCACAGGAGACCCCTGGCATCTAAAGGATTTTCATCTACGCCAGGTATTAATTTATCAAGTAATTTTTCTATTGTTATGCTATTATTTGGTTTGCCTGCCAGTACTCAGCAAACAGCAGATGGCACCAGCACTCTGTGCCTCTTCAGACAAACCACGAATTCCATCAGCAGAACATCTAGCAACTTGTGAAGCAGCAGCTGAAATACTACTGAGCATTTAAACTGTAAAATTAAGGCTCTAGCAGAGGTGTGGGTTGGGTTGTTGTTTGTTTGGGCTGCAATTCTCTTTCCCATCTTGAGTGCCTCGATGCAGGAATTTGTAACCAAACAAACAAATCCTATTTCTGCTTTGTGGCTGGTGGGAAGGACAAAGCTCCTCATTGCATGGGTTTTGAATGGGTCTGTGGCTCCAACTTTTACATCATCGTCACAATCCTGTTTCAGCAAATCCTTATTCCCACCTGCTGTAAATGAGATTGCATCTTAATTGTTTGTATGGCTGGGAGGTGGTCAGAACATAGAGAAAATTTGTCAGACATATTCTGTGAGAAAGATGTGAGCTATGATGGAAGAAACTGTACTTAAAGCCCTCACAAAATCAAAACTGCCGTGGCGCGCCTTTAGCTTTCTGGCAGCTCAAACCAAATAGATGGTTCCTTGTGTCTGTCCTGTATTTTAGGAGGATTCTCATCCTTGCTTATTTCCTCTGTTTAAGTGAGCATTAGGCTGATGCACAGAGTCTGTTAGTTTGCTCCATCGTTGCTAATTTGCTTTGTTTATATGCTGTCTATACATTGTAGAAAATAATAAACATATGTGAAAGAAGCTCTTTAAAACATGTTGATGTTATTTTTTAAATGTCGTATGTAAAATTAAAATGGGGAGGAAAATAGGATGGTCTTGGGTTTTTCACTTGGCAGGGATATGAGCTCCAAGATATCCTTTGTGTGAGTGCCACAGACAAATACTGGAGTTATTTTGGGGGAACATCTTTCCTGCCAGTCATTTCTTCGCTAAGGCTGTAGCCTAACAGGATTTGATATAATGTTATGTTTTGCTGCACACATTAGCATGCATCATATTAATAGTCAGTATCATAATGCAATAGGATCTTGGAAGTGAGAGTCTCATTTAATTCTGTTGCGGATGAGCGGAAAATCTTTTGTTGATTTAAAAATGAGAGATTTAATTTAGCTCCAGGTCTCCTGGTGGGATAGACTAATAGAAACATGTGCACATGAAAAATAAGAATGTAAGTTCTGATGGATTAATTTATAGGTATGCAAGTGAAGAATTAGACAAGTTTTATTTTGCACAGAGCAGCTGTGTGAAGTAACTGTATCTGGAGAGAGCAGATCTGGATCCTGCAACAGTGGTGTAAATTAACCATGCAGAATTGTCCTTGGTTCCTAAATGAAGCAGGAGAGACGCAGGCTGTTTGATTCATTAGTGCACAGCTGGTCAACTTAGTTCTCCATTGACACCAGTTCAGGGTGGAGAACAACTCTAAAAGCTGCAGTCTGCACTCAGCAAGTCGCTGCCTGTTGCTGTGTGCTGAAAATAGCCAGTTTTCCATCCGCTGGAGTGTCTGCTCCTGGCTTGGCATCCTGACTCCCTTGCATCAGTGTGTGGAGGAGAAGGAAAGGGAGAGGTTTTGAGGTGAAGACTGTTCCTTGCTTCAGCCCACCTGAGTGGGGAGGAGAACAAGACCCTTTCCTCCCTGGCTTAGATGAGGAGCTGATGTGCAGGAATGCTGGTGTCCTCTGTGACAGATCTGTACCAGGCTCTGCAGTGTGATACCCAAGCCCACCCAGGACTGACGAGCATTGCTTTCTGTGCAAACTCAGCTGGGAGGACTATGAGCTGGTAGAACGTTCTGATTTTTGTTCCCCATCCTGACCTTCGAAAGCTGATTGCATCTGCTTGCACGCTGCTTTCTGCCTGCCAGAGACAGTGAAGCATTTGAAACAGGAAAAAAAAAAAATCCTTGAGAGTTTTCACCCTTTTCACACCGATTTCTTTTCTGAGGCTGTTTTTTGGGTCCTGCTGCATACCTGCAACAGTCAGGGTTCAAACCTGCTGATTATTTTAGCATCCTTTGTCTTACTAATTAGTTAGCGAGCTCTGGACTTGCTGTGGTGAGGAAGGGCAAGTGCTTCCAGAGAACGTGGACACTGATGGTTTGGTTTGGGTAATTATTCCCTTTGAATCACTTACTGAGGAAGGCTTCCTGAAAAAACCAGTGCTGCTGCTTCAACAGCTAATGGAAACTTAAATCTTTACAATGATGATGCACATCATTTCTGTTAAAATTATTGCCAGTAGCTCTGCAATCTGGGGAGGCAAGCCTCACTGAAAGCACAATTAGACTGACACTTGCAAAGATGGCACGTCATGATTTCCTAATACAGTACAGATAATTTGATATATTTTCTCTCCAGAATGTGATGCGTGAGCCTTAGCTAAAGTGTATGAGCAGGTTGCTACTTTCAGGTACTGTTTCTGCCCAGGGAAACACAAGGAAGAAAGCTCCTGTTGCTGCTTTCCAGCTCCTTGGGCACTTGTATATGCATTGCACTCCAACACTTGGTGTCCCTGCTGAGAAAGTTGATCTGCCTCATGCTAAGAAGTGCTCAGTTCTTCGCCTAAGAAGCATCAGCACTGGCATTTCTCCATTGCAGAGCCTGGACACGAAATTAAACTTTCAGAAGGTACAGCAAGGGAAAGGAGTTGAAAACAAAGTCAGGAGATGGAAAATAGAAGGACAGGACAGAAGAAATCACATTATTTGGGGTGATGCTGAATTGCTATTCTTCACTTGTCTTGGTTACAGGAGAGTGCAAAAACTCTTGGCATAGTTCTACTTGTCTTTATCAAAGAGACAGACACTATCCAAGTTTCTGCTCCCTGTCTTTCCATGTATCTCTCATTCTGACCTCGTATTTGTGACCTTCCCTGGGGCTTTGCTCCTGAACCATGTAGGTACCTGAGATGCAGATGTCGTGGGCTGCTGCCTTGCAAGGAGGCAGGATCTGTTCCTCCTGTAGGCTGTGGGCACCATCCTGGATTAAAGAGGGGCAGTTCTGAGTGTGTGGGACGAGGAGAGTGTTTGCAGCAGCGTGCGGGAAAGGAGATTGATCTTCTGAGGGATTTGAGTGCTCAAGTCCATTAGAGTTTCCTGGGAAATATCAGCTCAGATTCATGCTGACATACTTTAGAAATCTTTTAAAATTAAGTACCAAAAATCAATGCATTGCAAGACTCCCAGCATGTAATTCTGAGCCCATTAGGAGATTTGTGCTAATTCTGAAAATAATCTTTCTGTTTTAAATATTACTTGAAAGTATTTTAAACTTGTGTATCTGGCAGAAGGGGAAAAATTTAATCAAAAGAAAGATTACATTGTGTTACTTTAATTGTGATGGATTGAATAATTTGCTGAAGGAAAATATCTACAAAGCCTAAGTGCAGAAGCTAAAATGAAAATCAGTCTCAACTGTTCCACTCCCTATGATAAATGTATATTTATGTAATGCATTCCTTCCCATATCTTGATAACACTGTGCACATGCAGTGCACGAATTAATTCCACTGAGAACTGCAGTGAGATTATCTCTGAGCCTGTGTAAGCACGAGGAATCAACATTTACTCTTAGGTCCCATGTGTATTCATTTGTACTTTTATGAGTTTAAGGCTGCATAAGGAAGAGGAGAAACATCCCTGACTGCATCATGCTAATGTCTGGTGTGGTTCAGGGTCCAGAAAGCCATCGCGTGGCTATTGCCAGTGCTTGCTTCCCTTATCAGTGCCACAGGCCAGAAAGTGGAGGTTTGGGGGCTCGTGGGATTTTATAACAGCCCGAAATTAGGTAGTGGATTTCTCTTCAAGAGAAGCAAATCTTAGGAAGCAACTTTAGGTGGCTTTCCAGCTGCTCTGCACTGGGCAAAACCTCTCTTGGGATGGAATGTTGGTCTAAGACCTTCCTGTGCAGGCAGTTTGGAGAGCAAAAACAAACCTGGCATTGAGACTGGAAAGAATTCACTGATCACTATGAGATTATCTCATCCTGGGGGGATGGGAAGATGACCTGGGATCCCTAGATCTCAAGAGGGGAAAAACCTATAGAGTCATTCTGTCCTGGTCTTACTGATGTGCTGTAATCACTGCCCAGGACTGGATGAAAAGCAGTGCAATGAAAAGCCTGAGTTTGCAGATATAGCAGGAAATGTCTTGCTGAAGAATAGTTTATGTGCCCCATCCCTGGAGACGTTCAAGGGCAAGTTGGATGGGGCCTTGGGCAGCTTGACCCAGTGGGAGGTGTCCCTGCCCATGGCAGGGGAGTTGGAACTGGATGATCTTTAAGGTCTCTTCCAACCCAGACTGTTCAATGATTCCGTGACCTGTGTGATGTATAGACAGTGCCTTAACCCATGCTTTTCTTGTCACCAGCAGTAAATTGTACTTGTTAACAGTGTCCTGCACATTGTAAATTATGGCATTTCCCTAGAAGAAAAATCACTCTGTTTGCAGAAACACCGTGATGCTCCAGTCCTTGGTGTAAGTGAATATCCCGTGGTGCTCTGTAATGAGAGCACAGTGGGTGAAAGTGGGAACTGTAACAACTCATATGACAACCGTGCCCTTAATTCAGGGTCCTCTCTCTTCCCTGGGGCATTAATGCTGCATCTTGGAATCTGTAAGAGATTGAAGGAATAGAATCTAAAACCTGCCCTAAGAATCATACATGCAAAGGTACAGCAGCAGATTTTGCGTTTAATTAAAGCTGCAGATGGAGTCTATGGAGCTACTGGGACTATGAAAAGAAAGCTACAATATAGGGTTTAAAATATGCGTGCTGTGGTAATAAACCCATTAGTATTTGTGGTGGGTATTGGCTGTTAACTGTCCCTCTGATCCTTTTTTGGTTAATGCAAATAGGGGTTGGATGAAAATGCAAACAAAGATTTTGAGTTGTGAAAATGTGTGTTTGCACAGCTAATCACTTGAAAAATCAGCCTCTAGAACTTCACTTGTTAGGAGCTGCTGATTACCTGCTCTCAATGCATTTTCCCTTTCAATAAAACCCCTGAGTCGAACAACAGAAGGCCTATAATTAAGGAGCATTTTTTCCCTTTCCCTGTGACGTTCTGGCAAATGTTAGCCAGCAGGTAGCCTGGCATGAAGAGGACAGAAATGCCTTTGCACTGTTTGTGGAAGCCCAGGCTTCACTTGTGCAGAAGGGAGATAAGTGCTTTGCTCCTCTTTGCACCAGCTCTGAAATACAGAGGCAGGGCTCGGCAGCTCTCTCTGTCCCTTGCTCAGCTCTCCTGGTAGGATGCTCTTCCTTTGTCAGTGAGCAAACTGTACCTTGAAGGTGACAACAAGAGCCACATCAGACCCCGTTTCCCTCCTTCTCAATGGCCCCAAGTTTGATCGCGATGACGAAGTTGACCTGAAGATCTTTTGACCTAGGTTAATATTGTGTGCTCCTGCATTTTACCCTGAAGAGTAATGGCTTGAATGTGAAAGAATAATTCTGAAGGCCAGAGAGATGCAATAAAGTCATAAAGATTTGTACTTCTCTTAAATATCTTCCCTTTTCAATGGTGTTTAATACAATTTGAATAGCAAGACCCAAAAGGGGCTCAGTGAACATAGTGAAGAGCATTGTTTTTTTTTTTTTCTGGCTGATATCTTCTGGTTTCTAAAGGGCCGTGTATCGGCCATCTGGCACTGAGAAGGTTTTTAGTATGAAAAATTAATTAGATGCAATCTAAGCATGATACCGCCTTGATTTTCTGTGGTGCAAAAAAATAGTTTGCTCCCGTAAAACACCAGCAGGAAACATGCCAGTAAAACAACTAGTCCTATTAAAAACTGTGTTGATTTGGTTCCCTTTCAATAAAGTGAACAATATGCCAAGCTGAAAGGTATGTGCAGGCAGTTGCTGTGTTAGCTAAGTTGCCCAGCCCAGCCTGTACCTAAGGTGTGACCAATCCAACCTCCTGCCTTGGCCAAACAGCAGTGGTTAATAATGACAGATTGTGCAATAATAGTTTTATGATGTGAACAAATAAATATTAGGGATTGAAGCAAGTCCATCAAGCCCTGTGACTGAGTTGGAACTTTAACCTTGGTCTCCAGAGATAAAAAGAGAAAATGTCAATCTAATAAAGGAGTGAGATGGAGAAAGAATTTTAGTTATTTTTTATCTTTTTTTCCAAACTGAACAAAGAAAACAATCTGATTTTCATAAATTCAAGCTCTGCATATTTACATGGAGGTCAGCAGGAGAAAAACATGTGGAAAGTGTAGATTTATGAGCAGAATGGTGAACGTGACAGTGGAAATTGGCAGACAGCTCAGGCAGTTCACGCACGAAGCTCAGCAGGTTTGGGTTCTCTCAAGGTTTTGTTTAATCGCAGCTGTATAAATTCATTGGTAATGGGGTGTCTGAATGTTTTCGCTATACTTTATATTACTGCCAGTGTAAAGTGTAGTCAATTGGCAAAGAGAGCTCTGGGTTACTTGGGAGGAAGAGTTGACGTGGTGCTTGTGCAGGGAGCATTGCAGGCTCTCCCCGTTCCATCGGGGAAGGGATTGCTGCTCCTCCCAGGCTGCCTGAACAACCCTGGGCTGCTGCTCCGTGGCAGCCCCAGCAGAAGGAGTAGACCTGGGCAGGTGTCATTTAATTGCCCAGGCTATAAGTTTGCTTTCTTTCCAGCTGGATAAACAATGTCAGACTCCATGCACATTCCAATCCAGCCACATGGGTTTGTGAGAAGAGCAGGAGAAAAAGCAAGGAAAGAAAATGTAGGTCTAAGGAATCAGGTGTGGAAAAGCAAAGTTTGTGAGCTTGTATGATGAAGGGACTGAAAGGTGCATGGCTCAATGCTTGTCAACCAGCCAAAAAGTGTCTATGGTGTGATCAGCAGACATCCTGGCAGGATCAAAGCCTTATTTTTAGATCTGCCCATTCCAATTCCAGTTTTTGAAGCTGAAAATGGCACAGGCATAGCAGGAGCACCAGATGGTGAGCACGGTCCTCTCCAAGATGGGTCTGGATATGGGGGCCAGGCTCTGTGCTCCGTTCAGGCGATCTCATTTCAATGCTGAGCATCCAGTTTGCCACCGCACCACGGCTTCAGCTTTTAGAGTAAACATGGTACTAATCCGATTGTGTTGAAGGTACCATGCGAGTAATACCTGCCTCGGGGACCAGTCTGATTGCTCTTAAGGTTAAACAAATAAAGTCATTTTAAAAGGTTGACACATATTGATGAAGATGAGATTTGACAAGCATCCTCCAGACCTGTTTAATGTAAAATGCAGATGGTAGCAATATGCAGGATCTCTGGATTCTGGTCATCTAAGGCAGTTCTGCTGGTCTCTTTTTCTATATCTGAACCATATACTCAGACGTTAACTTCCAAACCTGTCGGGATCCCACAGATGAAGTAGTCAGTAAATTCATTTCTATTGAGTTCAGCTCCGGCTGGGTCTGTTGGATGAAAAAAATCTTAAAAAATTATTACTTTTTGCCTTGCACATCTGCCCAGACATGCCAGGCTCCTGCCTGCTTCAGCAGCAGCTCCTCATTGCATCTGCTCACTGCTGCTGGCTGGAGTGGCCTCCACCAGTGGATTTTGATTTTCCTGAGAAAATGCAGGTCCTGGTTTGCCAGCAACATCAACTGGGATGGAAGGAAAAAAAGAAAAAAAGCCTTCATGGTGGTGAGATACTGAACTGGAGGCTGAACTAATCTTCCCATTGAGATCATCGTTGGTTAAGCGATGTCCCGCGGCAGAAACGCAGGAACTGCTGGCCACGCACCCACTCGCGGCTCCTCCATGGCCAGCTCTTGCAGAAGCAGTTTTCTGTTGAAGTTTTTATTAGGTAAATTTATGATTATGCTTGAGAAAAAGGATTACATCTTTACGAGGATGAGAGGTTATAGCAGACATTCTCAAGAGGTCCCTTCTCATCCTCAATGATTCTGTCATTCTGTACGTTTTTAAGGCCTTCCTAATTAGCAGTTGATGTTTTTCAGAGCTTTTCCAAGGATACAAGAAGCAGTTATTACTTCTTGCAGCAGATGTTCTCTAAGTCTTAATTATAATAATTTAACTGTTCATAATCTGTGTTTGTAATTTGATTTTGCTTATAACTTGCTGTTGCTCTTCTCAAATGCTTTTTGTGCATCTGCTGCAGATCTCTTCCATGCAAAACCTTACTGAAAGTATTTTAACATTGATCCCATGAACACTTTTTACACAGTTTCAGTACTCCTAGAATCTTATTGTACTGTTTATTTTCTTTTTGGAAAAGGCAAGGATTCAAAGCTGGGTAAGCAAAAGCTAATCAGCTCTGTAAATTGATTAATCAACAAATTAATGATACTGATAAAAAGAAAGTTACTTTTCTCTTGAACTATTTGATTTGTCCTATATTTGAATGGATAAGGATGTGAGGTTTAACAGGATGCTCAGGCTCATGTGATTGTTGAGGTTTTCTTGCATAATGCCCTCAGTATCTGCCTGCCTGGGCTGTTTGTGCAATGGGGGTGAGAAGAAAGAAACTTTTTGTTATCGTTCATCAAAAGCTTCCAGCACGCATGCTTTTTTTTTTTTTTTTTAAAAATAAAAAATGTAGTGTCAGAGCTTGTAATTATAACATCAAGCAGTAATTATCTCCCTGTGTTTGATGACCTTTCAGTCAACCCAGATTTTGCTTTTCGATGCAATACTAATTCTGTGGCCAATTTTTAAAGGAATCTCTACTTCATCTTTAATTAGAAGCCATCAATTTTGTGTTCCCAGTGAGTCACAGGGCTTTGGTTACTTCAGCTGTTGATGAAGTGCAATATGTCCATGGTTTTGTACACCTAAACACAGGCAAAAGGTTTAGGTGGTTTTAGTTGATGAAGAGGAGTTTGAAATACAGTTAAACTCTCATATTCCTCAGGTTTTGAGTTTTCTGCCTGACAAGTTTGTGGTCTGACACGGCTTGGCAGGAGGTTCTGCTGCGGATGCCCCTGGAGATTGTGCTCTTTGGATGGTGTTTACGGTCACTAGCCTGGATGGCCACATTCGAAACCACTGGAGTGTGACATTTTTCACAGTTTTGCTCTGCTCTGACCCAGCGCTTCCCTCTGACAAGAAGCTGGAGACAGACGGCGCCTGCAGGAATCACCCTGTCGAGAACCAAATTCAGGAGAAACCCTCGGCTGTGTTTTAGATGGACATTGGGTGATGGTAGAAATGAATGATCTGGGTCCTGAGGAGGAGATCTTTAAGTCTGATTTCTAACCTGAGCAGGTGCATTTGCTGTATGTAAGAGCTTGACCTGCTCACGCTGTTAGGAAGGTCTGTGAATAAAAAGCTGGAAGCAATAAGACACGTAAAGCCACTTGAAATATAGAAATGAAAATGTTTGCTGGACAGGACATCACGTCATGCTGAGAGCCATGCTAGGTTGACTGATAAAGCTATTCTTTACAAATGGTGCAATGTTAGGCCTGAAAACCCTAAAAGAGAGTATTTGCTGACCAATTATTCTCCCAATGTATATTCTCTGGGAGCAATGAAGTCCCTCTGACCTTTACTTTGGAGTTCCTCCAAAGAGAATAAATTTACAACCACCCAATGAGGATGTAAAGTTCCCATCCCACAGCAAAGCCACAGTCGGATGTACTCTCAGAGCAGCCCATGGTCTTGGGCTCCTTCATGCTTTTTGCTCTAAGACCTAAGTCTTCCACGAGGAGGCTTGGGGCCCTTTGCTAATATCTTGACGTCTTTCTGTTCGTGCAAGGAGAACCCATATTTCTTACCTTTCCAGACACAGTTGCAGTGTATATGTGGGTTTCTCTCCTGTGCAAGTTAAATATGAAATGGTTCCTATCCTCTGCCTTTTGGTCTTTGTGAAAAGTCCTACACGATGCTCAAATAGGTGGGTTTTTTTCCTCTGAAAGCCCAGATAGTTGTCACAGTGTATTGAGAAATACTCAAATGTGTATTTTCAGGCTGTTACGATCTACTCTGAAGTTTGTGAATGGTATCTCCGTTTTCTTGCAGAGTTTTCTGGAGTCTCTTTTGGGGTCTGAGCTCCTGTGAGTGTTCGGCCCGGTTCTGTCCTGCTCCATTAAGATCAGTTCCTTCACTGTCACTTCAGGCTCCTTCCCCAAAATCCAGGCTGCTTGGCATTCATTTTTGCAGCTGAAGAGAGCTCCTTTAGCAGTGGAATCCGTCCGAGAGGCAACAGGAGTGGGTAAGGGCTGCAAGGCAACGGTTGCTGTTTAGGTCTTGCAGAGTTGCTTAAAAAAGGAGGGGATGGCAGTTAGATGACTTTGTTGATGAAAATTCTTGAAGAATGGGACAGACCATTATACTTGGCTCTGGAGAGACATAAGAGAGTACGAGGACTGTTCTGGGATCTAATGTGGATTAAATGCCTTCCATTGGCCAACTGATTGAGGAAATACGGGAATATGATCAGACTGAGGTCATGGGGTGGATTTTAGCAGTGATAATGGCAAATCAGTGGTAAATCCTGACATACCATCCACGCAGAAATTCAAACACAGACTCATCTGACACAACTATACTACCCAATGATTTTAGCCCTAAAAGTAGTAATTGTGTTACTTGTTAACAGACAAATCTGTTAGCTGATATCAAGGACCATAGAAAGAGATTTGAATGTGTTGGGGAATGGTAGGCATGTTCTAGGAGTCTGTGGAGGTGGAGGCTGCACAGCACTCCCTACAGATGTTGTGCCTGGGAAATCTGCGCCTCTCGGAGCCATCTCCAAAATTGTGGTTCTGGGTCATTGCTGAAGCCTCCAGTCTAAAAATGGAGCAGCAAGGGGGTACAAGTGACTCTCTTCAGATGGACCCCAAACTTTGAGAACTGCTTCTGATGCTAGTAGCCTTTCTTGGTTGGAAGAACTAATTCTTGTAGCTATTATAGCCCTGTCATCTACATGAATTATCAAGTTTTCCTGAGTATGAGGGTGAAAGTAATTCTGCACAGGGAACAGCTCCACACAGGTGTCACTCTCATCACATTATGTAAATAGCCTGTGAGTAATAGAAAAGATGAAATGAAATAAAAGACGTCAGTCAGTGCATTTGCATGGAAACCAAGGTATATGCCAAAGGAACCTTGCTCAAAAATGAGTGATAGCAGACAAGATAATTCTAAGGTTGTCATTGTGGAACATTTTAAAGCATCTTATTAGAACAGAATTGCAAGGACAGTGCTGGTTTATGTTTATGAGGTCTGTGAAGTTCCGCTAAGCACATCCACAGTCCGTCTGACCCTTTGTTGTGAGGTTAATCAAAGCTTTGGTATAGATTTGCTTTCCTCTGTTTAAAACAATGAGGAAGAAAAATATTTATGTGATGAAATAAACTCAATGCATATCTAATAGCCTGGTTTATTGTCCATCTACTGTGATGGGCCTGGGGGAAGTGGGGCATTAGGTGAAAATAAAAGAAGGTATGTGACTACAAAGAATGATTTTTCTCCTGAAAGCCGAATCCTATTTTATTTGCATTAAATAACATCGAGAGCAGCAAGTGAGATGATTACAATATTGTGTTGGTCACTGTTTACCTCATAAAACAGCCCCTGCCCCACACAATCTGTGCGTGGGTAACAGGAGGAAGGAATTGGGAGAGGAGGTGCAGGGCTTACATAGTTAGGTTACGATAGTTTGTGAGTCCCAAGAGAATATTTTGGTTAAAAGACCTCTCTGTCAGTGGGGATGGTTTGTTGCCTTCTTTCTACTGTTTTCACTCTGACCCACAGGTCATTTCAACCCAGAAAAAGTGTCATGAATGTTTCAAAATGCCATTTGTACCTACGTGAATGCAAAGGTTTTCATGCAATAACAAGAGTGTAATGTGAACAGCGTGTGGCAACTTGTGTGAGGGGTTTTTTTGTTTATATTGTTAAACCCAAGTACAAATTATAAAGTGCCATAGTAAGACATTATGCTCTGGCATAAATTCACTTGAAACCTCACAGTTTTATGATTCCCTCCTTCTCTGTCAGCACCTTGAGCCCTGGGAAGGTTCTCTAGTTCGTTTTGTAATAAGTCCTTCTCTCTTCTGGAAACAGTGAATATCTAATTCTTCACTAATGTCAGTTTATGTAATAAGTGGACATGTGAAATACTAAACCAGTTTTCAGAAGTATTGTATGAGCACTGTCCTATCAAATTATAGACAGTAAAATCTATCAGCTGGGCAGCACAGCAGTTTTATACAGGGTAACATTTATTTGTCAGTAAGCTGGAGGAATCAAATAACACACAGCAATGGCACCACTTTTGTCCATGTACATAACTACAGTTAAGAATCAATTGAGCAATCTGGTCAATGGAATAATTTTCACAATTAATGCCATTTTCCAAGTATCTAACTCTAGTTATATGTGTTTACAGTTAAACCAACCAACAATTAAATACAAATACATGTAAGGATATATTCATTTACGAAGATGTTTATATATCTATTGGTCTGGTTTACATGACTGAACCACTTTGACAAAGCTCTGATGCAGCATTTTTAACAGTGATGGGTTTTTTTAAAGATTTTATTTTTACATTTAGATAGCATTCTGGAGTTCAGGTTCCCCCTCTAGCTTTCTGTAATTAATTCTGTGTTTCTGCTTCCCCAGGGAAACTCAGTCTTCAACCTAGCTGCATTCAGTGGCAACAGTCTGGTGAGCAAGGCTGCTAGAGTTTTGTCTACTTGCTATACCAATAAAATAAGGGAAACAAAATTATCAGCATTACCTAACACAGGGCAACTTTTGTCAGTTTATTATTATGACTTAAGCAATGTTTAAATATTTCACATTGCACAGTTACATACATCACCATCACACACCCTGTTGGAGTCCATGATGCCTATGATTTAAAAAATAAGTAACTTCTCTCTATTCCTTTTCTTATCAGATTCAATTCAGTCCTGTTGACTTGGCTGGAAATTAGATATCAGACTGCATATAATGTCAGTGGATGTAATGAGAGCAGCATGAAGAGCGACGTTGTCAAGGCAGTGATGATACTTTGATCAGTTAGCAATGATTTCTATAAGTGCAGCATTAAGAAAAGAGATACTTGATAACTGAATGTTCAGAACAGAATTGGAGCATCAGCACTTGAGTCAAATGAAAGTGCAAGGAAGAAATGACTAGACGAAATCAAGGCACAGTTGTTATATTCACATTTGATTCTGAAGCAGTCTCGCTGCTCAGAGAGCTTCCACCTGGTAACGAAGAACCCTCTCATGCCAAGATTCAGACTGCAAAAATTGATTGCTTAACTCTGATCAGGATATCAGAAGTAGACAACTGGTGTTATAAAAAGCAAGAGCAAACTTTCTTCTTTTTGACTGTTCAATGCCATGGAAATGTACTGCCCAAGGACTTGTAGGGAGAGACAATAAAGGGAGTCATTAGCCTTCTCATAAGTCATGAGAGTTTCTGCCAGCCCACTGACCACCTCATTTAGAGTAGCCTTTATTTCGTGGCTGTGTTTAAATCACTTGGGGCCTGATGCTATAAAGACCTCTGCTGTAAAACTATGCACACTAGGGCACACCTGTGGGATGAGAGTACTGGTATAGGAGCCACTCAGGTCAAATTCACGTGTGGGAATCTCAGCTGGGCCTAAATGCTGTCTGAGATATTTTCAATGATGACAACTAAGAGGAATCAGAATGATTATGTTTAATAATCTAGAGTACTTTGTGAGTGTTGGGCTTGTAAATTGCTTTAAGGCTGACCTCTGCAGCTGTAAACAGTGTGCTTAATGACAAAGACGGTGGTTGAGATCTGGGTTCCAAACTCAGAGGAATCCAGCTGATAACCCAGCCTCTAGCAGGTATGCCACTGTAACCTGTTAAAATGCTCTGTTCAGTGAGTGATCTTCTGTGACAGTGTTGGATGGCTTTCTCTATGGGTACTGGAATCTCCAAGAAAAGTGAAAATAGGAATTGCTCTCAGTTAAGCAAGTAAAATGGCGCTAATGACTTTATTATCCTGAATTCTCACTGGTGGAATAGAGAACAAGCTCCATCACCTCCCCATCACCAAAGCATTTACCAGCCACTCTGATTACATATCATATGTCAGAGGTATCATTGGCTATAAGTTACTGCTATCTATTTGGTTAAATGCCTGTTATACTGGTCAAGCAGATGGTTTGTATCAGCAATAAAGGGAGCCCAGTGACTGTGGGCTGGAGTTAATGGAAATAATTAATACTAATATACTCTCAACAGTCTGATCATTAGCTTTTATTAGGTATTTAGCTGTATCCTGTTTTTCCTCCTGTGATGCACTAGGCAGGTGTTCAAGTTGTGTTTATTTATGCACTCTACTTTACATCTAATTAGAAAAAAATACTAAATTATGCCAAAACTATTCCATATCTGTCACTCAAATACTTGGTTACCATGTCACTGATTCTGCCATCCTTACTTTTGTGAGCAGTGCTACCTTTATGACTTCAATGGAGTCCAGCCCCAGCAGATTGCAGTGAGGTATTTTTGCTCAGTGGGAATCAAGAAGCACGTAACAACCCAGCGTACCCACAAGACCTTGTAAGGATCGTCTCACAGAGCTCCTCTGGTGAGTAGAGCAATGCAGACAGTTTGCTCTAATGCTCTGCAGCAACAGAGCAAGAGAAGTATGACCTGATGGAATCCTGTCCCTATCCAAGAGAATTTTATAGCCTTAAGGTGAGTTTCAACATAGCTGATTCATCAAGAGCCTGATTTAGTCTGAACATCAATTCTCTTTTCTTAATGTGTTTTATTTGGGAGGAAGATGCTCTCAGTACTATACCTGCGAGCTTCTGTGCACTGCATTACAGAAGAAACTATTTGCGAACACAGTCCAACAGAAATGACTTACATTCACCTCAGCTGTGGCCTCTTGCTAATGTAGAAATGTGGAGAAAGTGATTTCTGAAATTAAAACACAGCCATAATTTTCTACTCAAAGAGAAACCTGTAATCTGGATAAGTAGCTAAAACAAAATTTACTTTGATTTAATAGTGTGCTTGTGTGATAATGGAGGTTCCAAAAAGTCTGTTTTAAGGACCAGTGGTGGTGATAACAGAGGAAGCAATGATCTGTACTGGTGATTTGGAGTAGAATACAATGATTTTTGGAGAAATGCTAAATTTGTACTCTATCTTGAACAGCTGCAATCTGAGCAGAATTTGCAGTATATCAAATGTGGCCTCTATTAGTGCTCATAAGAAGAAAAAAAAAGAAGAAATTCCAACTCTAGCCTTGTCCCTTGTTAAAATACAATTTCTAGGTTGAATAGGTTGAACTGGTACTAAGCCAAAGCAAATTGTATGTTGGAGCTAAGAGGAAGATGGTGGAGGCTTAAGATAACTTAAGCGGCCCTCCTTACAGTGTGAATTGCCTATAAACTGTCGTGCAGATTAGCCAGATGGCTGAGGTGGGAACGGTGTAAGACTGGAAGGCCAGAAAACAGTCTGCGGAAAAGCTGATGAAGTTGGGAATGCCATAGGATTCATGGTTTACTTGAGTGAAGCAAGGTGTTTAGGAAGAACAACTGCATCAGTGGCTGAAATAGAACTATTTTTATTGCTGTTAAGGTAATGTGCCAATGAGTTGGAAATTGTGGATTATAAAACTAAGATGTTAATACTGTTTATTAGTATTGATCTTTATCACCCTTGCAAGTGGCTTATTAGCAATGATACCATCATACTGCACCTGTTAAGAGGATGCCTATGGGACCTGGATTTTTGAACTAGATGGCAAAGTCTTCCTCTAAATTCAGCAGTAACACCATCAAGACATACCGAAAGATGTCGTCTGCAACAAAATACAAAGTTTGGTAACTCCTATTGGATTATTTTAGGTATCTACAGGGGGATTATTTAATTTCAGAGACCCCTTAGATGCATCAGTCTGCAGATTTGAAAGGGCAATGTTTTCATACTCCTCTTGTGATGCTGAGCATCTGCAGTGGTGAATTAATACTATCAAATCCTTCTGAAAATTCTTGTTGAGAAATCCATAAAAGACAGGATTGATACATGTTGAGATCATGGCCACAAGGTGGCATATTGTAAAGGCTAGATTATGATTACAGCTCATTAGTGCCTCATAGTTCCAGTCAAAAACAACATTGAATATATTGAGAGGCAACCAGCAAGCTGCGAAAGTCACAACAATTGATATCAACATCATATTAATCCTTTTGTTTTCACTCATTCTGCTCTCGTTTTCCCTCATCCTATCTATTTTACCATGTCTCCTTCGAAGACATACGAATATTCTGAGATAGCAGATAAAAATAAACCCCAGCGGGAAGCAGTACTGGAAAACCAGCAGACTAGTGGTAAAAATCAGTCGTTCGGTAACAGAGGGCCATGCTTCAATGCAAGCAACCTTGTTCTTGTAGAAATCATTATGGAAAGACAGATGTTTGAAGGGCTCATCTGTTAACTGGTGAAATATTAGGAAAGGGATGGATATTATGAGGGAAAAAAGCCAGATGAAAAGAATTCCCCAGTAAGCATGTGAAATACTAGGCTTCCAGCCACGTGGGTTCACAATTAGCTGGTATCTCTCAATGGCAATCAGTACGAGGGAGAAAATGGAGACTGTGACAGATAGACTTTGTATGCAAGAACTTATTTTACACATAGCTTCCCCAAATATCCAGTAGTCCATTAAGGTATATGCAACTGTGACAGGAATGCACATGATACAAATCAAGACATCTGATAAAGAGAGGTTGGCAATCAAAATGTTAGTAACATTTTGAGCTTCTTTCCGTCTCTTTATTATTATAATCAGGCAAAGATTTCCAAAAAGCCCCACTATTGTAACTAACGTGTAGGCGGTAATAAGCAAGAATTCTGCAAGGAAGGAAGGTTGGCATGCATCGAAGTTCAAAAACTGAGGATAGCTAATGTTCAAGATAGTTTGATTAGACAGAATCTCACTGGGATGTGGAAGGGCGTTATCCATCATGAAGCATCTGGCAACCTATGGAAAAAAACCCCAGCATTATTTAGAATATACTTCTTATGGAGCTTTCCAAGGTCATGATTTACAATGAGCCTGCCTTTGTAGTTGGTGTCCTTGAAGTTCTGAGCAAATGTAGTGTAGCTAATTATAGCACTGAAAAATTCAGATGGGAAAAGCCAGTGGCTGGGTATTAGTGGTTTGGTGTGTGTATATATATATATATGTGTGTATGTGTGTGAAGTTCCTTTTCTGAAGTTCTGTACAGACATTGTTACAGAACAGTAACCAGTTGTGATGTATAAGAAACAACAGTGATGGTTCTGTTTAAGATTGTATGACCGTTTTCATGCAAATCCTCCCTTACCAACTGTGGATAAATTTTTTTTAAATAAAATATTTTAAGATTTGTCTAATTCAAAGATTTAGCAAGATTTAAAGAATTCCAATGGATAATCTGTTCTTTTTATTATCAGAAAAATGAAGAATGAGGTCCAGCCATTACATTGCTAGCTTGGACATCACACACAGATTTTCTCTAGAAGGACAAAGCAGTGTGAGCTAACACACCAAATCCTTCTGAAGTGTTCTTAAGATTAAATGATATCCAACACCTCTATGAATGATATCTTTAAGAGATTTTCCTGTTCTGCTTTTGTATTAAAGATAATATGTCCTTTTTCCTCAATCTAATCTGAGAAAAATGCAAACCAAACAAACATCACATCATAGTTATACATAAAATATTGCCATGTTGATAGCTGTCAAAAGTTGTCTCGTTTCCCTACACACCATTTGTTGTACAAATCTGACAAATAATAAGCCCCAAATTTTCTGTGGTTGAATACAACATGTACTCAAGAGACACAGAGTTGATTCTTCTTTCAGTTCTAACTTAAATAGTTGTCAGACAAAAATATGACATTAGCACAATTCTGTTGTTATAAAATTATTATTAACATGAAGAATTAGGTTCAGTAGAATATCCTGATGGGTTTGAATTTATCATTGAGTTAAATTTAATCTTAAACCAAAGGCTCATCAGCTTTTTGGGCAGAAAGAGGCTAAATTTCCAATCTGGGAAAGGAAAAAAGAAGGACGTAAGAGTTACTTTGAAGGATGGATGAATATGTTCTACAACTATACCTTTCAAAACTCAACTCACCTTAATTCCTTTTTGATGTAGAAATTACTGAAAGACTAGCTGGAAGGAGGTTGTTCTTCCCCCCAGTAATAAATACCATGGTGTTGAGAGCCTGTGGAGAAATGAGGATTAAGAAGCAGTAGAAGCTTAAAGAGGATGCACAAAAAGAAGGGATAGGTAGATGTCTTAGTATTAACTATAGATAATTAGTTTATATGCACAAGATCTGTCAACATTTTAATAGAAATTATTACCATTATTCAGTCAGAAATGAATAAAAACTGTTTGGTTACTTGCATTAGATTAAACACCAATCCCAGGCTTATACTGGGAACTATGATTCTGTAACTGTTTGCCCCCAGGCATCTAAAGAATATTCCAGATAGAGTTATATCCTCAACTGCTTTATCGTGATACTTCCGTATGATGTTAGTGTGGGTGGTTCAAATTAAGCTTCTGGAAAAAAAACCCAAACCTCAACCACCTGCGGAGGATCTATTACCACTCTAATTCTGATTAAAATATACCTTTCAACTAGGGTGCTGGAGTGAGAAGTGGCTGTAGATTTGTATGATTAGCTGTGGCCCTGATACTGCAAATACAACCTAATTTGTGGTCAGGGGGTAACATTAAGAGCCATAGTCTCCCTAAACAATCCAGCTGGCTCAGTTACAGCTATATTGAGGGAATGGCATAGAAGCTTTTCAGTCATAATGCAAAAGGTGTTGAATTCTAGTGGCTCAGATTGCCTTTGTCGTCTGTTACAGGTGTCCCTACTCCAACAGGGCAAGAGCAAGAGCTGTGGATCCTACTGTGCATGCATTGCCTCCAAAAACTCTTCTCCTAATACGTCCAGGAGAAATAGAAGGTATTCAAAAGCTGGCACAGCCAGATCCTGCAGAAACTGATGATGTGGCTGAGCAGTAGCACCTTCAGGCAGCATCTTTCCTGCAATGTACTCTAACTACTTTTCCCTGAAGCACCACTAATTGCCTGGCTGGATTTATCACACAGAAGGACGCGTGTGCTGGAAGGACAAGAGGTCAACCAGTGCCAAATGTTGCTCTGATGAGCTTTACTGCCAGTTTAGGTGTGTAAGGGTCTAGAGCCTGGCTGCTTTATCCCAAGAGTGATCTTTTCTCTCTGCACTGTCTGTGGTGTTTGCCTGACTCACACAGATCTGAGCCCTGTACTCGAAGAAGAGATCAGGTGTTAGCAGGGGGTCTGGCTTGGAAGCAAGATACCTTCAAAGACAAGCTATCCTCTCCCCTGCTTTTTATGTGAGCAGGAGAAGCTGTGGAGACTCAAAGGACATGGGGCTGAGCCAGGTTTGTAATATTTTATGCACTATTTGCTATGCTTGTTTATCCATGGTTGCACAACACAGTTTGATAGCAAGTGCTGAATGTGCTCTCCCAAGAATACAGCATGGGTTGTAGGGCTTCTTTGGCACTTCCTAGCATTTAAGGAAAAGTCCTTGTCCTGATCATCTGATCAATTCACACACTATGTTACCTTCAGCCACACTGATCATCTGCACTGTCCTTTTTTTCAGGAGTAAGATTAATTTCTTTTCACTGTTTGGCTTGTACTGTGAGTTCAAAAGTATAGCGTTTAGCACATGTCATTCTGCAAGGCATTTTAAACATTTCCTTGGCAATACAATTACACCTGTCTTGTTTAAACATATGGAGGAAAATAAGTTATGCTAGTACTTGCTGCAGCTTATTCAACTAAATTTTGATACCTGCTGCCATCTTTAAGCTAATAACTATTAGCAGAATTGGCATCCTTGAACTGCAACTACGGCTGATGTCAGAATTGGATTGAAGTGTTTAAAAAGAGAATTAATTACTTCAGTCCCTGATCCATGCATTTTGAAAAAGATTTCTTAAAAAGAAACGAAAACCCACTTAGCCTAGTTGTTTCATTCCTCTATAAGCAGAAACATTATTGAAATGTACATAAGCAACAGAAAGTTAAAAGCATAGTCTAACATAAAATGAATTTTGAAAGGGCTTTCTTTTTAACTATTCTCTTACCTGTGTTACAGATGCATGGTCCCATCCCTTCAAAGTGACAAGTAAATGTTTCAGTTGCAAGCATCATCTGTTTTTTCAGTCCCAAAGTATTGCACGGGTAAAACTTTCCATTCAGTTTTAAATACAGGATGTGCAGGATACAATAATCCTTAAAAAATATATTTCAGTAACTTTTGCCACAGTTTTATGGATTTTCTGATGTCTTGCCTGGTGAAAAATTCAAGTCAAATCCACGCTGCCTTTAACAATTTTTCTGTTCCCTTTTTGATTGAATTACAACACTAGCAAACGCATCTCCTTTGTGTATAAAAGAATCCAAAGCAAAACCATCTGCTGCTAAAGTGATACTTAAACTCGCCTTTCTTCTCTTTCTGAAACAAACCACAGTTCCACCATTTCCAACTATGACTGAACCCACCGGTCTGCAGAAAGGCTGCTGAGGAATAAAACAAGCTCTGGAATCCAAGAGGCAAACAGCAATGAGCAGGGAGGAGAAAGGACCAGTAGTCATGGGGATGGTTTCTCAGTGCAGCTTTCCTCCACCCAGTCAAACACCTTATCTTGCAATTTCATTTTCAATTATCTTATCTGTTCTGGAGTGCAAATGTTTTCCCTGTGTTGGATTTCATGCGTAAACATCTGCAGACTGCTTATTGCTTTTTTAACTGAGGGAGATTTGAAAACACAGTAAGCTGCTTGGAAAGAGCATGGACATCCTATTAAGTGTATAATTTGCTCTGTTGCAATTAAGATCACCGTATTTTCATTATAAATTGCTATTTTTGTTTATACTCCAGAGATAGAAAAATATTGCTGAAAAGCGAAGCACGGCATGTTGCTCTAGCACATATTGAAGAGGGGCTGTGTTATTGCTGTTTTGCTGGTAAAATCCCATACCTTTTGTAACCACTTGTTTGTAAAAATTGGCATTCTCTGTTTCCCTATTAAATGTTTTGAGTGGACATTTGTGGGAGAAGAAAGGAGCTGTTTATTCTTAGGATGTGCTACTTGGTACACTGCTATTCAAACTCCTGAATTCATATCTGGGTCCACTCATGCCCCAATCTCGTTAGTTGTCTTGCTATTGTATTTGAAGAAAATAGGCGTGGGGGGAGCCTCTGAAATCAGCCAGATGAACCTCCTGATCCTAGTGTCTTCCTATCTGTTCATGATGTATTTGCCTAACCTGTTTTTTAAACATCTGTGGTGATCCTAGATTAAGTAGTCATGTGCTTAATTTACTGTTAGGAATAATTCCTTAACACCTCCCCTTAGATTTCCATCACTTTAGTTTCATCCATTATTATGAATTTTGAGCTGTTAACCAAAATGCTACAATCGATCAATGTGAATATAGTTTTCTAAAACTTTTCTAGCACTTGCTGGTTTTAATTATGTCAGAAATACTATAAAAACAAAGCTTTTCCAGAGTACTTTAGAATTTATCCTTCTGGTTGTAGTATAACCTGGGAAGTGAATCAAGATACGTATCAGAACAGGCCATAAAAATGCATTATCTGTTTATGAAGGAAATAAGCCACTAAAATGAAAAAGATGTTGTGATTCTATTTTTAAATTTCAAACAAAGGTCAGGTTGCTTATTCACAAAGGTTTCTGTTCCTAATATAACACCGTTTGCAGTCCTCTGTCTGTGGGAATACTGATGTGTTTAACGTGTGATCCCCTTAGTTTTACAGTTCTATCAATCTGCTGCCTTCCACAGGTTTAATTTTGTTGTAACCTGTTGTGAATTAGATGGTGTCTGACATCAGAGGCTTGTGGGCGTAGCTGCTCTTGGTCTGTTTATGCCTCACATCAAAGGTATGTTTACTAAGTGGAATCTATGGCTGTGTATGAAGGGACAAAGATATATTGTTTTCAGCCAAACGCTGCGGGGTTGGTTTGCAAAAAAAGGTTAATGGATAGTAGAACTGTACCTACTTTACATAAAAGATCATGTTATTTCTATATTGGTCAATAATAAGAGATGGGAAAGTAGCCTTTATCAGTAGATGGGACCACAACTGTAGTGAGAAGCAAACTTTACACGTAACCTGATAACAAAAATGGTTGGACTCGATGATTTGGTGGGTCTTTTCCAACCTGATGATTCTATGATTCTATGAATACATTGCAGCTAAGACTGCAATTGGCGTGCCAATGTCAAGGGTAAATTTAGTAACTCTGCCTTTGTGGGATTTCAGGACCTCAGAGATGACTCTGTATCGTAGGAAATGGTAGGAGTTTTGATATGATTTTTGAAGAGTTTTATTAGGGAGTTCTGTCTCAGTTTGCAAATCAAACAAATGAACAGGAAACCTCAAAACAATATGTATTAACTCTCACTAGACTGAATACCAGTCGTTCTACTGATTATCAACTCATCACACTCATTCCAATAAAAGCCTGATCCTAAAAGCTTTCCAGGTATGATATTCATATAGAAACCAACTGGAACATCTTTCCCAAGCACCCGATTATGCAGCAGCTAGGGGTACGTCCTCAGCTTGTGTAAATGTTTCCAAATTAGTTTTAAACCAGGTAGCAATGAACCACCACAAGCTCAGAGCCTGATGCTTCATTCTGGTCCGTACCTTGCAGTTAAATGATGCCTAGAATGAAAAGTCAACTGGTTTAAAACCTGCTTTAATTTTAAATAGAATTACTTACGATAGCATGTTTTAAAAATTACATAGTGTCACAAACTTTTGGCTACTCTCTGGCCCTTATTCATATGGGATATGATTGAGATGGAAATTGCTGTATTCACTGGCTGGAAGTTTATCATCTTTATTTTTTGGGTCAGCCAAATTACTTTTCTAACTGAAAAAGAGATAAGATATGTGAGTAATTGTAACAGGATTGTGACTGCATTAATCCATACTTTATGAGATTTTCCCTTTTCCAAACCCTGATTCAATCCTTTTTAGCTTTCCAGAACTTCTATGGATGATGTTTTCCAAAAATAATCTTTGCCAAAGAACAAATTATTTCAATGGCTTGCAGGTTTCGGGGAAGATGATAATTTGTATCTCTGAGGGTTTTTTCCCACTCTACAATCTTTTAATAACAACGCTGTGAGTCCCATACCCTGCTGTTCTCATGCCATGACATTTTTCACTGTCCTAATTGTTAATTAAGAAATACTTAAATCATCAAAAGGTTTTTCTTTTTAATCTCAGTCTGTTTCAATTTTCCTGCATGTTTTAAACTGTAATAACAGTTTTGATTTTCTGTACTAGAAATATGAATTCTAGATCACTATTTTGTGTCTCGAAAGCCTCACTTATATACACTGCCTCCTTTTAAAATTTCTTGAATAGCATGGATGCCTTACAGATAATTTCAGGCAGGTACATATTGAACTTCATAGCGTAACTCCTCCTGCTGTTTTCAAACAAAGGTAAGTGTCAGTCATGCCAAAGCACCACAAAAAGGTTTTATGGAATGAGACATAGATGGGGCCTAGAAATAGCAAAGAGGGGAAAAAAAGCAAGCAGAATGTAATTTAACTGGAAAATACATAAAGAAAGATTTGCAGAAGAAAAGATCAGAATGTGGCTGAGAGGTTTTGCTTTGGCAAAACTTATGATCCTGGACTGTTTTGGACTAAGATATAGTGAAGGGAAACTAGACCTAAATCTAAAGGAATGCACTATACTAACAAAACTTACTTAAACTCAAAAAATCCAGCGGATGCACTTAAATTATTTTTAAAAAATGCATCAACACCTATTGAGTGTGGAAGCCAACCCCACTGAAACAAACTGGATCAAAGAGGTTGAAAAAAATTTAAAGGATATGACTTTGTATTTATATGAGGGTTTAGATAATCAAAACATTTATAACTTTTTTGACTTTCTAATGTCCTGCTATTGCCCCGATGCTCTTTTCCAAAACTTCAGCATTACTTTTCTTTCTTAGAAGTTTAGGCTCATTAAACATTATGAAAGAATTATGATTCTTTAGTGACAAAAATTATTATAAAGACTTCTCTAATAATGTATTTTTATCATTTTTTATATGTATTTGTATTTTTCCTAAGAATATACATAATCCAGGAAGCCTAGTGCTGGAAAAGAACTGTTCAGGTGTCTGTTTTATGATCTCTTAAGCAGTGACGCCCTCCTCTGGACTCTCGGTAATGTGCTCTCCACTGGAATGGTGAATGTTTTATATATGAAAGAAATGTGTTCTTCCTTCTAATACTCTGACACCACCTAAATTACGCCATGAAGACATTTAACACAGTGCATTATTTGGCCAGTGCCTCTAGTTTGAGAAACACATTTTCTTTAGCTGACAGTGCAGGTGGAAGGTTTACCTGTGTTAGAAACCTTATACAACAAAATATAGGTTGTTAACCTAATCGAAACAATTTAATGCTGCAACTGCCCTGTCAGGGAGGGAAAAGTAGGTATTTCTTTTTAACAGTGTTTGCCTTTTAAGTACATAGGATATTATGAATTTACTTGTATATAGTTAAAGCAGTTTAAAAATATGTTGGGGAAGGGACAGTAGCTGTCAGAGCTGTTTTAGCAGACTTGTCACAGCTCTCATGCACAGTGTGAGACTTGCTCCTTGGTGCTGCGCCCACGCTGCTACATGCCTCACGTCTGCAATGGCTCATGTAGCTAAAGACAAAAAGCACATTTCAGGAGCATAGTTCATAGGGTTGTGTACAATTGATCTGGTGGAGAGATCGAGTGACTGGTTGTCTCAGCAGGC
The DNA here is from genome assembly GCA_033459285.1 of Clamator glandarius. Classification (NCBI taxonomy): domain Eukaryota; kingdom Metazoa; phylum Chordata; class Aves; order Cuculiformes; family Cuculidae; genus Clamator; species Clamator glandarius. The sequence continues at coordinate 178,990 of JAUNZM010000203.1, forward strand.
ATGAATCCGACAGGAACTGGAGAGGTCTGGTTGGAGTCATGGTGGCTCAGTTGACCTGGGAGGTATGAAGGTCTGTGGGAATCTGACACTTGGCTGTCTAGGAATCACCAGAGCCTGGTGGTGCGTGTCGGAGCACGTGTCGGAGCACGTGTCGGAGCACGTGTCAGAGCATGTGTCGGAGCACGTGTCGGAGCACATGCACTTCTGCAGTCCACTTAGCCCTTTCTGTGTGGGGTCCAAACTCTGAGAACGTGATTTTAAGTGAGCGTGTGATCCACATGATGCCACTTACAGGGCAGTTGGGAAAGTACGGTGGGCCTGTCAATTAATTCTCACACTGAACACAAGAAGCTGGTGAGGGGGCTGGAGAACAGGCCTTATGAGGAGCGGCTGAGAGAGCTGGGGGTGTTTAGCCTGGAGGAGGCTGAGGGGAGACCTCATTGCTCTTTACAACTACCTGAGGGGAGGTTGTGGAGAGGAGGGAGCTGGGCTCTTCTCCCAAGTGACAGGGGACAGGACGAGAAGGAATGGCCTCAAGCTCTGCCAGGGGAGGTTTAGGCTGAACATTAGGAAAAAATATTTCACGGAAAGAGTCATTGGGCACTGGCAGAGGCTGCCCAGGGAGGTGGTTGAGTCACCTTCCCTGGAGGGGTTTAAGGGACGGGTGGATGAGGCACTGAGGGACATGGTTTAGTGTTTGATAGGAATGGTTGGACTTGATGGTCCGGTGGGTCTCTTCCAACCTGGTGATTCTGTGATTCTATGATCTGCAAAGGATGAACAGTGCCCGGGAATCATGGAATCACCAGGTTGGACATGACCTCTTGGATCATTGAGTCCAACCATTCCCATCTGCCACTAAACCATATCCCTGAGCACCTTGTCTACCTGTCTTTTAAATCCCTCCAGAAAACTGAAAGAAAACAGAGGGACATTTGTGTGTAAGTTTCAAGAAACACGATTGCTTAGAAAAAAATTTTATTTCAGTTTAAATCAAAATATTCCACTTTTCGTAAGAGGAACTGCTTGTTTCATCCTTTCCCCCCCGCAGGCTGGGGGCGGAGAAGGGCACGAGGCCGCCTAACGGCCGCGTTTCAAACGCTCCCGCGCGGGGCGGGACAAAACGCGCGGGAGAAAGCGCGCGCGGCGGGGCCAGGAGAGCCCATTGGCTCCCAGGGGCGGGCGCGGCGCGGCCCTCACAGGTCCCGCCCCTTCGCATCCCGGATTTCTATTGGCTGGTCACTGCGTCCGTCAGCGCCCGTCCCGTCCCTCTTCCCCGCCTCTTGCCGACGCGCGGCGAAGGTCGCTCCCTCTGATTGGTCGCCGCCGGCGGACGGAGCCCCGCCCCCTCACTGCGATTGGCGAGCGGCGTCGGCGCCTCGCTCTGATTGGCTGCGGAGGGCGGGGCGGGGCGCGCGCGGCGGGCGGGGCTCCCGGCGTCCCCTTTGTGTGGGCACCAGTGGCGAGGCAGTGGTCGCCATTTTGTGCGTGCTTGTGTTTTCCCCCCGCCTCCACACACGCCCCCCCCCCCCCCCCATCCCTCCCCCTTTCCCCACAATCTCCACACGCTTTTCCGCGGGAACGGCGGCGGTAACTGGGGCGGCCCCGTCTCTTCTGCCGGTCAGGTGAGGCGAGGGAAGGCATCGCCCGCGGCTACCGAGAGGGGGAAGTAAGCGGCAAGACTGAGAAGGGTGGGGGGGACCCGCCAGCGCTGCCCCCCGACCGGAGGAGGAGCCTCGGCGCCAGGCCCAGGCGCGGCACCGGCATGGAGAACTCTCAGCTCTGCAAGCTGTTCATCGGCGGTCTGAATGTGCAGACGACGGAGGCCGGGCTGCGGGAGCATTTCGCGGCTTATGGGACCCTCACCGACTGCGTGGTGGTGCTCAACCCGCAGACGAAGCGCTCCCGCTGCTTCGGCTTCGTCACCTACTCGGCGGTGGAGGAGGCCGACGCCGCCATGGCCGCCTCCCCCCACGCTGTGGACGGGAACGCGGTGGAGCTGAAACGGGCCGTGTCCCGGGAGGACTCGGCCAAACCGGGGGCCCACGCGAAGGTGAAGAAGCTCTTTGTGGGCGGCCTCAAAGGGGACGTAGGCGAAGGGGACCTGGTGCAGCATTTCAGCCAGTTCGGCCCCGTGGAGAAGGCCGAGATCATCTCCGACAAACAGAGCGGGAAAAAGCGCGGATTCGGATTCGTCTACTTCCAGAATCACGACGCCGCCGATAAGGCGGCCGTGGTCAAGTTCCACCCCATCCAAGGCCACCGCGTGGAGGTGAAGAAAGCCGTGCCCAAGGAGGACATCCAGGCGGGCGGCGGCGCCTCCAGGCCGTCCCGGGGCGGCCGAGGAGGAGGAAGGGGTCGGGGCGGCGGATCCGGTAACCGGGATCACAACGGTCTTTCCAAAGGAGGCGGCGGTTACAACAGCTACGGCGGCTACGGGGGAGGCGGCGGCGGATACGGTTCCTACGGTGGCGGTTCCTATGGCGGCGGAGGGGGAGGCGGCGACTACGGCAACGGGTACGGCGGGTTCGGCAGCTACAGCCAGCACCAGTCCTCTTACGGCCCCATGAAGAGCGGAGGAGGAGGTGGAGGAGGGGGCGGCAGCTGGGGGGGCCGCAGTAACAGTGGACCGTACAGAGGAGGTTATGGTGGGGGAGGCTACGGGGGCGGCTCTTTCTGAGCTGGAGCGCCCATACCCATCGGGGGTGGCCTGTAGAGACCTCCCTTTGATGCGGGGCAGCTTCTACACGGTTTATCCTCCCATTCGCCGAAGGGCAGCTCCTTTTAAACGCCTCCCTGCTGTGGGAGCAGCTCCCAAATGCCGCCCTGGGGGGTCGCCTCTGCTGCCTGTGCCACTTCTTTCTCTTTGAAGATGGACCGGGCCCCACACACACATACTTTGTGTTACAGTCATTGATGGACTCTATTTTTTTATTATTACTTGGACCTTGGTCGTTTTTATACTAGCAACGAAAAATGTCTTGTTTTGGTTTTTTGGGGGGTACGGGGTGGGAAGTGTCTTGCTCATGTGGAGTCAAAACCAGGGAGGGTTATGGGGGAATTTCCTTTGTTGTAAGGACTCGATACCTGGCTACTACATTTTTTTCTACAAAATCTACTCGGATACCATGACTGAAATTAACATTTCTGTAAAGGAGGAAAAAAAAAATCGTTTTTACGTTTTTTATTTTTTAAATAAACCATTGTGTTCATTGACCTTTACATGTCTATTTTTTTTCCTAGGATCCATTCCGTACGGTTTTATGGCTTTTCTAGGTTTGAAGCAAATGTTCCTCTGCTTTAAAGTCCCTATGTACTTAGAGTAAATATTTTATTGCCAGTAAAGGTCCTTATTGACTTGTTTGCGACTCCCCTACTGGATTTATTTGTTTTAAAACACTCGACAGAGAAATTTTTTTGAAGTACTGTTACGTGGATGTGGTCTGTAATTTCAATATTCATTCTCACTTATGCAGTTTGTGTGCATCCACCGTCTTGTACCAGGCAGTTTGTTGTGCTGACGTAGTTTAATAATTTTTTTTTCCGATAGGACTTCTCCATCGACGTATGTACTGTGTAGTTTTGAAGAAATAGTTTGTGTTAAGCATGTGCTTCATACATATAAAATGTTCAGAATTTCCGATTGCTTAGTTTCAAGTTGTCTTATCGGTTTGTCTGTGTATGATTCCTTCCAGGAAAGGGTCAACATTTATCCTCTATTAAACGCGTACTCGTTTTCATAGTACTGGGTTAACAGACTTTTCACTCTGAACTATAGTCCTCCGTTAAAGTTCCCCGAGAATCTCTGGCAGCACCATCTACCGACAGGATGGCAGCCCCCGTGCTGCAGGCTTCATTCTAGCAGGAGTGAAATTGGTTCGCTAACAATTGTACTACACTTCTGAAAGTAATTTTATGCAACTAGATGACTTGTGGAGAATGCAATGACAGCTGAATGTGAATAAAGATGGGCTCCATGAGTACTGACTGGGAAAAAAGGAATGGATTTGCAATACCTGCCTCAGCACATATTTTGGTGGTTTTTTTTTAATTAACTGCAATTGCCTGTGTTTCAAAAAGCAGGAATCTAAACCACGTGGGCAACATGCTATGCTAAATGAACCAGCTTAGTGTACCAGCAACAGAGGTGCCAGTTGTAAAACAAAAATATCTGTGTAGTCTGCTTGATTAACAAATGTATATTTGTAGCCCTTTAATGCAATAGAAATGAAGTTTGTTGTTTATTAAAAACCATAATGTTTTAGGGGAGAACTGCCGTCCTGCATAGAAATATAGAATAGCAACATTTATGGGTTTATGGATATCAAATAAAGATTTGAATTCCTAATATGCTTGAGTAAGAGTATATATGATATGGGGGCATGGATTTAAAAAGTACAAAGTTATTTTGACTTAAGGTTTCTAAGCATGTAGTCTAATGTTGATGCTTTATTGAACTGCATCTTAAAAGCTGGATTTTTTTTTGCTTTGCTCCAGATATGCAAGATATTAGTCATACAATTCTCACTGATTCCAGCGGAAAGTAAACATCTGGGTCTTTGTGCTTCTGGGCTGAAGGATTTGCATGAAATTTCAAAGTATTGTCAGTCTTTGTCCATCTAACCTGACGCTGATGTTGAAATGAGTCTCTTGCTATTTGAAGTAAAACTAACATTAACTTAGTTACCTACATATGCTTAAGTAGGACAATGTTTTGGTATCATCGGGATTTAAACCAAGAGCTGAGTTTTCCTCTTGGCTGTGATAATCTATGGCTCTCGCAGTGAAACTAGTTCTTTTTGGTGTAACTTTTATGAATGGGTTCTAAGTAAGTTCTATTTGTAATTGCATTGTTAATCTCAATGGTGCATCGGTTTGAGTCACTTCAGAGAGGTGCTTGTAAAAGGTGGTGGGACAGCTTCAGGTGGCTGATTTTACTACTGTTCACTGGGCTTGAAGTTTTCTACTTTACCATTGCACTTTAAAACCATGGTGGACTCATCTTTGAACTCTGCATGAAGCAAAGCTTTCCTTTCTGTAGCTGAAATGAATGACTTGAGTCCAAGGTCTTGTGTTTGGGCATATGATTTAATTCCTTGCAGTGGTGAATTGCCTTAACCTTACCGAGGGACACCCTGATTTGGAAAGGAGGAGGCCTAGTATTTGACTGGGGAAGGTAAAGATTTGTGCTCCGACTATAGCTTTCTGATATTTTCATGTGTTGCGTGCCAAGAGAGAATACGTTGGTAATAGAAATGAGATTTTTAGAAAGGTGACGGCATGTGAATCTTCACAGTTTTGTCAAGTATAGCTTGATTTTGAGAGTTGTACTGCACATGCTGTTGATTATCTGTATATAATAGTCCTCCTGTAGGACTAACGTCATGTAGAATAAAAAGTGGATCCCAGAAGTTGCACCTACATTAAGGAGGATGCTGCCTAATTTCTCTGTCAGACTGTCATCTGTTTAAGTTTACAAAATGCTCTGTGGTGAGAGTCTTGAGTAGCTGGGACTCAGTCTGCTCTGACCTGTTGTCTCTAAGGAGCAAGAACTTACTTGTGCAATGCAGGTAATGTGTGAAAGGCTCATGTAAGCACTTGTTTGATCTGGAGCAGTAATGCTAGGATGTAGTGTGAATAAAGAGATGCAAATCTGTATGGGACAGTATTGAAGATACAGTGACTTAAAAGACTGAATAGAAACCTGTTTCTAGTATGGTTCCTAGCAAATAAGAGATGTGTTGCTAAAGCTTTGCTTTTGTATTTGAAGGTATTTAATAATTTCTGATCTCTGGGTGGATTTGTGCCTAGGATGAGCTGAAGTGAAATGAAGTTTATAGCTGGCATGCAAACAAGTTCATGACTGTGCAGTCACTCTAGGATGGTCACAGAGGTAGAAATAAAGTTACTTTAATTCACTGGTCTTTAGTTTGTGGTTTAGTTCTGAAGTATACGTCTGAAATGATCTCAATGATATAATGGCTTTCTGTTCAGGAATGACTGCAGGATTGTGTTGGTTTCACCTGTGAGAAATAGGAAGTGAGTATACAACTGGTATACTTTCAGCATTTAATGATGACAGTAAAAGTGCAGTAGTTATCTTAAAACACAGGTTTTCTTTTTATTTTTGTAGTCTGCATGACCAAAAACCAGTTTCCCCCAAACAAAGCTTTTCAGTGACTACAATATAGCCACGTGTGTTGTGATGTGCACGCAGTTTTTTTCATAGCAATGAGTATTCTTGTGCTCTAAGATATAATTTGTTCTTGATTCTGCTTCTTGTGTGACTTGTAAGTGTTATGTGGCTAATAAAAGTAGCCTAACATGCACTTTTATAGTACTGATGATTACTGCGTTAAAATAAACATGCTGAACACCTGTAAAGGTAACGAATTGAAACTTGCACAAGTTGGTGGAACTACCTCTCGCTGGTTTTTCACTAGGTGATGCAAAGGGGGTTCAGAACAGCTGGAACAGCTATGATCACAGTAAATCTCTGTGGGTCACTGTATTGCAGCTGTGACAGACTTGCAAAACAAAAGCTGTGCCTTGCCCTGCAGGCTTGTGGAGTAAATTTAGGTGGACAGTCTCTACCCTCCAGAACTAAGCAAGTTTTGGGTTTGTGGTGTGTGGTGAAATAGCATGGTGTGTGGTGCAGCTGCGGTACTCTGGGACTCCCAGTTCTGCTTTCAGGAGGGCAGCTGGGCTTGAAACCTAGCAAATACTTTGTGTGCACATACTTACTAGAAGTGAAATATTTAAGGTGCTTAAAAAAGTAGTTCAAAGTTCTCAAATACTTTATGATGTCATGTGTTCCCTCCAACACAGACCGCTTCTACAAAGTAAATTTTGCTTTCATTCAGCACTGAAAGACCTAAGTGGATGGTGTAGGTGGAACACTGGTTTATTATCCTGCCCTGTCAGCTGATACTATTGTCGCAATATAATTGCATTCCTATTGCTCCTGAAAAGGGTCTGAGCCTGAGTGGTGCTGAGGACCCCAACCTCCCATTCAAATCTGAAAACAGAGCAACTTCTTTCTTTTTTTCTGTGTACCTCAGTGATCTTTCCAAAATGCAAGAGTTTGGTTGAAATTGTTGATTAATCTCTAAAAAATATAGTTTAAGGACACCTTTCTCATAGCGCATTTTGCCAGATTGGGATTTTGTTCCTGCAGTCTGGGAGATGATTTGTTTTCTAATAGAAGGTAGTTTATCTAAGCCTTTTTAGAAAGGATTGCTTGTCCTGCAGTAGCTGTTGTGGAGTAGTGTTTATCACTAACCTGCAGCTTGTACCACATTTACCTGGTATATGTTGTTATGGACCTCTGCTTCCTAAACTGTGTAGTAGGAAGAAGGCATTTCTGATATGTCTTTTGAACTATATATAACTGATTTTGTGATCTGGTGTATGCATCTCTTAAAGACAACTTTTCTGCTTGTTATATTTGTATTTTGTAAATGAATAAAACAATTACATCCCTGCTTTTCACTTTAAGATGTATTTCACAGTGCGAGCGCATCATAAGAAGTTTTGAGCCAGCCTGAGTGAGCACTATTTACTTTCTTTAGGTCTCCTATTTAACTACACTGTTTCTGGTATGTGCACGTATACGCGCACACATACATTACCTCTATTTCTACTTACCTTTAATGAGTATTTACTTGCACTGTAATGTAAGTACTGCTATTGGTGGGTGTCAGATGTGGGTTTCTTGTAACAAGATGAAAGGCTTTCTGCTGTGTTTCTTTACATAAGGGTTTTCTATCACTTACCTGTGTACTAGGACTTCTAAAGGGGCCGATGGACTTGGGTACTTTCCTCCTTGATGTTCCTCTGACAAATCCTACCCTTTTTAGCTTCTCTGCTTCTGGAACTGCCCTCTATTTCTGTCATATGTAAAGGGGAGGAAATACATAGTTACTTTTGATCCAAAACTTCTTATTCATATGCTTCTAAGAGTGTTTTAATCATATTTGCCTTCCCCTTAAAAACATCTAGCCCATCTTGTGGGGAAAATGGGTAGCGGGAATACTGAGGGCTATGAAGAAGCTGTAGTTTGGTGTAGGAGAGACATTCTTCAGATTTTTGTATTTTCTCTAGTTCCCCTATACTGAATAGGCTGAGCAGTTAAAAAGGTAGAGCATGTCAGCTCTAGGCTGTAATAAAAAAAAAAAAACCACAAAAAACCAATCCAACCTCTAACTCCAATATGAAAATGAAACTTGGGTACTGTGCTTAATCCTTGGTTCCGTTTAGGACTGACTTTTTTTTTTTTTTTTTTTTTTTTTTTTTTTTTTTTTTTTTTTTTGCTAGCAGTGTGTTAGGAGCATTATTGCCTATTGCTGTTACTGAGAGCATCGAGCTTAGAGCACAGGCTATTCTCAGACTATCAGCCATCCAGGCAACCAAAGCTCCTTAACTTTGAAAACTAGATGTCAAGCCCAGTCAGACTAATAATGCCATCTGTCTGAGGCATCTGGATATTAACCCTCTTATTCTGATACATTCAGTTTCATTCTGGAATGCTTTCACAAATGAAAAATATACAGATTTGGAAAGTACAGCTCTTGCTAAAAAAAAATTTTTTTTGAATCACAGTATGTAGAGTTATGTATACTTTTCATAAATGTGACACACAATAAATGACTATAAATAACTCTTTTCGTATTGTAATGCAGTAAGGAATCGATGCCAGTTTAGAAAGAGATTAAGTTCCTGGTTGGAAATGTGTCAAGTGTGCACTTGCTCACTGCAATCAATAATTGCACATTACTGATGAATGTTGCAGAGAAATTCCTTAGAAATAGAACAAGCTGACGAATCTGAAAATACTTCAGTTGTTCAAAGGCTACTTTATACTGCACAATTGCCAGCTAGTTTGTCTCTCACAAGCCCTGTTTTCACTGGGAATTCTGCTTTGAAAGGCATGTAAAGTTACACATCTGAAAATATGCTGTTAGTTTATAACTAGTCCATATAAAAGATGCAAAATGTCTCAGTCTCTTATGTCATTTCTGTAACTGCTGGCTTCTTGTGGTTTTACAATGGACTTGCTCTATTTTGTAAGAAATTTTGCTTTCCACAAAATCTTGGAGGAAGGAAGCGTGAGTCTGGTCGCTGCAGGCACTGGTTGAGAAGGAGCCGGAGTCCAGTTCCTGTTTCCAGCATAGACTAGGATCAAAGCAGTGCTACATAAAATGCGTGAGTAATGTTTTGAGTTGCAATTCATGCTCTTTTTTCTTGTTCTCTTCCTCTGTGGATCAATAATTTTTTCTTTGCTGCATGCTAACACCGCTTCAGTGGAAAGTCTCCCTCTCCCAGCTGCACACCCTGATGGATGAATTACAGCAACATGGGCAGGACATGGCGTCAGGAGAAGGCTGTGCTCACCTTGCTGCTGTATGTAGGACAGCACCATCGACTGTGTGTTGAAATAGTTCATTCCTATTTCTTCCTCCAGGTCATGTCCCTGCTCGAAAGGGATGTCCTCTGGTTTCAGGCTTGCTGGGTTGCAGAGACGTGAAAGATTTCCAATGCTAAATTCCCAGTTCTCTCGGTGTGATTATCTAGTGCTTTTTCAGGTTTTCGTAATCTTTTAAGTTTACCAAGTAACTAATTGAGCCAAAGTCCTTCACTGTGTGATTTCATTTGGGCTTGTCTAATCGTTTTCTTTAATAATGATGCTCCGTTCACAGGAGAGAGCTCCTGTGAGTCCTATCTGATTGCAAGTTCAGGACTTCTCCCCTCCGAGAACACTGCTGAACTGTGATGCTTGTGGTTGTACTTGCTCATGGCTCTTGCATAGGATATTTAGCAAAGTGCACTTTGCAAGAGAAGTAATGCCAGCTTTCTACTGGTATTTTCATGGACATGTGTCTTTCTGAAAGAGAAAGATCCCAAGGAGCACAAAGGGAAGGTTCAAGCCTTTGAAGTAACTGGCTGCAATTTGCCTGTGCCTTTTTCCCTTTAGACCCACTCATCCTTTATTTTCTGCAATTTTAAATGTAGGCAAATTATTTTTCTGTAATTATGTAATTTGGAAGTTGTATTGAAGTTTTCTTTAACTCACCCAGTACCAGCGAATCTGGGCTTCCGCTCTGTGGGTATCAATGTTATTTTTAAAGCCTCTCTGAGCCATGAGCTTGGTGATGAATCAACACAACGTGTTTTGGAAATGTTATGTGAGGTTTGTTTGTAGCTGGTGGCAATGGGAACTCGTTTTGTGGGTACTGGGGAGTTGAGAAACATCGCCTTTGGAAGGAAGATTGGGAAGGAAGAGCTGGGTTTGTTTTATTGCTAGTGCTGCTGTAAGCCAAAACCTCTGCAACAACCGGGTGCCGTGCACTCTCTGATGCCTTCTCAAAGAGTGTTTTCTTTCTCCCTCACAGGGTGCGTTTCTGTGTTCAGAGAGAGGATGGGAAAGCTGAGCCCCGAAAAGCACACCACAAAAATCCAGTAAATGAACAGAAACCTGAGCTGAGAGCCTGACATACAGTTCCCACTCCGAATATGCTATGGAGATAAGGAAAAAAAGGTGTCTGCACAGAAAATTTGAAGCAGGATTATGAAGGATGACCTGTTATGTGCCAGGAAGACATGCTGCATACAACAGCTCTTTTCCGTTCAGGTAAAATGAAGACTTATGGTAACGTGATTATGTTAATAGTGATCCTTTAAAGAAGCCAGATTTCATAAACCCAAATTCTGCAGAAGGGAGTGTGAACGTGGGACATCTGGTCCTGGAGGCTGGAGGTGCTGATGACTTCTGCAGCACCTCCACCTCTGGAGCAGGACCCTGGTGAAGGAGAGTGCTGGGGTGGATGCTCTAGCTCTCTCTGCTCCGCAAATCACCTGATTCAGAAAACAGTGCTTCACTGGGAATCTCTGACCTCTTAAGCTTCAGCTGCCAAAACCTTACTGATTCCAGCTCCAGGGTGGTCCCTACCTAGAAGGTCCTCCAGAGCTTCCTTTTGAGCCAGGTGTCAGCTTGGATGCTGTGGGTTGCTGTAGTAGCAGATTTTTATCTGCCGTCTGGTTCGGTTGTGTGAAAGCAATATGGCTTGCTCTAAATTCTAGCAGTTGTTAGGCAGTAGATGACTTCTGGACTTTGTCAAGGCCCCTCACATTGTACTTAAAGTCCATTGGGAGTCAGCGTGGTACCCAAGTGCCACCTCCAAGTGAATTCAGTTAGTTACTCAGATACCAAGACATCCATTTCAGTAGAGAACTTTCACTGTAGATGAGATGTTGGGGGACTTTAGGACTACTCAGGACTAGGAATTTTTGAAAAAGTCTGGAAAAATCGGGAGAGTTACTAATTCCTTTTAACTGCCTGTTCTTTGAAGATGTCAATCCTTACACTTAAAACCAAGAAATTTTTTGTATTGGGTTCTTACGCAGTCATAATTATCATAGAATTACGGAATCGTAGAATCACCATAGAAGACTATGTGCATCATCGAGTCCAACCCTTCCTATCTGCCACTAAACCATGTCCCTGAGCACCTCATCTTTTAAACCCCTCCAGGGATGGTGACTCCACCACCTCCCTGGGCAGCCTCTGCCTGTACCCGACGACCCTTTCTGTGAAAATTTTTTTTCTTGATGTCCAGCCTGAACCTCCCTTGGCACAGCTTGAGGCCATTGCCCCTTGTCCTGTCCCTTGGGAGAAGAGCCCAGCTCCCTCCTCTCCACAACCTCCTTTCAGGGAGTTGTAGAGAGCAATGAGGTCTCCTCTCAGCCTCCTCCTCTCCAAGCTAAACAGCCCCAGCTCCCTCAGCTGCTCCTCCTAGGACTTGTTCTCCAGCCCCTTCACAGCTTCTTTGCTCTTCTCCGGACTCGCTCTTTATCGCAGCCTTGCAAAATAATCTCTAATTACTGGAACGCGCCTTTGTCCCATCCTAGAGATGATGGGGTGGAGCTGGGGGGAACCGGGGAGGGGAGGGAAGAGGGGGGTCCGGGGGAAGAAGAGGGGAGAACGGGGCTGGGGCGGAGGAAAGAAGGAGGAACCGGGGAGGGCGCTCCTGGGGAGATACGGGGGTGGGGAGCGCAGAGGTCGCTCCCGGAGCGGGGGGGCTGGTGGCCGTGGGAACCGGGCGAGCGAGGGGCAACCCGGGGTGGGGAAACCGGGAACTGGGGAGGGAAAGGCTCTCCCGGGGGGAAAACCGGGGATGTGGGAAGCGGGGCGGGGAGGGTTCCCGGGGCGGAGAAGGGGGTGAGGGCGGCGGGGAGGGTTCCCGGGGCGGAGAAGGGGGTGAGGGCGGCGGGGAGGGTTCCCGGGGCGGAGAAGGGGGTGAGGGCGGCGGGGAGCGTTCCCGGGGCGGAGAAGGGGGTGAGGGCGGCGGGGAGGGTTCCCGGGGCGGAGAAGGGGGTGAGGGCGGCGGGGAGCGTTCCCGGGGCGGAGAAGGGGGTGAGGGCGGCGGGGAGGGTTCCCGGGGCGGAGAAGGGGGTGAGGGCGGCGGGGAGGGTTCCCGGGGCGGAGAAGGGGGTGAGGGCGGCGGGGAGCGTTCCCGGGGCGGAGAAGGGGGTGAGGGCGGCGGGGAGGGTTCCCGGGGCGGAGAAGGGGGTGAGGGCGGCGGGGAGCGTTCCCGGGGCGGAGAAGGGGGTGAGGGCGGCGGGGAGGGTTCCCGGGGCGGAGCCGCCGCAGCTGGCGTTGCCCGGAGACGCCGGGAAGCCGGCCGGGGCGGCGGCAGCAGGCGCTGCGCTCCCGCAGGCGGCGGCGCGGGGCCGCTCGCAGCCATGCCGGGCACGGGGCGCTGAGCCCGGCCCCGCCGCACCATGGAGGAGGAGAGGTGGGTGCAGCCGAGCCTTTGTGTGCGTCCTTTGCTCGGGTCTTTCTCCCGCCCCTTCTCCATCCTTTGCTCGGGTCCTTCTCTATTCCTTGCTCGGATTCTTCTCTGCCCCTTCCTCCCCACGCCTTCCATCTTTTGCTCGGATCTTTCCCCCCGCCTCATCCTTTGCTTGGATCCTTCTCCGCCCCTTCTCTGTTCCTTGCTCGGATCCTTCTCCATCCCTTCTCTAGTCCTTGCTCAGATCCTTCTTCATTCCATCTCTAGTCCTTGCTCGGATCCTTCTCCCCCCTCTCCTTCTCCATCCCTTGCTCAGATCCCCTCCTTCTCCATCCCTTGCGCACATCTCCCCGTTCTCCGTCCCTTGCGGGATCCCCCCCCGCCCCTTCTCCGTCCCTTGCGGGATCTCCCCCCACCCCCCCCGCCCCTTCTCCATCCCTTTCGGGATCCCGCCCCCCCCCCATTTCTCCATCCCTTTCGGGATCCCGCCCCCCCCCCATTTCTCCATCCCTTTCGGGATCCCCCCCCTCCCATTCTCCATCCCTTGCGGGATCCCCCCCTCCCGCCTTTCTCCATCCCTTGCTCAGATCTCCCCCTTTTTCCATCCCTCGAGGGGGTACCCTCCCCCCGTTTTTCCGTCTCTTGCGGGGATCCCCCCCTCCATCCCTAGCGGGGATGCCTTCCCCGATGAGCGCCTGCCGGCTTCACGGATGCTGCAATGTCATGGTGACAGACAGGGTGCCTCACCCCGGGCACCCCGACCGGGTTTTTTGGGTAGGATGCGGTAACGAGGTGCTGGAGGCTGCTCTCTTCTAAAATCGCTCATGGAGCGTGGGAGGTGTGGGCAAGGTCCTTCCACTATCAAACCGTGTCTTGCTTGTGTCTATCTGGAACCTCCAGCAGCCGGCTCCATCCTTCAGTGGAAGACAATCCCACTGAGATTTGATGCTTTTGTAAGTAACGAATGAAAATCTGTAACATCTATGGAACCTTCGGGGGTCCATTTACCTGTCTCTGCATGGAGGTTGTGCACCACATCTGTGTTACAGCAGGCAGGAGGGGATCCCGGGTCTCCCTCGCGTGGGAGCTGAGCCACAGATGCTTTATCTCCTGCCAGGCAGCTCTTTTGCACCAAAATGTGTGTGTAGTAATGCTCACAGAGTTCACCTAATGTCTGCTGATACATAAAAGGGGTTACGGTTACACGGGGTTAGAGATGCCAGAGAGATGTTCAGTCTTTCTGCTCTTCCTCCCCACTGTCTGGGTGCCTTTTGCACACCAGAAGCGCAATCGTACTGCTCCAAGCTAAACATTAAGCTGGTTTAGTGTTTATTTTTTTCTATTTGTTAAAAAAAGCAGGATATGCCGAGTGCTTCCTTTTGTGCTGGTGACCTTGCAGGGAGTAGGGGAACGGAGAGGGGGCTTGACCTGCTGGCAGTACTGATTGTTAGGGCTCCACAAGAGTTTTGCTTAAATGTGGTACATTGGGAAATGAAGCTGGAGTCAACCCCCAAATTCTGGAAATGTTCCCTCTGTCGAGGGAAAACACAGCAGAACTGTGGGAATTGCTCTCCAGGCTCTGAAGGGTCGCTTTCTACCTTTATGTGACTGGAGGGTTGCGATTGTTTTTGTATTTAACATGCAGAAGAGAACCTCCAGCCTGCCCCATCTCCTCAAATTCCATTGTAGGGATTCTGTTTCCTGTAAGGGTGTGATCGGCCTCCTCTAGATACCAATCCAGATATTAATTAAAATGCCTTGGAATTCTAGATTACCACACTAGGTGCTCGCCCATGGAATGGACGTCCCTCCCTTTTCTCTTTATATATTTATAAAAATGAAGCCAGTGTTCGGGGAAGTGGAGTGGAGCTGTTTTGATGCCCCAGGCTGGGATCATCCTTGGCGCTATTACTTATTATCTTTTCTTCATGGTTACCAGCAATAGTCTCATTTTTTTACCGGGGGCCTTTTGCTGGGGATACAGTGGTAAAAAAGTCACTGGGAAAATATCTGGACTGTTTTGCTTCACCCTATTTTTCCACAGCAGCTGGTTTTAGGGCATGAGGGACAGTCCCCATCAGCACGTTCTCTGCCTGTGGAAGTGAGGAATAATTACCCAAACGGGTGCTTGTATTTCTGGTTTTTTGGAAGAGGAAGGCAGTCCTGAACTGGTTGTGGGCAGCAGCAATGTGGGGTTTGACTCTTGGCAAAGAAAGCTGGAAATATTCCCCTCCTTTCTGGTTCGAAAGGGCTCATTATATAGGACTGCACTGGGGCTGCTTTGGCTGCTCTGAGCGAGTCCTGGAAGGAGGTGTTGACAAATGACCTTGGTGGGCAAGCACCGTGGGCTGATTCTGTTCCTGTTTTTCATACTTTTGCCCTGCATTTCAACCCCAGATCTGTGTCATGCAGATTAGGCCTCAGATTTTACACTCCCTGACTTTAATGACAGCAGAACTCCCTCTGTGTTTTTTGATGTTATTGCTTTTTCCATTGTTGTAGTCAGTGAGGAACATGCTATTGGTGCTCACTTCACCTCTGACTCGTCCCAAGCCTGCCTGGACTCAAATATCCTGATAACTCACACATCCGAGTTCTTCAGTGGTATCAAGTGCCCGTGTCATTGCATATGGGCAGAAGCAGCCAGGGGCAAAGGGGATTTAACCTGAAACTTTCACATTTAGCAATATATTATTTCAGAATCCTGATTTTCTTTTGCTGTGCTGATAGGGACTTTCATTTAATGGTGAAATTATGTAAGGTCGTGTGATCATGTGTGGTATTCTGGTTCTGAATTTGGAAGATGTGTTTGAGTTTGAATAGAAAAAAAAAAAGCCTCTGGAATGTTATTTGGTCAAAGAATTATAATGCCTGTAATTTTAACTTTTATCTTTGAGTGGGGGTCGTCTCTTTGTAGTATTTGTTTGAGAAATAGAATATCTGCCCTTGAAAGCTAATAGTATTGCCATTCTTGTGTTATTTGGTGTTGTCATATTTGTGTTATTTTGTGTTGTTTCCATTACCATCAGCAAAGACTTTTTCTCTTAGTAGCTCCTGAAGTCAGCTTTTCCCCTGAGGTCTCCTTTTGGGGATCTTTTGTATACTGATTGTGTGTTTTTCTAAGCTAATGTCTCCATGTTGTTGTAGGCACTGAAACAAATCAACAAAATAGGAAAATAATGTTGCTATTAAAAAACCCCCAACCTTTCTATTATGCTGCCTCCCATGTGTTTTAGTGATAGCATGTTTCTCTCAAAATTCGTCTTAAAATCTGGATTCCTTCAGTCACATTATTTTATCTTTGTATATACCTAAAAAAAAAATTCAGAAATTGAGATTTTTATAAATACTCCATTACACTGACATCTTTTTCTTACTATGTCTGCTTTACTTGTTGGATGAGGCTTTGAGCAGCCTGATCCAGTGGGAGGTGTCCCTGCCCATGACAGGGGATTAGAACTGGATGGTCTTTAAGGTCCTTTTCAACCCCAATCACTCTATGATTCTGTCTGGAGTCCCATCATCTCTCCAGTGTGAGAGCCTGGCGAGGAGAAACCTTTTTGGAGTCCTCATGTTGGCTAGAAGTTGAGCCTGGTGGCTGTTCTCCCAGAAATTCAAGCAGAAGCTCATCCTTCTGTGTTCCAAAGGGGAGCACCTTTGAGATCTGCCCTTCCTTTAGGGTGAACTCCTGGCTTCAGTAAAAGCAGCGTTAGGATTGGGTTTGTTCCTGGGATTTTTGTTCTGGGGCTTTACCAGCTCTCTGCGCTGCAATAATCTTGCCAGGGGACAGTTTAGCTCTAAGGAAGGCTTTTATTCTTTCACATAATCTACAAAGTCATCTGTAATTACTGCTGGTAACTAAGGCAACCCAACTTTATAGCTGATGCATGCATACAGCAGAGCTGCGGGTTATGGGGTTTTTAAAATACCTTTCTCGTGGTTGGTACGTGGCCGTGCTCAGGCGGGAGCTCCGCTGTGAGCCTGCAGGTTGCTTGAGCCAAGCTGTGCCAGTGGGGCTTGGAGAGGAGGAACACGGTGGAAATGGGGTTGTAATTAGCTTCGTTGGCTTAACTGGGGACTCTGAAATCAGGGCTCATTTGTTCTCCTTGGGGACGTGCAGGAGGTGGCAGTGGGGTTGGCCCTCTGTGAAAGCAAGAGCCTCTTTGCTCATTTTAGGAGACTCCTGCTGTGTCCCTAACGAGGATGTTCGTCTGTCCTAGGGAAATTAAATCGCTTATCCATTTATTTGGTGCATGGCCTCGGATAGCCCAGGAATAGAACAAATTGCTCCTGGCAGCCGGCTTGCGAGTCCCACTGGTCCAGCAGGACATCAGCTACGCAAACGTGAAGGTGCTGGAGGGGAGGTCTCTGTGGTCGCAGGGGGCAGGGGCTCCTGCATCTCTGGGTGGTCTCAGCCAGCACTTTTGATGATAAGACCCTGTTCCTCCTTTGCTTTGTTGCACTAATACAATAACAATCTAGTAAGTGTGATGATTGTTACTGTCATCCGGGAAAAAGAAATCAGGAAAGGGCTATGCAGTGCAGTGTTTTGGTCTCTTCAGGAGTGGCTTAAGCTTTGGGGCAGGTTGCATTTGCTTGCAGCGTTTAAGTACTTGCCTTATCACTTTGGAAATGTGTCAGTGATTTCTGGGAGTGCGTGCATGGGGGTGTGAAATCTTTCTCCCAGATAATCATCCTCCGTCCATTACTGGAACACAGTTCTGTGGAAGCTGAGTCAGTCTCGAAGATGAGTTAAAGGCTCTTGGCCATAATTTTTTTCAAACGTGTTTTTTATGAGTCATTTGGAAAAACTTTAAATAGCATATCTTGATCTTTTTGAAACAATCTTTTAGCCAGACAGTGTGCAGTATTTTCTTATGGTGAGCCTTTGGCAAAATGTGAAATCCACTCCTGCTAATAAAGCTGAGGATGTCTTTTAGGATGCTTTTTAAAAAGCTGTATTTCATGCTTTTTAGAAAGAATTGATTGATCTTTTTCAGAAACTGTGGAGCAAGTTTTTTCTTTTAAAATGCACGGACAAATGTTGGTGCAGTTGGGGCTTTACGAAGGCTTGTTGAGCTGACATTTACTCTGGTGTTCAATGAAACTTGCCGTGTCCTTTGAGCTGTATCTTTTGCCAGTGGAGAAGTTTGAATGTAGTGAATCTTTGGGCTCCGGCACTGGATCACTAATAAATAAATCTCAGCAGCGTGTTTTTTCTTAGAAAGAAGCTCAACTTGAATTTGGACCCCGCAAGGTCTCTCTGTGACAATGACCACAGCAGTGTCCCACGATGGTCATGCCGTCCCACCCCAGCAGCAATGGGTACAGCTGTCCCTGCTGTTGCTTTTCAGTTTCACTTTCTTTATTTTCTTTTTCTTTCTCTTACGTTTTGTTTTTGTTTGCTTCATGTAAGAATTTTGGCTTTCAAAACTGAAAGTTCTCTAACGTCACTTGTGCTTCGAGAGCCTCATTTTTCTCTCCTTGGCTCACCATAAGGGCAGGTTTAGCTGTTTAAAAAGCAAGGATTTACACTAGGGTGTTTAAAGCTGTGGCCAAACTTCACTTGGCTTAAGATTTCAGGCAGGGCTCTTGATAGATAAAACACTGAGGCTAAGCTGAATTTGACTGTGTCCTTGGAGCCAGGAGATTCCCTCGCTGGGATGTGTAGCCTTGGGAAGAGCCGAGTGCCACCGCTGCTCTGTGCCCATAGATGCTGCGTGTGCTACGTGTGGCACAGAATGAGTTCAGCTTTCTTTGAGGACAGAAAAGCCGCCTGTATCGTTGCCCGGTACCAGTCCTTTGAATACTGAACATTTAACAAGAGGTATTCTTCTTTCTGATTTCTTTTAACGCAGCCATCGTGAGCTAATTGGCTGATGACTGTAACGCAGTCTGGGGAGTTGTCTCCCTCGGCTGGGACGTGTGCTGAGTGACGTTGCGCTCAGCCTTGCGGCTTCACTTCTGGCTGAAAACATTTCACTTGCTCAGGAAAGTGAAGGAATTGGACTTGGCTGGTTTGGAGCATTAACCTTTGTCTCGGGCACAAAGCTGGAGGCTGCTCGGTATGCAGGCGTGTATTTGAGCTGCGTGCAGCTTGGCTGCTATTCAGCGTCTTGTTTCTAGAAGGAGGACAATGCAACCAACTGAGGACAGATGTGGGGGCAAAGAGCTTCGTGTGGTCTCGGGGGTGCGGTGCTGGTACCAGCCTCAAGTCAGGAGCAGGCAGTGGGGAGGGTGTAATGTTAAGCGAGGGCTTCGCAACGTCAAGGAGTTGTAAATGGTGAATAATTGTGTTTTTTAAAGGAAAAGACACAGGGTGTATGGATATATATGTGCATCCATACACCCCTTAGCAGAGACTGGCCGTGCTGTTCCCTCCACGCTTCCCGTGCTTTGTACTCTTCTTCAGCCATCATCTTCTGTTCACTGGTACAGCCAGGATGCTGAGCTGCCTAGACCATTGGTTTAATCTGATGCTGCCCTTTTTTATGATACAAGCCCAGCTAAGAAAGGTGGTAGGGAGGAAGGGACAAACATGAAGCTGCAGGGGACCATCCATTGGAAGGAAAGCTCTGAGAAGGTCTCCAGTCTGGCACGTGGTAGCAATGGGGTTAACTCTCAAGGTCTGCTATTTGCTTGGGTTTGGCTTTTGACATGGACAGTGTTGCTTAACTTGCCTTGTTTGACTTTGCCTGCTGACAGGTTTGAGGTGTGACTGTGGGTGTAAGCAGAACAGGCTTAGTGCTGCTTTTTTCATAGGTGGAAGCCTTTAGCTCCGAGTGGTTTCACACTCTTTCAGATCCGGGAGTAGAGATATTGACCTGATGTCAATCAGTATAAAGAGCCGATGCTCTCACCAAAGTAATGAGGACACGTATGTGCCTTAGGCACCTGTCGGCCTGGTTAAACATAGCATATAACTGAGTGTAGGAAAGTGTGTTTTAATAATTCTTTCTATACAATTTCAATGGCCCTAAATAAACCTAATTAAAAAATGGAAATAAGATGTTGCCTCTGTAAAGCTAATGCTTTGGAAAATGTGCAGGGAGTTTTAACAGTCCTTTTCTACTCGCCCTTGTGGAAGAAGATACAAGTCATGTATTGTGCACTTGCTTTTTTCAGAATGGACGTTGAAGGCTAAACTTCCCTTTCTCTGTACGGATGTTCAAGTGTCCATGGTGCTCTTGTAGTTCCCTGTACTGGAGTCTGGTTTTATTCAGTGAGGCAATTATGTTTTGGCTTGAATTTCAACTTACACTGCTTTCATGGCCTGAAGCCTGTAAGGGGGGGTTTGTCCTTGAGTGTTTGGCACTTTTCTTTTTCTTCCTTGCTGACTGAGATGTGGGCTGGGTTGGCTTTCAACATCCGTGCAGAAGTAGCTGCGTTTCGTGATGCTTTTCATATAGTGAACCTGAGCTGGTTAACAAACACGCACGTAACGCCGCGCATGACACTCTGGGCTGCAGTTTTATGATACTTCTTTTTTAAAAGAAGCATTGAATCAAACTTTCTGCTCCTTTTTTTGTCCCTGTTTTTAGCATTAAGCAGAGCTCCCGATCCTCTGAGGCAGCTGAAGATGAAAAGGACCAGCGTACAGTGACAGTCAACCCCTCCCACATGAGAAAGGCATTCAAGGTCATGAATGAATTACGGAGGTACACTTTTCACTTAATGGGCACCCTCTCTGGTCTAGCAGAAATGTGCTGAGTAGAACACAAGGGCTTTGAGGAGACTTAGAAAAAAAAAAAACCAAAATGAAGTGTCATCTTTGTCACAGCTAATGGCCACATATAGGATATTAATTAATAAGGAAGAGACAGCTAAAATATAGCCCTTTTGGGGTGAGTTGCTCTTTCCAATCTCAGGCCTCTGTCTTCCCAGAAGAAGGAAGCCAACTATGGCTCAAAAACATTATCTGAGCAACAGCCTTAATTTATAGATGATATTTCATTTGGTCTTTTCCATTTCTTACAGCAAAATCAGCTGTAAACTATGTTCTTAACTGAGCTAATGGTATGAAAACCAGTAATGGAACATTACATACATTAAGACCACCCACATGTAATTACAGACTGAGGATTATTAATGCACTGTTCTTATTCTCTTTAACTAGCAGCGTTGCTCAGTCTGGGCTTAGCATGCCGAAGTAGGGGATGAAAAAAGCAACAACTCGGGAAGAATGTCAGCTCTATACTAGCAAATTTAAAAATCATGATATTGGTAAAAAGAGAACACCTTGACCTGTACACAGCTGCTTGGGTACAGTGAGACTGACAGCTGAAAGAAAATATCAGCATACAGAGTCTTTGAGAACCTCTGTCATCACATCAGCAAGGAGGTGGTAGTGGTTATACACAAGTTTGTACTTGGTTGTTGTTATTCCACGAACCAGACAGAAGTTCAGCAAGTGTCTCTCAGACTAGTTCATTTGAGTCCTTTACCATTCAAACAGAGCCTTGAAAACTAAGTTTTTAAAATGAATCCTATGGAAAGTAAATGTGTAGCACACATGAGCGTATGCACTCCCTCGCTATCCAGATGGTGTGACAAAAGCTGATAACACCTCTTTATTTTCCTTGCACACTCAAAGTACTCAAGAGATGCTGTAACAGCCACCTTTATTCTCTGGATTAAATAGTTTCCCAATATACATGTTCTCCATTGCAGAGAAGGATTAGAAATGTCACCTGCCACAGATGTCTGCCAGCAATTCTAGTTGCATAGGAACAGCAAATGGAAGCATCTTTCCCTTGTAACAAGTACATGAAGTGGAGTAGGCTTGTCTTTTTTTTTTTTTTTTTCTTGTTGGCATTCCCCTAGTCCTTTCTTTGTATTGGAAGTAAAGGATCTGAAAGTAGAGATTTGTGCAGCTAAATTCAGGAATCTATTGTGCCACTATTATTCCTTTGTTAATTGCAGCATAGTGGGAATAGCTGGAGACTGACAATATTTCTTAGTGCCTGTAGTTAGCTGTGCAGTACTGGAGTGATAAAACACAGAAGGCTGAAAGCTGCCCTTAAGCACCTGTTTGATGTTTTCTTCTTCTGGGTAGCTCCTTTTTGTCAGCTCCTGCTGCTGTTCTGGAATATACAGTTCCCAAGTCTATTGTATGTGCATTGAGCTTGCAATCCCTTAAGCTGTCAGCAGTCAGTGTTAATAGCTACCTTGACTAATAGTGCCTCCATTCAAATGCATCCAGAAACCTCATACCGAGGGTCTAGAAGAATCTTGCTAAGCCTTTAACCTACGTATTGCTCACTTGAAATTTTTAGCTTTCAAACACAGATTAAATTAGTTTCATGACTGGTGCTTTAGATAACTGTCGTTCAAAGAGGAATTGAATGGAACACCTTTTACGTAAGCTGAAGGAAATGAGGGAGCCTCCCTTAAAATGCTTTAGAGAGCTTTTCTCATTACCATCACCTCTTCCAAACTGAGGTGGATGTAGAGCACAGACCACCAGTTCCTTCTGTCTTCCTGTTTTCCAACTATAACCCTCGATTGCACAGATGTTTTGTTCATGTATTCCAGTCTGGGGAGAAAAGGAGACATACCTAGTCCTCTAGAGAAGCTCTGTGTGTGTTGATTTGATATGCAGTTTCCCAAAGACAAAGTGCAGCATGGTGATAAGCATTTCTGAAGAGAAGGTGATGCCTAGATTTGCAGATCACGATCCTTTTTCAGGCCTGACATTTGAAAAGAACACCCTTATTTTGCATTTGTATGCTCAAACATCTTAAACCAACTTATTGGGAGGCTGAGCACTTCCAGCTGTCTGCATCTCTGAAGCCCTGTGCAAACATTAACTAATGAATCCTCAAAAGACATACGTGGGGCTGGTGGAAAAGGTCACTAGTTAATGAAGTGACTTTTCCAAAGCTGTACAATGAGTCAGTGAGGTAGCTCGGAAGTTCTTTGGTTTCTCTTTGGAACCCTGTGCTTCATCCCAGTGACTCTTAATCTCAGACTAATTTATGTGGTAAAGGAAGTCCTTAGGTGTGTGGATAAACTCCAGTGCCTGACATCTCAGTGGGAGGTACCTGGGGCAGCCTCTGGGTCAGCAACAGATGTTTTGGTTTCTGTAGGGCCAAACATGAAAGGAAGTACAGAAACAACTTCATTTTTTCCACTCTACCGTTCCCCTGTGGAAAGATGAAAGCACTGCTAGTGATCCCTTGCATGGCCATTTCTTATCCTGCAAATCTACTAGAGCTTGGCTACAGGTAGCACGCAAACTCTTAAGCTCTTCTGTGCCTTCTCCAAACTCTACTTGTTTGAGAAGTGGTAGGAGACCCTTAACCATCTGTTCTCCGGGAAGCACGTATGCCTAGTTTGGCTCCCAGTTTTTTTTTGGGGGGCAGTTGAGGAAATCAGAATGACAGACAGGGCTACAGCATCAGAAGGATTCAGGCTTTGCTTTGTAGGCAAACACTGATAGGAGCTGGCAGGTGAAGGATTAAGGGACGTTCCACTGGGATTTGGTTGAAACTCTAGTGCCTTGTCTGTAACGGTGGGTCTTCTGCTACTTTTTCAGGCTATACTGATGTAGATTTTTGCCTGACCAGAAGTTCCAAAGTGATCATTGTCTTTTTTGGTATTTTTCCAGCAAGCGGCTCCTCTGTGATGTGGTGATCGTGGCTGAAACTGTGGAGATGGAAGCCCACCGTGTGGTCCTTGCTGCCTGCAGCCCTTATTTTTGTGCGATGTTTACAGGTACTTTTCTTGACACCAGACAACTGTACTGGGGTTGAATGGGCTGTTGCAAATCCAGACGCTTCTGGCTGTGTCTCCAGCAGGAGCTGCAGCACAGGCAGTAGGCATGGCCTGTGAGGAAGGGATTTCCTTGAGAGAGAAGTAGTACAGTTAGATCTGTAGTTTGCTACACTTGTTGTGTGATGCTGGTCATCCTTGGCTAATTCCTTTAGGCATGTTGTACGTGTATGGGGTGGTTATATGGGTGTGGGATGAATGGGTAGCATATGAGTCACAGGAAGGTTACTATGAGGTTTGGCTCACTGCTCTTTGGGTTGGTTTTTTCCCCCCTTTAACAAGACCTTGGGTCATGCAAACACATCATTAACATCAAGCACATGTACAGTGCCCTAAATGTTCATGGTGCACATCAAAGAAGTTGCTGGCACAGAAGTTGTAGTTTCAAGGCTCAGCCCTGCCAATGCTGATTTGCAGTCACGAATGTTTAATCTCCCATGGCACTTCTGGCTGCTGCCTGAAATAACGCTGCTGTTCTCTCAGTCCCAGTGTGTTTTAGCCGCCTCTCTGCAGGGTGCAGTCCGGTGTGTTTTGGTAATGGCAGATGCAACCTCGGTGCGAAGGAAAGAGGAGGACAAAATTCTTGCTCTGATCTTCTGATCCTTTTAGCAGGTGCCCTTCAGAGGCTGTGCCCAGGTGAGGCAGCAAAACCCAGCCATGCCAGCGGCCCTAGGCATTCTAGTGAAATCAGTCTGGTCAGGAGCTCCTTAGTCTCCTTTCCTTTTCCCTGCCCTCCTTTCTAGGGTAGAAACCAACTTAACCGAATAAAAAGAAAATGATTCTATGCCTCAGGAAATCCTTGTTACTGGCCCTGAGCTTCAGCATAAATGAGGTTTGAGGTTTTAGCCCCTGTTTGGTGTTCCTATGTCTATAATCATATAGGGGTTACTTCTTCCTTTTAAAAGCCTTAGGGTGGGACGTTGTTTTATTTGCTTTACTGGAAGCAGAATGGAGCTTTTCTCAGGAAAAAGCTTGCCATCTGGGAAACATTTTCCCCCTCTGTAATAGAGGGAGGTGGAAGCCTTAGGTGTAAACAGTTGTCTGAATGTGAGACTAGATGCTAGGTTTGCCACGGTGGCTTTATCAGTGTGGTGGGCTAAGATGGAGAACATTTGTGTTTTTTAGGGCATTGGCACCACACCGTGAAAGCAGGAGTTGGCTGTGGTGGTGAGGCAGAGGAGCAAACCCTGCTCAGAGGCAACTGTTTGTGCAGTGTGCTTTGAGGAGGACCTGAGAGTGCTTGTGAAGTTTGTTCGTGATGAGAAGCTTAAGAAAGAAAAGTTATTGGAAAAACTGTCTGATCCTTAGAGGTCACCTGAGTGGGAAGGCGGTGGCGTGGGGCTGCTCATGTTTCCATGCAGGAATTCTCTGGGTCGTGTAATCCCTCACGCTGTGAGTTAAACAGTAATCAGCTAACCGCTGTCATGTGGCTGGCTCGGCAGCTCCCTGGGCTGGGTGACAGCCCTGGCAGCCACCAGTCCCCTCCTCCTGGCATATCCCCAGGGGCAGTGGGTCAGGCAAAGACCAGTTCTTCCTGGGCTTTCAGTCCAGCTTGTCTTGAATTTCTAAGACATGGATTTTCCACATGCAAAGACCAAGTGTGTGATCTCCTTCCAGCTGTGTGGTGGTTCAGGCTCTGGAGGGAAGATTTTAAAATCACAACTTGAATATTGCTTGGGTTTGGGGTTTTTTTTGTTTGTTTTCTGGCATTGCACATCAGCAATGCAGCTCGGGGGCAGCTGTGCTGCATGGGTGTTCGTACAACAGGTGTGGGATGGATGGGGTGGGAGCAGCTTGTGCCCATTGGAAGAGCCACTTTTGGGGTGTGCAGAAAGCTGAAATGTTCCCCCAGTAGCCACGTGGTGGGGAATGGTCAGTGTAAAGTTGTGAACTGTGGGAACCAAACTGAGACCCACAGCTCATCCATCTTCACCTGGTGCTGGCTCTGCAGGTTCTGTCTGCGTAGGATGGGCCTGACTTCGGGCTCATGAATGACCTTGTGATGGCATCGGGATCATTCCTAAGCCATCTAGTGTCCTCTGGTTAGGCATTCGTCTCTGAAGTAGCCTCGGGAAGTGCAAAAATAAACAGGCACGTGTTTCATTTGTGTGCTCCACTGCTGAAGGAGAGATGGGACCCAGCGCTTGCTAACTGAGTGTCCCTTCCTGGACTGGCTTTCTAGAGCATTTCAAATGATGGCTGGTCCTCTTTGTCACCATTCTGTGGGGATGATCAGGGACAGTAATTTCTATCCGTTTAGAAGAAAACACCATACTTTCAGAAATGATAATGGATGCGTCAGTGATGCTGCTAGGACTGCTCCTGTGAGATACCTTAGAAGTGCTGGAGGAGGAAGCAGCAATGCAGAAACCTCCTGTGCCACTTCAAAGCACTCATGCCATGCGTGAGGGGCTGCGGTTTTGTTATCAGATTCATTTGTAATCTTCTTCAGCCCATCTCTGACTTAGGAAACAACAAAAGCTGTAGCTGTGCACTGGGAAGTCTCTCTGGCGTGCAGTACGAGGAAGCTGCTGCGCTGGGTAAACAAGGCACAGCAAGCTGCTGCAGGTTTCACTGTAGTTTATCTTGTGACGAAGCAACAGAGCACAGGGGAATGAAGGAAGCTGTGTGCTGAGCACGATGCATGAAGAGCTTGCCTTTGTTAAGGGGCTGGTGTCTGCAAAGTCTATCCCTTAAACCCAAAGGGTCTCTTTGGAGCCGCTGTGCCTGTTCTACCTGGCTTCCCTCCTGCCTGCCCTGTCCCCTGTCCGCTTGCCCGCAGCGGTGTGGGGATGGGATCTGTGCAGTGCCTTGTACAGGGCAGCCTTGCAGCAGCTTGCTTCTTTCTCAGCACAGCCCTCACGTGTGAGAGATGAATAGTGCTTTGAATTATTCTGTGTTTATGGTAGTGGGTAAGGCTCCAGTCTGACTTGTGAAAGACATCTTAGGGCATGGATTTTGTGGGCTTGAAAGCTGCTTTTTGTCTGAAAGGATATGGGATGAGATACGTTAATTGACCCACCGTTCGGCTGTTGGCAGCTGTTTGCCTTGGGTCCATGCTTGGAGGAGAAGGCGGCTCCTTGATTGCTCCTCATCTGCACCAGCACCTGCCTTGGTTTGCTTGTGGTGTCTTCTGGTGCTTCTTTGCTCCGCAGCGTTAGAGACATGTCTGGAGCAGCACCTTGCTTGGTCTCACCAGCGTGGCTGTGGGTTGGATGCCATCCAGCCGTGGGGCACAGCACACGACACTCCCCTTTCTCATTGTGCACTGGGCTGTTATCAGAGCAGAGGCAGCGCAGTCTGTTAGTATGCAAGGCTGGCAGCTTGCTGGTGGGTGTAGAAGCCCACACAGCCTTTATTTTCGTTGCCAGTGTCACATGAACACCACAAAGACAGATGATGTTATTGGGTTGGTCCCTCTGAGCTATTTCTGCATCGATCTCTGGGTCTGGGCATCTGAGCCTCCCCTCTGCCCCGTGGGTCGTGGGGAGCGCTGCAGGGCTCTGCCTGCTCCGCTTGCTGTGAGGCGCAGGTGGGGTTCGGCTGGGTGCTCCTCACAGGCACCTTCAGCTCCACGTAGGCTGATAGGGACTGTCCCGTTCTCACCTCTGGAGATAATGGTTTTCAGGGGGGGAGGAAGTGTGTGAAGATGATGACATTTATTTTGTTAATTAAAGAGTCCAACCTGATTTGAAGTCCTCTCAAATGTAGGTCATTTATCCTTTTGTACCTGTACATTTGTATTAATGAGCTTCTCCGAGTAACTTTTTAGTATTGAATTTTAAAAATTGAATTTGAGGCAAATATTAATTTAGTCCACCTTTTCCTGTGGGTGTTGTTGGCTTGTACGCTTGTGGTCTGACCCTGCTTCTGTTTCTTATCTCCTTATTGGCATAAATGAGGCATGCAAACCTCAATTTCCAGGATCCAGATTTAGTTCTTGGACCCCCTTTAGCATCCAGCTCTGTGCTGTGCACTTACTATGCCTGGCCACGTCTTTCTGCATGCTGTACGGAGATGTAGCTGTAATTGCTTCTCACATAGGCTGCAGGAACTATTTTTCCTCTTAATCCCACAGCAGTACTGAGTCACTAGGTTTCTTAGTGTAGTCATTATTCATGCTCGGGCTTAAGAATGGACATTTCTTCATGGTCTCCTTTGTTCAGCTTTTTTCCTTATTTTCTTTTCACTTGGTAGTTTGTTCTTTCTTTTCTTTGGCTTCTTGAGATCCTGTTGATTAAAACCTGGGTGAGGTCGCTGTGTGTGTGGGTGCTGGAAGGGGCCCAGGGAGCTGCTCCTGTTACACATGGAGTTTACACGTGTGGTGCCTGCACAGCATTGACTGCAACAGCGATGGGGAAGGTGGCATAAAGCTCTGGTTCACGTATCGGCTCTTGCACAGATATGGGTCTTACTTCTATATTGATAGAGGAAATTATTGCTCTGTTTCTGTGGGTTTGATGATTTTTGGTTTTGTGGTTTTTTGTTTTTTTGTTTTTTTTTTAATTTCTAAGAAGTTGTGTATTTGGAGAAAAGACACAGTTTGGATCCAAATGCTGCCTTGTCTCTAGACTGGAAGGTGAGAGGTGAAATGCATCTTTTTGCCAGATGCTGTGCGTAAGGTGTAGCTGTGGACAGGTTACAGCAGGGCTGCTCAGGAATGAAGCCTGCAGCACGTTGTATGTAACTGCTGGTATGTTTATGTTTTCCTTGGCAGGTTTCAGGTTATTATAAAGAAAGGGAGTAACGCTGCCTTGCTTTTATTGTAGAGTATACCACAAAGCACCTTAGCTCAGCTGCTGCAACTTAACTCATCTACCTATATAGATAATTTATATATATATAATAATAATAGAAGAAGTTCTCCTGAGATTTGTCGACAGCCTCTTTGAGTCTGTCCCTGTGATGAGATATGGTTGAGGGCTGTACTGTTTTTTTTTTTTTCTTTAGCTTCTGTGTTTGAATGTGGATGAACCTTGGCAGGTTCTTTTCTGGCAATGAATAGAGCTTGTTGCATTTATTGATTTCTTTTGTTTTCCCCTGGTGTCTGCAAATGTCAAGATGATTTTTAGGAAGCATTAAGAGGCTCATGAGAATCATGCTGGCTGTCCTTTGATGGTCAGGGGTAGTGCCAGGGCAGTCTTCTTCTCAGATACGAGGAGGATGTGCTGGGTGTATGGGGAGCAAAAGGCTACCAGGATGTCCTGCAAAGAAAACTCTAACTGTCCTTTTGAAATGAATTTCAGGAGACATGTCTGAAAGTAAAGCCAAGAAGATTGAGATAAAAGACGTTGATGGGCAGACCTTGAGGAAGCTGATTGATTACATCTACACTGCTGAGATCGAGGTCACAGAAGAGAACGTGCAGGTAGGTCTGATTCAGCTGCTCCCATGGGGGCTCGTGTAAAAGGCTTGAAACTCAAAAGCACAGGTCCTTCAGGGGTGAGTGATCTCTTCAGGCTGCAGAAAGTAAAAGACAGAGCTTGAAAAGAGCTACTTCCCACCTCGATTTAGTCTTCAGGCACTTAGCTGCTTTCCCTGCGCTTAAGTCATGTTGCATTTAGCTTTTGTGTCGAGCTCTCATAACGAGAGTGGGCACTTGCCTTCCAAGAAGCTGTGCTGACTTGTGGGTCAGTCTGTCGAAGGTCAGAATAGACTCAAACAAGCAGCGAGTCAAATGCTGTTTTAAGGTCGTGGCCGAGGAATCTGGCTGTTAGTTTTTAAGTTCTGGGTAGCTCAAGTTGTTTGGCAGAGCTTTGAGTAGAATATACTGCTTAAATGAGGGCATTCTTCCTTTTTTTTTTTTGTCTGCATCTACTCTTTCTTGCAGTTCTTTGTGGTAAATATTTGTCTAGAAGTATAAAGAGTAATTGAAAGGCAGCCTACAGGTAAAGTGCGATGCTCAGGATGAGAGCTTTTTGCTGTGTCACGTGGCTGTGGCTGCTGGTAAAGCTTTTTCTTTGACTCTACTTGTATTTGTGGGAAGAAAATGACTGTGCACTTAGCCACTGATTTCTGGAAGGGACACCGGGAGCTCTTGTGTGGATGTGCTTGCTGGTTGGTCTCTGTTTTTGTTTGCAAGTGGCAGCTTGAGTTTGTCTTTCTCACTGTGACTTGGGTGCTGGGCTGGATAACAAGTCTGGGTTCATGATCCTGGAGAAGGATGAGCAATGCTACTGTGTGCTTTATGTTGACCTAATTAAGATGGCAAAATTAGACTGTTTCTGTTTGAAATTAGGTTCTTACTGTGGATGGAACATGCTTTTGTGCTCCAGTCCCTCAGGGAGGGCACAGGTTATTGCTGAACTGTAGCATGTCACTCCTCCTACAGGAACTTGGACATAGCTCAGGGCTTTGTCCGCTTTTTACCATTCTTCTTGTTCTAAGTCTGTGAGTGCCTTTTTCTTGCCCCTGCTGCCCCGCAGTTCTGTGAGCTTGACTTTCTGGCAGTTGGCACATCAGTAGAAGTGTGGACCTGGGTTG
Organism: Clamator glandarius; assembly: GCA_033459285.1. Lineage (NCBI taxonomy): Eukaryota > Metazoa > Chordata > Aves > Cuculiformes > Cuculidae > Clamator > Clamator glandarius. The sequence continues at coordinate 209,037 of JAUNZM010000203.1, forward strand.
CCCTAAGGTGAGGCTGTGTAAGCCAGCCTGAAGGGGACCAGCAGTGAGGAGACCTTTCAGTGAAGAAGTTGAGGCTCAAAGCCAGCTCTGCGTTGCTTGGGTTAGTGGTCTGCTGTGTAGCCAGCACTCAATTAACCATCTATAATCAAAGTCTTAAGGAGATGAGATGCAACATTACTTCAGTAATACAGAGCTGGGGGTTGGAGTTCCTTGGACCTCTGAGATCTTCCATTGCTGGAGGAAAAATGACATTTACGCGCTCTTAGACGGCTCCCTCTTCACGTGGGAAATATGAAGATTATATCCTTGTGCCTTCTGAAATGTGTGCTTTCCTTCCACGCTGCTGGTGGTTAGGTGGCCCAGAATTACCCACTCGGCACGTGGGACGTGCTGAGCTGGAGATACCATCTGGTGTGCTGTCCCCGCTCAGTCTGCATTGAATGAAGCTTGTTTAAAGTGACTACACGTGCTTTGGCTGTTTTCCCATGAGAGCATTTCAGTGCTCGAGTACAGCTCCACCTGGGTATGAGCAGCGTTGCAGAAGCTGGAGAGCCAGCTCAGTCCTGCTCGGCGTTGGCAGCATGGACCTGCCCAGAAGGTCTATGAAGTCCAGATGTTACCTTCTCTGAGCGTCTGCAAAGCTCATCTTTTTTAGGAAAACATAACCAAAGCCTGCCTACTGTGTCTTAGGGGTTAAAATAAGAGCTCTGTCTATTTTTTGGCTCCCATCTCTGAGACAGTAGGTTAAAAAAATATAAGTTTGAATACTATGGTTTGGACACAGTATTTTTCCCAATCTAATAAAGCAGGTCCTTTAACTACAAGATTTATTTAAGTAACTACTCTGTAAGTATCTCTTTAGGCTGGAGGTAAATTAATTTGCGGGAGCTAAAAAATGAAGCTGATCTGAAGCAAAATTAACTGACTAATTCAGATTTTATTATGTGTTAAAAACACCCATGTTGAAAATGGGCTATGGAATTTATTATCATATTGTGATGAAATCAATAGAAAGTTTAAAGAGTGATTTCCATCCTGTCCCTGGGTGAACAGAATGCCATAAATAGGTTAATTAATTAAGAAAAATTTACCAAGAAGAAGATTCTGTGAATCACTGGGAAAGTTCAGTCCATGAAGGCAGCAACATAAACAAAATATTAAGCTCCTTGCGGTCTCTGATTTGGATTAGCAGTATCAGTCTTAGGAAGAAGGGAGCAGGTTTGATCCCTTGCATTGTCACATCCTTCTGCTGCACAGCTTTGTGTCAGCCATCCAGCTGGAAGGACGCCTCGGTAGTGCCTGTCTGTGTTGTTTCAGCACTATTCCTTCTCAATCTTGCTCGAGCATGACTTTCGCCTTTCCCAGTGGGTATCTCCTGAGGTCTCTTATTGCCATGTCACACACTCCAATTTTCTGACAGGGCAAAGGGGCATTTTTAAAGGTTTTTTTTTTCAGACTTCCTCAGCAGCTGGAAGAAGCAATTTCTGCGAATAGGTGCTGGGTAAAATCATTGTAGAAACAACCAGAAAAAAGACTTCTAAATGGCCTTCACTGCACAGATGCAGCCAAGCTACGGAAACATGGATAAACGAAAAGACAAGTTCTTGTCAATGAACAAGTGAAATGAGAGCAGAATAGAAATGATAAAAAGATGAGCAGCAAAGGTAACTTAGGAGTGCAGGAATAAATGTTCCCAAGTGTGCTCAGTACTGAGAGGTGCCCAGCACTTCACAACAGATCTTTGTACAATGTTTTTATTGTTTCATTTTGAGTAGAAAGTGTTTGGTTGATTTTTTTTTTTTTTTTGGCTTTATAGGCCTGATATGGTGTTCAGGAAGTGAAACTCTGTTTTTCTAAGTACGTATTTTTGTAGCTGATTGTCATTTCATTGCACAAAGTGGTTTTTGTTGTTTTGGTTTTTTTTTTTTTTTTTTTTTTTAATTAAGGAAGGATGTATGTACAAGGGGCTGAGCCTGTGCAGTCAGTTCCAGTCATCGTCTACGTAGTGAATTACTGGGGAGGGTTGTGCAATTTCTCCTCAACAGTACATCCCAAGTGTGCAGGTAAAGGGGAATTTCTGTCCATCCTAGCTCCATGATGAAAAGCCCTGAGCCCTTATGGTAGCAAATACCTCGCTTCTTGGGGGTAGATGGGTGAGAATCACTTGGAAAAATGCAATCCTGCGTTATGCACTGGAACGTAATTTTTAGAATGAGATTTCAAGGCAAGATAGATGCAGTAGTTGGAAGGCTCAGGGATGACGGATGATAGAGAGGCTTCTGTGCCGAGTGGTGCCTCTGAACACGCATTTGGGATTTAACCTCCCACGTGCTTGGAAGGCATGGAATAGAGAAAGAACTTCTGTCTTTAAGTCATGCTGTACTCTCAGGAAAATCCATCCTGGGATTGATATACCCGCTGCCTTCTGTTGTTGCTCTTCTGTTGCTCCCTACAGTAAGGTTAGCTGTAAAGATTCATACGCATGACAAAAAAATCTCATTCATTTGAAGGTAAATTTGTTTGAAAGAAAGTTGTACTGCACAGTTTCTGTAGAAGTGAGGAAAACTGAAGTGAGTGGCTTGGAGAAGTTCCCAGACGCTCATATGCTGCCCTGGTTGGCTTCAGTGGAACCCACATGTGTGTGCCAAACAGCACAGGGCTTGCAGCTCCCAACCTGCAAGGAGTAGCTGGTTGTTTTAGAGTGTCAGATCCTTAAATTTTTCAGTTAGATCTTGCTGCTGGCCTCGTTGCACTGCTGCTTGCTTTCCAGCACTCATTTCAAACCTGCCAGCTTGGGGAAGAGCGATGGGAGAGAGCGATGGGAGCAAAGTCCAACAATGGAGAAGAAGCTCCACTGGTGTCCTTGAACAAAGCAGAGTCGCAAGGAGATTTGGGAGGAGGCGTTTCGTCCTCCTACGTGGTCCTGTGAAGCCTTCTGGACCTCTGGCTGTAGACAGTGACTGCAGTCCCTTTTTGGAGTGTCCCACCCATCCTTACTGACAGCACTTCATTACTTGCAGGCAGCAAAAGAATTATCCTCCTAATTAAGAAAGTAATTACCTCTAGGGTTATAATGATTCCCTGGGAAAAGTCCTGATTAACCTGATTTCACACACAAATTCTTACCAATGAAGTACAGCGTACCACGTGTGGTGTGCGCTTGTGTGCTACCCCACTTGGAGATCTGGCTGATAGAGAAAGAAGAGCAAAGAGGTGGCTGGAAATCAATTCTCTGGAGGAAATAAATGTTGAAACTATCATAATAATTGTAATAAAAAATGGCTTTAGAAAGGAGGAGAAAAGCTTTGCTGGAAGCTGTTTCCTTTTCAGAAGTGTGCTTCTGCACCTCAGCTTTCCCTAGGCACTTAGGACTTCAAAACAAAGGACAGAGAGAACCTGGCAGGTGCAGTTTAGATGATAAAGGGATGGTAAGTGGGTCTGTTTGTCTCCTTTCCCTTCCTCATTCAGTCCACAAGCTGCAGCTACCGTAGGTGCAAGCCCAGCGTGAGGCGATCTTTCAGCTCAACTTTAGATGTTATAAATCAGGGCAATCTTCCCCCCTGAAACAAAAGCTCCTTGCCTTGTTTTGCCTTTCTGGAGTGCTGGAGACTCCTGGTCAGCAGCAGGGCTGGATTCTCTGGGGCGTTACAGCAGTTGGGCTGGTGGCCTTTTAAATTGGGTTGGCTTAAGAGAAAGGTGAGAACAAACTTGTACATGTGGCACTAGAGGACTGTGCTCTGCCTGATGGAGATGTCTCCGCATTTTTATCCCACTGTTGAACCAAGGGACGGTGTATCTGCTCTGTGCAGTGACGTTGAAGAATGCAGATCAGGAGAGAAGTTGCCATCTGCTCCCCTCTTCTTCTTCACCTTTATATCTCTTGTTCTTCTCGTGCTTACTCCTGGAGAGGTTTCCTGGCTCCCTGATCCTGTCACATGTGTCTCTGCCCAAGCTATTTTACCTAAGCACTGTTATTCACCCTCAACACTGCCTGGTAGCAGCTGGGGAGTGATACAGCCTAGTTACTACCTTACACTGAAAAGCCATGTTACAGTGATATTGTTTTATCTCTGTTGCTTGTGTAGTTTAGAGCTGTTCAGTTAAAACGGACTATTCAACCTGCCTTGCAAATGCAAGATCTGCTTGTTTCTCTGGTCATGGATTCCCCTGGGAAGGTGGTTGCACAGATGTGCAGTCCCAGCTGTGGCCCTGGATGTGCTGCTGAGGATTACAGCCACTACCTTGATTTGGTTTCCAATTTGAATAAGTTGTCAAGGCAGCTTATAAGCTTTAATATATTTCCTTGTAGAAATGCTGCTCTCCCAGTTTTGCAGAGGCGGAGTGATGTAGGTTAACTCTTGGCTAAGGTTACTTGGAAGGCTGTGGCAGAGCAGGGAACAAACCCCAGTCTCTGAAGTCCAGCATTAATGCCCTGCCTATTGAATGAACCTTACAGCAACAGACATGACTTCTGGCTGAAATATGTTTCTAGTTCAGAGACATCAAAGGTTTCTGAAAGTATTTAACTGCACAGGCAATGTTCCGTAAAACTTAAGACTGGTACAGTGTCTGCAGAGCAAGAGCACAGCTGGTGCACTAGATGGGTGTAGTTTTTTATATATATATATATATATATATATATATATTTATACACACACATACACTCACCCCATAGGTGAGGTTCTGGACATAATTCATTTAACAAAGAAGTCAGTGTTGGTACCAACAGCAGATAATTTTGGCATAGTTTTTAAAGACAATTAGGTTTTGGTATAGAGGCTGATCTGGTAGACAAGCCAGCTCTCTGTAGATTGTTCACAGTGCTTGGAGTTCAAATATGACGAGCCAAATCCAGACCCAAGTGAGTAACTTGCCTGGATATTAATGTGGTTGTGGTTTGGTCCTGCTACATGTTTAGGCAGGGCATTTCCTCTTGTTATTTCTAAAGGAAACAGGCTTCGTGCTAGCGGATATCCTTTGCTTGCTTTTCACCTTCCCTGGTGAAAACAAGATGGGTGGTGAGATGTTCATCTGGGAAAAAAGAAAGAGAAAATCCGCATAAGCTATTTATATCCTACTAATAAAAAGTATTACATGATAAATGCCCCTTTCCCAATAACTGCAGTGATATAAGGCTTCTTATACGCTGCCCTCTCAAGCCAGCATGAGGCTGTAGGAGCAGTCCTAGGATGTCCAGGAGGCTGTAGTACGTGGGTCTTGGTGCTGGTAGCGAGTAGCCTCTGTTTTAGAGGCAATATCCTGAAACACTCCAGGTAAGCAGCCCACCTGGATTTTCAGGCACATCCATTGCATGGATTGTGGTGCACGGAGGAAGCTCTGTCTAGTTTATGGCCAGAGATTGTTTGCAGGGAGTCTGACTTTCTTTACCTACAGCCCCTATGAAAATCAGGTGCTCGCCTTTCTGCTGATATAAGGAGATGGTTCAGCTAGATAAAAAGTGGTTTGCAGCTAGGTTTCAAAAATGCAAGAGCATTGCTATCTTGATTTAATCAAAACCACAAACTAATCTCCTCGTGGCATCAAGAGGCTTGGGCCAAAACGGGCTCCTGGGTTAATTGATTTCTGCTTGTTATTGTTGCTTGTTGGGGGGTGGCTGCTTGGCAACAGTCAGACACCGTAGAGGCAGCTCCAGCTGGGCTGGAGCTCAACTGCATCTGTGGCTTAGAAAAGACCTGGGGCAGGTTGAGTGTCCTGCCCTGTTGTGGAATGACACTGTGGAGGCAGGGATGGGGGAGAAGACTTCTTCTTTTCTCTGCCATTGAGGTCCAGGGAAGTGAATGCTGTTAACCTAGTTGTTTGGTTTGACAACCTCTTGTTTTTTTCGAGTTGGAAGTAATTTTGCGGAAATCTGTGCTCAGCTGGTGAGCGCAGATGCCCAGTTAAAAGGACACGTGTAATGCAGGCAGAGCTATGGAAGAGCTGGGTTAAGACACGTCTGCAGCTGCTGAACAACATAAGAAAGGAAGCAGCTGATGTCACAAGCCGTAACGTCCCGACTGACTTTATGTTCTGTTTCCTGTCCTGCTCACTGGCCTCAAAGGTGTTTTTTTCATCAGATGTCACGTTCCTGATCCAGTTCTGTCTCCCTTTTCTCAGCTTAGTTTTGCAGATACAAAGCAGTACCTCAGTTCCAGATGCAGTCACAAACCACAGAGCTGAAGCATCCACAGCATTTTGTGTTGGTGAAAACAAGGGCTGTTGGCTTGAACAGTTGTCTCCATCTTTCCCAAGAGCTTTGCTGTCACCAAACCCTGTGCTTGAGCTTGCTGTGAACTCCTCTGCTGTGGTAGTTTGGGCAGTCTGCCCACAAACCGATATGGTTTTATTGGAAATAAGAAAGCTCTAGGTTTTGAGGAGTGCTGGACTTCTGTGGGCTTTGAATGTGATGGTAATGCTTATCTCTGTGAAGCTCTTCAGGAAAAAAGCACCTATGTGCAGGACCCACCTGCAGTAAAGCTAGGAATTAGGTGCATCCACGGTTGCTTTCATTTTGTCCTTACCTGCCTTGAGGTCTTTTGAGATCTTCTTTTTATGCTAAGCCCAGCATGGAATGGCTCTTTCCAGCTCTTAGAGCACAGACAGGGATCTTCTGCATACAGATGGTGCTGAAATTGTAACGTTCCTCCTTGTCCCTCCACAGGGATGTGGCCTGTCTGAAGGAGAATTTGTGCAAGCTGTGAATCAAACTTTCTTTGTTGCTAACTCTAATTCACTTTTCTTGCCTTTGCAGGTTTTGTTACCAGCTGCTAGTTTATTGCAATTGATGGATGTCAGAAAAAACTGCTGTGACTTTCTCCAGTCCCAGCTGCACCCCACAAACTGCCTTGGAATCCGAGCTTTTGCCGATGTGCACGCGTGCACTGAGCTGCTGCAGCAGGCAAATGCCTATGCAGGTGAGGAAAGGGTTGTCTGTTTGTCAAGTTAAACCTGCTTTCTGATACAACAACTCTAGGCTGAGCAAGACCAGCGAATCCTGGTTGGTCTCGTCATACTTCCAGCATTAGAAAAGGGAAGGGGGATTACTTTACTGGATTGTTGACTTGTCACTTTCTGTGATGCTGCAAATTGTGAAACTTTGTTTGGTAACAGGGAACACCTACGGAGGTCAAACCCCCTGGTCATCTGTATCCCAGCCCACAAAACGGTTCCTCTGTATGTTCTTAGTAAGCTCAGCAGTGCAGCGCTGGCGTGCTGGTGTCCTCCCTGTGTACACTGCCACGTGAGAGCAGTAGGCTATGCGGGGCAGGTTTGTGCGTCCTAGGAGTAATTGGCACTGGGTGAAATTAGATCTTGTGTGTGGGAGTGGAAACGCTCAGCTAAAATTGTCATGCATTTGGGGCCTCTGACCCGTGGAGCAATGTCTGCTTATGCTAAGGATGGATAGACTCTTATTTCCTTGAGAGCAAATGTATTTGGTTGCTTTGAGTAGGTACAGACAATGGCTTCCAGCATTCCTTCTCTATGTTGTAAATGTAAAGCTGTTCCGAGCAGCCTCATGCTCTTAGCTCACCAGCCTTTTCCAGTCTCCTCTGGAAGAGTAGCCCTTGACCTCTGTTTGGGAGAAGCTGATAGTTTTCTCCAACCAGTTCAGTTTTCTGTTTTTCTATCTTATTTGTATAGGGGGGAATGCACCTGCTGTCTCCCAGAGCCACCTCTTCTATCCTAAAGCATTTTCCTTGGTATGATTTTGTCCTTAATGGGACCACAAGTAGGCTCAGTGGGAATAAAAATGAGCCCACTGAGTCCTCCTCTATTCTCCTGCAAATAAAAGTAAAACCGTTTCAGCTGCTCTGGCTGTATTATCCCCTGGAGGAAAAGGTACCCTGGAAGGAATGGTTAACTGTGTAAAGGCTTGCTTGTAATATCTCATTATCCTTGCTTCTGGGCCCTGTTTAATCTTTAACCCAACAAGCAATGCATTCACTGTATATTTATTTCATTGTTTGGCAATTAGGGAGTCTGCTTTGTTATTTTATTTGCATTCATAAGTTCCAGTTAGTACAACAGCCCATGTAATGTTAATGGGACTCCATTAATAAAATGCCATTAAAATTCCTTTCACCATGTTGCTTATGTAACAGCGTTAAACCAAGACAGAAATCCCCAAGCTCAAGAGTCTGTGCGTGCATGAGCCCAGTTACTTGAGAAGTGCTTAGTTCTGGCCAGTGGATAACTTTAGGAGGTGGAGGAGCCTTCTTAAAGCCTGCATGAGTTACTTTATTAAAATCAGTAAATATTTTTACTTGCTTCCGACTCATAACCCCCCTCTGGAAGTTATGCCAGCTTGTGTCACCCTGGCGTTGCTTTTTGGCAAACAAAGTGCTTTTCAGAGGTGAAAACTAGAGGCAGATCTTGTTGTGGAAGGAGATGTTTGAATATATGAGTCTTGAGCTTCTCAAAGGCAGAGGGATTAGGGCTTGAAAAAATCTGCTTCAGATAAAGTGTCCAAGGTACATGTTTCCATATTTCAGTTAAAGATAAATGGGGCTTGGCAAATGGCAGATGAGATAAAACTGGCATGATTTGTAACAAATACTTGCAAAACTAAAATTTTCTGCAGCTGAGTAACAACGTTTTTGATCTAAAAATTCTATTCTAGAAAGTAATTCTTTCCTGGTGCCCTCTGGCTAAGTGAAAAGCTCAACAGATCTGATGATCCTTTTTTTGGATTGTATTGCAACTGGTCACAAGTCTCCCAGTTTGGGACTATAAGTAGTGAGGTGAATTGCTATATTTTGATTTTTTCAAGTGGCTTCCAGAGTTACAGCATGGAGAGATTTGGAGGCAAAAAGGAGAATAATAAATTTTTGCAGTTGCAGACTATGTGGGAAGAGGCAAAGCTGCTGGGGAAGATCAGTTCTGGGGATCTGGAGCAGGAGAGGGGTTAGGTTTATACATTTTGGGGTAAGAATTTAAAAGTGAGATCATCAGCTCTCCTCTTTCCATTTGTACGCATGGGTTGAGAATCTCCCCTTGCACATACAGGTTCACCTGGATGCCTTGGGATCTCTCACTTGGGTGCTCAGAGCTGTGAGAACAGCAGTTCTCTGAATGCTGTAATCTTTCCATTGACTTAAAGCATGGATTTCATTATAATTTTCTGTTCCCCCTTCTCATTTGTTGAACAGAGCAGCACTTCCCTGAGGTGATGCTTGGAGAAGAATTTCTTAGCCTTAGTCTGGACCAGGTTTGCAGTTTAATATCCAGTGACAAGCTCACAGTCTCCTCTGAAGAAAAGGTACAGTAAATTGTATAGCAACAGTGAATGTAAGAATGCAGGAATGTTTCTAGATCTTGCATTGGGAACTGTTCTTATGTTTTGATCTTTGGGGGCCATTTTCCAACAGAGATCGTGTGGAAAGGCAAATGAAAAATAATGCAAATCCTGAAAACACATGAAAATGACCTTTACTTGGTTGTTCTTTGTAGGATGTTATGATTCTCAGATCTATATCTTTTCCAAAAGCTCTGGGGGACAGAACCACATACCTGCCCTCTCTGGAAAGCTAGGACCCTCCCACCTGCTCTTGGTGTAAAGCTCTTATAACCTGCCATAAAACCTCAAATCCAGGTGAATTTCTTTAGGCCAGTGAAGAGTACGCACATCAGATAAAACAACTAAAAGAGGCTCACAACCAAGAAGGAAGCAGATAAACAGTTTTTTAGTATCATCAGTGTTTTTAATGGAAGAGGGGAAGAAAGGCACTGGTTAATATTGTTTTGTGGTTAAAATATTCAGCATGTTTTGTAGCTGTAGCTATGGGAAGGAGGTTTGCCAGTGGTTATTCACCAGGGCCTCTGGTGAAAGGCTGCGTTTTGGTGGGATGAGGCTGCTGGTCTGTACTGAGCTGGTCAGGCTGCCTGTCTCAGTGCGTGCGTGCCCCTAACTGACAGTGCAGCCTGCTAGAAGATCTGCACCACGTGAGACGCGAATGCAGCGATGCTTCATTCAGATCCTGAGCCAGCAAACTTGGAGGCTTTGGGAGGGCATTTCTGCAGACGCGGGGCTAGTGCGGGCGCCTGGGTGGGATGCTGCTCGGTGCCATGCAGGCAGGGACGAAAAGGGTAAAAACAAATGACGTGAACTCGCAGCAGAATCACTTTGTTTGAGCCAAGCAGACTGCAAAGGGAAGTGCAAGTTTAGAAACCATTTTTTTCCAGTCCTATGCAGCATTGTTAAAAAGCTTTTATTGGCCTTTTGCCCAGAGAAATCAGAGTACTCCCTCCCTCATTTGAGCTTTATACAATCCAACCCAGTATTTCCTTAGCTGATTGTAAAAGTTGAGAATGCAAGGCAGTGGAAGGAAACGTAAGCATAAACTGCACGTTCAACAGATACAAATAATAGGAGAGGGGCAGAGAATGGGATTGGAACATAAATGTGAAATATGTGCTGGAGTCCAAAGTGGTGCTGAAAATTGAGGACATACTCTCATAGGCTGCTGTTTTGTATTAGCTTCATGACAGATAAGCTGTTTTCCTGACCTTTATTCTTCCTATTTGCTAATGGGCGAGATATACATATCAATATATATACATACGCACACATATACAGTTTTCTAAAATAATATATATGTGTGTGTGCCTGTATCTATACATAACCACATAACTGTGTATTCATGTGCACGTGTGATGGATAGATAACTTTCTTTTAAGCAATAAGATGATGTAAATAGGCAAATACTTCAAAAACCTGAGAGCTGGGTTGTCACAGCCAGATTTCATGAGAAGCTCCTGTTCTTACTGTGTCTCATACGTGTGCTGCAGACTGGGAGCCAGAGCGTTGCCATCTCTAGGTCATTGGGAACTGTGGCTGAGTCCTTCCTCAGCCAGCAGGTAACAAGGCCAGGGAGGGAATTATTGCTCTTACCGTGCTTCACTTCAACATGTGTGCGCTCAAGAGCTTGGGTGTACTCCCCTTCCTCTGCCATCCCCTGACTAAGACCAATTGGCCTAATAAAATATAGTCTTTAACTCCACAAATTCTGGCATACGACTATCTGCAGGCTGTCATGACTGCGAAAATTTTCTGTTATTACAGAAATCTTTCTTAATTGTAAAATACTGGCAATATTTCCCCTTTATTCAAAGATTATCCCCTCCTCCCCTTGCTGTTGCCAGCCTCTGCAGTTGCACAAGCCCTTTTGGCCTAGGGCAAAGGTTTATTTTGGTCCCTGCCTGCTCTTTTTGCTATAGCTGAGTACTTTGAGGACAGTTTTATGAAAGCTTTCTGTACCTGACCTAATTGGCTCTTTGATTGCAACAGTGTGTGCAAGCAAGGAAAAAACATTAAAAAAAATCATGTTTATTCATATTTACTAATGATGTGTGAAATAGAGGGGCTTCCAGCCCTTGAGAAAGGGTTCCTGCCAACTCAGAACAGTAACGAAAGAAATTAAAAGGACTGGGATTTTTGGATTGGGCATTTCACACCAATTTATCGTCTTGTACTGCTACCATGCAGTATGAGCTGAGGCACAGAATCACAGAATGACCAGGTTGGAAGAGACCCACTGGATCGTCGAGTCCAACCATTCCCACCAATCCCTAAATCATGCTCCTAAGCACCTCATCTACCCTAACCTTAAACAGTTTGATCCTCACTCCTGGGAGTATCTAACAACTGGATTTTGGGCTGAAGAGACTGGGAAAGCATTTAGGCTTGCTCTTTGCTTAGGTAGTGTGCAGAAAAGGGATATTCCAGGCTTTTACTCTTCCATAAAGCGAGAAATCTGCCTCTCCTAAGGTCAGGACTGCTCCTGCAGCCAGGCAGGTGCCAGCCACGAACTTGGCCCATGCCTCTGCTCTAAATAAAGCTGTGTGGGTAATCGCTTCTTTTCATCACACCTCGGCAGCGAGTCGTGCATGACTGGAAAAAAAAAACATCTCCTTGAGTCTAGAGTGGGCACAGCGCGCGGAGCTGGTGTGGAAGGTGGGCACGGCAGTCATGGGAAAACAGATGTGGCCTTCAAATAGAGACATTACTGACTTGGATTAAGCTTTCCTCTCCCCCCAAATTAAGAATCGGAGCCAAGGGAAGGTGCCAGAATTTGACTTTTTAAAACTGTCTGCTATTTTCAGAGTAGGCACAGCAGGGTAGCAACAATTTATGCCTAACTCTGAGGCGGTCTCCGGCACCAAGGAAACAGTTTATTCCTCATGCGCGTTTGCTTTACCTTCCTTTAAGACTTGTTCACTATTATCTTGGTCTGTAGCTGGGTATTACCAGCTCTGTGACCTGTTCTGTAACTCAGCATTTGTGCAGAAGAGGTTAATTAAAAGCATGTTTGTCGGCTAAACATTTGCTTTATGCTTGTTCCATGTTCATTTGCAATTAAAACTCTCACAACAGCCTGGTTTCAGCTTTAAATGCCTTGTAGCCAAAGTGAAATAGTTTATTTCTTTTAATTTTAAAATACTTAAAGGTTCTGTGGTAGTTATTTTCCTCTGGGTTTGCTGGGGTTTCGTTGCACGGCTCCCCATTGTGTTGCTTAAAAGTCCTCATTGCAGCATCCTGAATTCCAAACAGTTCAGCAAAAGCATTTATTGGCATAGGAAATGAGACTGGTGCTTTAGTACTTTTTTAAAGAACAAAGCTTAGCCAAAGAAGAGGAAACCACTTTCCACTCTGCCTTTCCTTTGTTGGGAGGACGTGTCCACCAGTGTCTTCTGCAGATACATTTGCCTGCAACAACTGGGGACCCAGAAATGGTGCCCTCGGTTCTGGTTAATTTTGTCGAATTAGTGACCTCGGACCAAACAGACTGGTTTCTTGAGGAGGGATGGGAAGAAAGAAAAAGCTCTCTGTGCAGATTGGGCTGACCATTTGGTGACCCTGGGAAGCTGAAAGCCAGAGCCTGTGTGGAGCATGCTGGCCAGCAGCGCCTTTCGGGGCAAGCACGGGATAGCCGGGGTCTGTAGGAGAGGGCTGTGCTCAGCCCCCTGCGACTGCTTACGGGGCAGTGAGAGCACTAGGGGATTTGTGCCTGTAAAAAGATGTGAGTTAGGAGTCAGGGTTTAATCCTGACTGTGGGGAAACTCCACTGCGAGGATCCAGCTCCTGCTGTGCAGCATCTGACACTGCAGCAGCCCCTCTCCTTTCTTTGCTGGTTGTTTCAGGAAGCCTCCCAGTGACATTTTCAGGCCTCCTGCAAGGCGTGAGGCTCATGGTTATATAAGCAAATGCATATGCATGCTAGGAACCCGCGTAGGACGCTCCTGCCTGCATCTGTTTGGCATGCAGGGCTCTGCATAGCTCCTGCTGCACAGGGTTGCTTTGTCATATAGTCGAAGTTTGGATGCTTATCTGAACCGGTTGGATCTGGGAGAAAAGTCAGATTTGGCTTCAGACCAGAAGGTCCAGCATGCTCTTGATTGCCTGCAGAAGTATCTGGATATTTTTAGCTGTGAAACACGTGCGTGGCTGCAGACTGCGCTTTTCCTGCGTGTGTCATGATGTGTCCTGGAGACTGCTTGGGTTTTGGGGAGAAGAGGAGGGAACTGATTCTGTATTTAAATATGATGGTGAACTTCGTGACTTACTGTGTGGCCGAACTCCTTCAGGAGGGGTGATCTCTGTTACCAGGAGTAATAGTGGCTGATTTAATGAATAATGTCCAGTGCAAATGTCAGCAGGCTAATTAAGTTTCCTGGCTGCCTTCCAGTATTGATGTCCAAGAGGTATGAGATTGACCTGGATACACGCTTAGCTTTGAGAGCGATACAGCACATCTAGATGTGAAGTTCCTTATTAATATGCATGGTCAGCTCCCCTCTTTGCTGCTGTCGTGCTTGTGCTCTGTGGATAGTGACAACTTTTTCATCTGTTTGATAAAGATCTTGCACCTCCTTCCTTCAGTGTTGTAAAATCAGTGTTCCTGAGTTTGAGTAGGTGACTGCTCAAGCCAGTTTTCTCTTCTCTATTTAATTGTGCTTTATCCGTGTAGGTCTTCGAAGCGGTCATTTCTTGGATAAATTATGAGAAGGAGTCTCGCTTAGAGCACATGGCTAAACTGATGGAGCATGTTCGCCTACCCCTTTTGCCCAGAGATTATCTTGTACAGGTTAGTCTGCAAATAAGTAATTAATACTTGCACTTAAGCTCCTGGTATCTCGTTGATTAATGGCTTGGCTGCTTGTGCCTGAGATGGGTAATTTGACATGTCACAAAGTCTGTAAAGAAGTGGAAGGTGTCCCTGCCCATGGCAAGGGTCTGGAACTAGATGATTTTTGAGGTCCCTTCTGACCCACACCATTCCATTCTATTCTATTCTAGTCTAAAAATTAGTGGTCTCTTAAACGTATGTGCCTGCACAGAAACCTTCTTGTAAATGTGATCTCATCTGTGCCGAGAGCAGAGCTCCTACCCTTCTGGGTAGAAGCATTTAGAAGTTAATATCTTGGGATTTTTTTCATCCTGAAAATACTCAGGTGGTGGTGGTATAAATGTGTGCAGGTTTTTTTTTTCCTAGAGCACAGGTAAATTTAGCTTCTTGAAATCACTTCGTGTGTGATAACTTTGGCTTAAGATGTGTTCTGCGAATAGAGGTGGGACTATGACAGGCAAGTGAGATGCTATCTGATTTAGAGATTGTTCTTGAGAAGTTAATTCCTGGGACCTGTGCCTTGTTAATAAGCTGAGAATCCCTGAGGGAAGGGGTTGATATATGGGCTCTTTAACCACTATTCTTTTATCATGTGTCTAAAAAACCAGCTGAAATAAAATTGGGATTCACAAGCTGGACTCACCATATATCTTTTTTCTTTTTTCCTCTCAACTGTATCTTCTGGTTGAGAAGAAAAATGTTACCTCTCCTAAAAAAAAATCTGACTTGAGTAAAGGAAATCACTTCTTTGTACCCAGACTCCTGGTGAATTCTCCTCTGCTGAGTTATGTCTCTGGCAGAGGGTGATAAAACCGAGGGAGCACTGCTGTTCATGAGTGATACTGGAAGAAAGCAAGGAGCTTGGGTGTTACTGCATGTGTTTCTCTGGGAAGAGCTGGAAGTCTGTTTGTGTTCTGCATATTTTTTTTACATTGGTTCTTTGGAAGAGAAATTCCAGGTTTCCTGTTCTTTCTACAAATCTCCTTGTGACCTGTGCCACCAAGTACTTTGGTTTAAATGATCTTTTGTGTGTGTGCATGTTCTCAGACAGTTGAAGAAGAAGCTTTAATCAAGAATAACAACACCTGTAAAGACTTTCTTATCGAAGCCATGAAATATCATTTGCTTCCTCTGGATCAAAGGCAACTGATAAAGAATCCCAGAACAAAGCCAAGGACTCCTGTTAGCCTGCCAAAGGTAAGCAGAGTTTGTCACTTTGTCACCTCACACTGCATTACTGGTGGCGTTTTGTCTTTGAACGGAGCTTCTGTAATTGCCACATTACTCCTTACGAGCTTCGTGATCGTCCTTCGAAGTGTATTTTATTCTCTCTTCTAGTGTTGCCCATACCCACCAAGGATACATAATTAGGCTGGATAAACTTAAGTAAACTCTTAGGAGAAACAATATCTTTGCTCCCAGGGTCAAGGGTCTGCTCTTGTAATGTTTTGTCAGCCACAAGTGGTTTTGTGAACGGCTGTTGCTCCTGGAGCTGTGGCTTGAGAATCACTGACCCGTGGAGGAGCAGCAGCTGCCTGCGGTGCTGGGGTTGGCTGGGGTTTCTGCTGGCTTGTAGCGCTGTCGTGAAGCTCTGCTCAGGAGGGTCACGGTGGGCGTCTTTCCTTTTCCTCTCTCGTAATCAGAAGCCAGGAAAGCAGGAAGCAACAGCACCCAGACCCATGAGCAGGAAGCCCAAAGTGAATTTCAACAGACTCAAAGCAACTACTGAATAAAAATAATCCCTGTTACTCCCCACATTTCTCCTGAGGCTCTGGCCACCACTTTATTAGTGAAGAAAAATTGTGATCTTCCCACTTGCAGGCACTGAGGTGAGGTTGGTAGAACAAAGCTTTGGGGGTATCATGAAGTGCTGATGTGACCCTTGTTCAAGGACTATAGTTAAGGATAAAATGAGCAGTGAACCAGTGAGTTCTATAGCGTGACCTATGACTATGAAACCAAATTTTCTGCAGGTCTCTCCTCCTTTGTTTTTAACTGTAAAGAAAGGGGGAAAGGTGATGATCTTCCAGCAATCCTGTTACTGAGAAACTTTCATCTGATCTGTTGGTCCTGCTGCTGAGGGATTACTGTCTGCTGTGAAATCTCCTAATTCTGTAATCGTGTGAAGCTCTGCAGCTTTCCATGGGAAGCTGTTGCACAACTAGAAGTCAGACTGCCAATTTATACACAGTTTGGTTTTTAATGTGACATTCTCATCTTTGCAGATCAAACAGTTCACTATTTTAGTACTCTTCCTATTCTTTAAATAGTCTCTACTTTTAGCTCTGTACTTTTTTAACTGTGATTGGAGTTGAGCTCATTACCCGAGTCACCTTGAGTGGCAGTCTTATCCCCTCAGCTACTCACACCTGCCTTGCAGAGTCTAAAACCTGTTTCCCATCCAGTCTGACTATATTTGAGGCTCCGCTATCTTGCTTTCAGGTCCTTCGCCTTGTAAAAACTGGATTTCTTGGGTAACGTTTGCTTCTGCCAACTTGCTGTGATAAGCAGAGCAAATCCTCTCGTGAGAGCTGTGGAGGGATAAAGGAAATGTGTTCAGAACAAAGTGCAGGTGGAGCTGTTTGTAGGTGCAGGTGGTTGGATGCTTCCTGTTCATGTGTTGGTCTGCAGCGCCCACCTGAGACTTGCAGTGATGAGCAGCATTCCGATGCCTGCTCGCTTTCCCAGCTGGGAATGGAACGTGAGGTCGGATGGCTCTTTAACTTGATCTAGCAGAGAGGCTCTCATGCTCCTGAGATTGCCCTTGATCACCTTCACCTAGATCTTCCCCATCTGTGAGGATTTTAGAGTGTAATTACTGGATTTGCATCAATACATGTTGCAGCCAAAAGCCTTAATAAAGCTGACAAATCACTTCCTTCAGCAGCCCAGCACCCTGGGTCTTAATAGTCCTGGTGATTTCTCTGAGTGTTATCTTCCCTGCAGGTGTCAGTACAGCTGTCAGGTTTTATTTGCTAAGTATCATCGATTATTTTTAGCTCCACCATGGAGATAATGACTAAACAGTGGGTAGGCTCTGAAAATTACTCTGGGATCTTCTTCACTTAATACTTGTGCAGCGAGTCTTGTGTGCACCGTGCTGCAAAGTGGTTTTGTGTTTCATGGGGAAAGGGGCAAGTTATCTACTTTGGAAATGGTGAGGAACAATGCTGGTGCTGCCGACTGTAACGTGCATTAAATTGAACATAACGTCCTCCTCTCTACCCCACAAAAGATGCTTTTAGTGGACCTGCAGAATGTTTTTGGCAGCTGCTCTTGACCAGGTTGTGCCAATGCCTTTTTTTGTTTGCTGAGAGCAGCTGCCTTGGCTGGTGTCTGAGGCTTTCTAGCTCTTATCTTCTCTCTCCAGGTGATGATCGTGGTGGGTGGGCAAGCACCCAAAGCCATTCGCAGCGTGGAATGCTATGATTTTGAGGAGGAGCGGTGGGATCAGGTTGCTGAGCTTCCCTCCCGGAGATGCAGAGCAGGTAACAGGAACACTTGCCATAACCTTTTTTGTTTTCCCAGTGCAGCATTTCAGGGACTAATGGGCATCCTCAGTTGTCCCATCAGCCTCCCTCTGTGCCCCCTGCCTCAAGCAGCTCTTTGTTTTTGCCATTCCTTCCTCTTCTTTCCCTACATGTGTATTCTCATTCCAGTGGGGGCCTTCCTCTCCAGAGGGGTTGCTCCTGCTTGTCTGCCCTTCATAGCCCCTCTCTCCACTAAATCACCTGTTTCTTCTGGCTGCTTCTCCTCCTCTTAGCCCACTGGCCTGGCAGCCCAGGTGGATCAAGTTTTCCTTGCTGGTTTCCTAGTGAAAATCACCAATTCTGATTCTGAGGAGTGGGGTGATGGAGAGCAGATCTGTACGTTGAGAGCGTTCCTCTGAAGACATCTCAGAGGCTTGTGAATGTGGTTTGCCATTTGGTGTCCTCTCTGGCTCAGAAAATGATTCGTTCAGGTGTGATATCCATCTGTGCCTTACGTTACCATGTATTTATGTGCATTTCACCTTCCATACAACACGTATGTTTTATCCTACTTGGCTCCAGTGCTTTTAACCTGCAGAAGATGCTAAAGACTTGCCCGTATTTTGCTCTTCCCAGCTGTCTTACGCACCCTGACAGATACCTCATGATACTTGTTTCCTAAGCTGTTTGTAAAACCTCCTTAAAATCGGTCTCCTCTTTTATCAGGTGTGGTATTTATGGCTGGCAATGTCTATGCTGTTGGGGGCTTTAATGGATCTTTAAGGGTGCGGACGGTCGATGTGTACGATGGTGTGAAGGACCAGTGGACGTCCATAGCCAGCATGCAGGAAAGACGAAGCACTCTAGGCGCAGCGGTGCTCAACGATCTCCTCTACGCGGTGGGCGGCTTTGATGGCAGCACTGGTAGGTGGCTGAGCAAAAACCAGGCAGGGCCTGACCTGAGAAAACGTTTTCGGAGACCCCTGCAAAGATTGCAGAGCTTTAGTGAGGTTCCTGCACCCTTCCTCTTTGATTTTGTAGAGGAAGAGCCAGAGATTGCGTTTACTGTGTGTTATAATTAACCACACGCACGTTCTAACCCGTCAGTAATTGCAGAATTTCACCCTTTTTTTTTCCTTTAGCAATGTACTTCTTTCAGTCTCTTTCTCTGTATGAATATAACTTTTGTGGACTGAAAAGGGATTTTTCCTTGTTTAGGTAAATTTTTCATAGGAATATGAATAAAACACTTGCAAGGCATCTCAAAGGTCATGTGTGCTTGGGATTTATCTTGCTGTAACTGCATGCTTAGATTTTCGCCTCTGCCCCAGCTGTAGAGCTTCGCCACTTGGTTAAGCTCTAAACTGACTGTTTCAGCTGGTGATGAGCACCGTGCAACAGAACCCGCAGGAGGTTTTAAACCTTTGCATGGACATTTTGTAAAGGTTGAAAGAACATGGGATTTTTGGGTTTGGAATCTGGACTGTGCTCCAACTTGGTGTCCCCAGTACATTGGAAGGACAGTCCAAGGGCAGGGGCAACAGTTTTTCCAGCTGCTGAAGAAGTGGTGTTGGTGTGCTGGTTCCAGCCTGAAAGGCAAGGGACTAGAAAATTGGGTTGCAGGAATGTGGGGGGAATTAAGGGCTTGGGAGGAGGTAGAAGGCAGATGGAAGTGCAACATCAATCTTTTTTTCTTCTCTTTTTTTTTAATTAGAAAACCTGTGTATCCCCTTTTTAACTAGGTCTGGCATCAGTTGAGGCCTATAGCTATAAAACCAATGAGTGGTTTTTTGTGGCTCCCATGAACACAAGAAGAAGCAGCGTTGGAGTTGGAGTTGTGGAGGGTAAGAAAATCAGCAACCATTTCCATCAAGTGAATATTACTGTATCAAATGGCAACCTGTTTGGTTAAGTGTAATGGGAGGGAACTGCTGGAATTATTCTCTAGACTAGTTAGTAAAGATTTATTTTATGCAGTTTAATTGCTGCAACTTCTTCCATTCTCCTCTTTAACTTAGTGAAAAATCGTGTAGCTTTCCAAGAGCCTCAGACCTGTATCAGACCTCCTGTGAACGCTATTAACTGCGTGCAGGTTTCTTTGAATCCTTATTCTTCTTGCATTGCTTCTGGCCTGTAAAAGCAAATAGTATTGTGCAGTGGTTTGGCAGGAATACTAAAACCTGTGTTTATTGACGTCAGGCTTGCTGGCATGCATGGCACGATTTGCTCTGGTTCATAAATGATCAGGGACTAACAACAGCAAATACTGCTGCGGCAGCTCAGGAGCAAGGTGGGTGGAGAGGGTGCTTGGTGGGAATCGCGGTGGCTCTTGGCACCTATGTGTCAGCACCCAACTTGAGTGAGTTGGAACTGAGCACCCTGGTTTGGATCCAGGGGAAAGAGCAATTTGAGTAGGAGCCTCTTCTTCCTTTAGCAAAATCGGTTCTGAAATAAGTGGAAGGTTTTATTTGACCTTGTCTTTAGCATGGAATAGTAGTTCCCTATTAGTACAGTTCGGAGCACCCGCTGGCACAAGCGTTGTTGTGAACTGTGTGCATGGGAGGTACGCGAAATGGGTTCATGCGCATGGAACGTGTTTATGTGAGAAGCAGGAGGGAGATAAAGTCAGAATTCAATAGCGCTGGCTGTGCTAAATTTGCATATTTAAGAAACATCTTCAGTATTGTCCCACGCTTGTGAAGTGCTGGGCTGCTGGTGATCAGTGGGATTTGCTGAAGTGGGTCAGTGATTTGAATGTGGAACAAATATTAAGTATGCGCTTGAGAGATGCATTTCTATGGACAGGCTTCCTACTGGAGACGTATGAAATCGCTTTCCTTTGCTTTGTTTGAAAGTCCAAGTCAGTGTTGCACATGTGGGGGTCCATGTTAAAAAAAAAAAAAGAGGCCATGTGATGATGAAGAAGAGCTGATCATATCAGTGTAGGGAACAAGCTGCAGCCTGTAGCTAATCCTCGCTGTTTGTCTGAATGTGATGAAGATTGATCTGATGTCTGTGGGTAGTTAACATATCTAATAATTGGTGCCTGACAGGGAACTTAATCTTGTCGTGCTCTGTCTGGCACTCTCGCCTTGATTAGCTGATTAATATTGGGTGGGTTGAACCAACAGCACAAATAAGAGTTTGAAACGTTTATGGAGACAAAGATACAGAGGGAACACGGCAGCAAAACTGATCCTTGCAAACCTCTCCTGATGATCACAGCCCGAGGAGGCCATGAGTGGAGCTGAGAGAGAATAGGGGTCAAAGGCAGGATCGACCTGTTCATGAGGCAGGACCATGAGGTCTGTTCTTGGAGCCTTGCAAAGATCGTGGGAACAGGAGGATGGAAAAGCTTAAAACTGCAGATAACAACTGTTGGCAGTCTCGTGTGATAAAGAATTGCATAGCTTATTTGTGGCCAAGCTTTGCTGTTACGGATTGAAAATTGGTCTTATTCATGGGTTTTGTACAGAAATTTGGGATTTCGTACAGGTATGATATTAATATAAGAGGCTATTTCTTATTTATTACTCATGTAATATTGTAATTAATGTACAGTATTAAGCCTTGACAGCACATCTTGCCTTGTGGCACCTGAAAAGGAGGAAACTCTCCATCACCAGAACGTGCTTTGATGTTACCTCTTCTCCTGCACCAATAAGTCATTTGTTAAACCCTCTGGGCTTTTGGCTTCTAATGAAGCTTGTGTCGTGTTGTTTCCTTGTCTTAGTTGACAGCTTTAACAGCTTTAAATCCAGGCCAGCCTGGCTGCAACTCTACTTCAGATCCCTTCGGTCGGATTTTCCCCAGACACGGCAGCAGGTTTAGGCACGTCTCCCGGGGCCTCCCTCAGCTGGGATCTGCTGTCGCCTGGGGGCCATCAGGTGTGGTGGTAGAGTAAATAGATCATAGACATAACGCTGATGCCAATGTGTCTCTTCTCCAGGTAAGCTCTATGCCGTGGGTGGCTACGATGGAGCGTCCCGTCAGTGCCTTAGTACCGTCGAGCAGTATAACCCAGCCACGAACGAATGGACCTATGTAGCCGACATGAGCACTCGACGCAGCGGTGCAGGTACTGGCTCCAAGATGTGTTCTTAAGAGCAGAGATTGCTGGGTTCTCCTCTGTTCATGGAAAGGAAGCGTGTTTTGGCATTGCTAGGCTGGCAAGTGCAACCTCTTATTTCCTTCCCTTCCCACGAGGGGAAAAAACATAATTGCTTGGAAGCCCTCCTGACTTTGTTAAAATCTGCCAAATTTAAATTGATTTCTGGATTAATGAAGTAATGTTCGGTGTTTCTAAGTAGACTCACAAACAGATGCATCTCACTTGTAAGCAGAGTTGTCTTTCTAAATTGCCAGCTGCAGGCCCGGACAGGGACTGGAAAGCCAAGCTGCTTCTCCTCTCCTCTGTCATTTTGGGGTTGTAGGAGGATTTTCCTTTTGAATCTTCTCTGCAAGCATCCAGTGGGTGCTTTGTGGCACAGAGGACGTCTGCACTGGCTGTGTGCAGACCAGATGAAGGTAACAAAATTGATCTCTGTTTGCCCCTGCTAAGCTAGTCTTTAGTGTTGCTTTGGTGCCAAGAGTTGGTGGTCTGGAGGATTAGAGGAAAAGACCTATTCGAAGAGGATTGAATTATGATCTTGATGGTTTCTAACTTACTACATGATGCTAGGACAGGTAGGCACTTGTCCTCTCTTGTGGCTATTCCTCTCTTTTCGGGATAAAAACTCTAATCAGTTGAGTTTAGAGTCATCTTCAGGTGAAAGGGAATGTGTCACTATTGGTGCTATTGCTCAGGTGTGTGGTGTTCATTTTAGAACAGCCAAAGTGGCAGTTGCCTAGAGGGAACCAAGCCCAGAGACTGCCCTTTGTCTGGGGGCTGAAATAACCCTGCAGGTTAAGTTGTGGAGGGAATTTCCTTCTGAGCTCCTTGGAGGCTGCTCTACTCACCATCTTTCTTTTCTCACTTTAGTACCTTTCCCATCACTCCCGTTGAGGCAAATATGTTCTCACACTGTTGGTTTGAATTCAGTTGAAGAGGTTTTTAGTATCTGGTTGATGCTTAAACATGGCTCAGTGCAGCCTTAGAAAACAGGAGTATCTTGTGAAGTTCAAAGTGTGTTGATAGCTTGCAATGAGATGGATTTTAGCGAATTTCTCTGTTTGAAACCCTGTTCCCAGTGCTGCTTTGCAAGTCCATCTCCACATGACAAGTCCAGCATTAGGGAAGCTCTTGCTTGCCTGCCAAATACCCTTGCAATTTTCTGTTCCCAACTTGAAAGCTGAGCCCTGAGTTCCTCAGGGTTGTCACGGTGATGTCCTTCCAGCAGGCAGTGAGGAGGGGACTGCCCAGTGCCGCTCATCACTGGCAGTACTGCCGCACGATCTATTTATTGTTCAGCTCCATAAATGAAACTGTTCTGAGGTGCCAGCATTGCTGTCCCAATGCTGACATCTAGCGGAGGTGAGGATGGGTGTCCCCAAGTCCCTGGAGGTGAAACCAATCCAGGCTGTGTGGATAAGGTGCATATTTATGGCAATTAATTAATTACCAGTGTTTGTATGAGATGAACCATGAATCCCACCTCTTGGTGCAGCAAGCGATGGCTGGTTAGAGCCAAGCCCAGCAGCAGCAAGTTAAGAAAATCCAGAGGAGACTGAGGCTGTGGCAACATCCCTGTCCACCCAGTGATGGTGTGCCTGCTGGGGTTCTGTTTCATCAGTGTCTCAGGTGCTGGCCTGTTTTTGGATGAGGGAGGAACAATAATGCTCAGCTGTTTTTTTCCTTCCTGCCTCATGTTGCTGTTCTGCAGGTGGAGCATAGTAGCTGCTGTGGTCTGTGCTCTGTATTTGCACAGGGGCCAACTGGAAAACCTGTTGGTTTTATGCTGGAAGGGACCCTCTTATCTCTGCACGTGCCTTTCTGGCTCCACACCTTTCCCTCAGTTGTCAGCAGGAGTCCATCTACAGGGTGTGGGGGCTGTCCTGCTTGTTAATGCCCGTGGCTGAAATGATGCAATTCAGATCTATGTTTCTGTTTTACTAACATCCCACCTTGTTAATTTTAATAGAGGCCTTTGAACCTATTAACGAAGATGTATTGCTGGAAGTTTTAACTCTCATGGATTGGTGAACATTTTACTTTACTTAATATTAGACAAAAACATTCTTTCAGATCTCTCTCATTCCCAGAGATTGAGGCAGGGGCTTCCAAAAGTGTCTGGGAAGTTGGCCTTGGAGGCACCTGGTCTGTACCAAGTGGTGCTGCAATGTTTGGGGGCAGAACTGGGGGGGGGGGGACCCAGTGACAGGCTCAAGAACTAGAGCCGGTAAGTTGTTGAGAAGAGGAGGACTGTCCAAGGGATGAAGCCACATGGTACAAAAGCAGCAGGAGAAGAAAAAATAAAGCTCCTGTATTTAGTAATTGGGCAAAAAAACCAAAGGGCCCCATGACAGAAAAGATCGGGCAGATAGAAACAAGGTGGGGTGGGATGCAGTGGTCAGGGAGTCAAAGGGAACAGAGAACAAGTCAGTGCAAAGAGACGGAATAAAGGCAGACAAATGTCATGGAACTAGATTATGGATCTCAGATAGACTAAGATCTACCTGAGAAGGGGCACTGCCCTCAAAGACAGGACATCTGCCAGGCCTTACCGCCCAGGTGTTCTGTAGTGCCATGTGGCAGCTGGATGGAGAGCTGACCGTGTGCCAGATAATCTTGAGGCATATGTGGCCCATGTTTTAGAAATGCCTTGGAGAGGCCAAGACAATAGCCAGTAGAAGATCTAGGGACATGCAACCCTTTCTCCTATGCTCTTGGCTAATGCTGGGCTCTGTTCGGCAGGTGTTGGTGTTCTCAGCGGGCTGCTGTACGCTACTGGGGGGCACGATGGTCCCTTAGTAAGGAAGAGCGTGGAAGTCTATGATCCAGGAACAAACACCTGGAAGCAAGTAGCAGACATGAATATGTGTAGAAGAAATGCAGGTAACCACAACAAGCCTTCCTGTGATGTCTGGTTGCAATTATATGTGGTGTTTAGTGTAACTAATGTGCTAGTGCTAGAAGTGATCAGTATTGTATGAATCACAGAATCACAGAATAACCAGGTTGGAAGAGACCCACTGGATTGTTGAGTCCAATCATTCCCACCAATCCCTAAATCATGCCCCTAAGTACCTCATCTACCCTAACCTTAAACACCTCCAGGGACGGCGACTCAACCACCTCCCTTGGCAGACCGTTCCAATGCCTAACCACCCTCTCCGTGAAGAATTTTTTCCTAATCTCAAGCCTAAACCTCCCCTGGCGGAGCTTGAGGCCATTCCCTCTCGTCCTGTCCCCTGTCACTTGGGAGAAGAGCCCAGCTCCCTCCTCTCCACAACCTCCTTTCAGGTAGTTGTAGAGAGTAATAAGGTCTCCTCTCAGCCTCCTCTTCTCCAGGCTGAACACCCCCAGCTCTCTCAGCCGCTCCTCATAAAATTTGTTCTCCAGCCCCTTCACCAGCTTTGTTGCTCTTCTCTGGACTCGCTCCAGAGCCTCAACATCCTTCTTGTGGTGAGGGGCCCAGAACTGAACACAGTACTTGAGGTGCGGTCTCACCAGGGCCGAGTACAGAGGGAGAAGAACCTCCCTGGACCTGCTGGTCATGCCGTTTCTGATCCAAGCCAAGATGCCATTGGCCTTCTTGGCCACCTGGGCCACTGCTGGCTCATGTTCAGTCGCTGTCAACCAACACCCCCAGGTCCTTCTCCTCCTGGCAGCTTTCCAGCCAGGTTTCTCCTAGTTTGTACCTCTGCTTAGGGTTGTTGTGCCCCAAGTGCAGGACCCGGCATTTGGCCTTGTTAAACCTCCTGCCGTTGGTCTCAGCCCAGCAGTCCAGCCTGTTCAGGTCCCTTTGGAGCCTCCCGACCCTCCAGCAGATCCACACTTCCACCCAGCTTGGTGTCATCTGCAAACTTGCTAAGGGAGGACTCAATGCCTTCATCCTGGTCCTTGATAAAGACATTAAACAGGACTGGACCCAGGACTGAGCCCTGGGGAACCCCACTTGTAACTGGCCTCCAGCTGGATTTAACTCCGTTTACCATGGAAGTGATAAAAATGAAAGATGAGATGTCTGCTTGGGAATGAATTGGAATATGGCAGACAATGTGTCACGGGGGATGAGTTAGTCTTGTCTAACCATCTGTGCTCTGCTTTGAGGTGTGTGCGCGGTGAATGGTCTCCTTTACGTGGTGGGAGGAGATGATGGCTCCTGCAATTTGGCCTCGGTGGAATACTACAACCCCATCACGGACAAATGGACATTATTACCAACCAGCATGAGCACAGGGAGAAGTTACGCAGGTAAGTAGTCAGTGTGAGAGTTTGCAACAGCTGGGGTCATTCATAAACTCAAGGGCTGTGCCTCCAGAAGCTTTAATCTTATATTTCTATATGTCTTATGTTGCTTTCAGTAGAGGAACCTTGTATAGAAGTAGTAGACACCTCTCTCTGCCAGCCAGTTGCTGCTTTTTGGCTTTGCAGAGTGGTCTTAAGCCACATTGCAACCCAGGAGCTGCTCCTACGATAGCTGTACCTGTTTGTCCATTCTTACAACAGGTGTGGCTGTGATTCACAAACCGTTGTGACACACAATCAAGCCAATGTGAGGAACAGAAGTGAAGTGAATCCCGCTAGGTGGTGGTGTTGAGAAGGTGACTGACCTCTGATTTGACCCATCTCATTGCATGACAAACGATACCTTACGAACATCATCTCTGCGGTGGATTGCGTAACAAAGCGAAAATCCCTCTGGGGACACGTTCCATGCTGGACATGAGGTGTTGCTTGTTATCTGTGGTGCAATCAACTGTTCTCAATGGCCATTGTCCTGAGACTGTGCCTGAACTGCAGGCACTGAATTTCTTGTGTGAAACTAAAAGGCTACATTTGGGCATGTGAGTAAAACAAACACTTCTGGATTTCTTCACTATTGATGCTCTGTGCACATCATTGGTTGAACTATTTACTCACTGTGCCTGGAGGGTGGACTTCATTCCCTACTGGCAGTGAGTACCAAACAAGAAAAGCAGTCAGCAGAAATGGACTGGAACAGGGTGCTCTGGCTTGAGTGTGACACTGTCTCAGTCGTACGTTTGTATATGCCACTGGACTACTATATGTATCCCTGAAATGCTTGTCGTATGGTGGAAATAAATTCCCTGTGATTTTTCTACTTGCCGTGAATGCTGTTTGCTGTGTGTGATGGGACCTGCTGGGCAGTGCCTTCCCTGGGGCTGAAATCTCAGCACCTGAACCACACAAACCTTTGCAACCCCACAAACCATGTGCTGCTCTGACGGGGTTTATTGCTCCTGTGAAACAAATGTTGTGTGGATGGAAAGTATTCCCAATCCATGCATTTCGGCTGTGCTGAAAGCCCCAGCTCTAGCTCTGTCCAGCATCTCAATGCCATTTCATAAATAGAGTATTTACATGGTAAAAGAAATACCTTATGGTGCCATTAATGTAGAGAAATTACATACAGTGAGAACTCTGTCACCAAGCAGTGATTAATGAGTAAAGCAGTGTTTTAATGATTCCAACATATGGAGATGAACTAAGCACTGTCACTGTAATTACTATCTCAGTCTTGCCTGGACTGAAGATGTTCCTTTATTAGTAGGAGGAATTAATAAGACTATTCAAAACAGACAAATCTAGATCCAGCTGTAATGTAGTTGTCTTGCTTACATCCCACCTTTGTACAGCTTTTTCTTTAAGAAAGTGTTTGAATTTAAAATACTTTTTTGTGTCTCCTTGCACTCTGGCATGCATCTGCATGAAGAGTGGTCTCCCAGAAGACTCCCCAGCTAAAGCCAACAAATGAAGAAAAATATTTTCTCTTCTTTTTTTTTGTAATTTTGGTTGGTGTTTTTTCTTTTTGTTCCCCCCCTGTAGATCAGCTGAGGCTTTTTGTAGTGAGCAGCTGGCCTGCAGAACCCTTTCTGCCCATGCTACTGCCAAGCCCCAGCTCTCACCACTTGTTCTGCTGGTTTCTTTCTCTGTAGCTCTGCTATCGAAAAGACTCCATGTGACCTTCTATAGTAGAAAAGTGGTTAAAACTTATTTCAGAGGGATCTAAGGCTACATCACCTTGTGCAGCTTTCATAGAGGAGTGGGTTACTTCTGTTAATCAGTAGACTTTTTCATGTTGGAATTGACATGTTCCTTGTAACTGGGATGTCTCTTCACTCTGGGGGAAACAGCACCTCCCTTTGCTGTGTCACCTCCCAGAGGGGGGGCTGGCCACCGTGGGGAATGTGGGGTAGCACCCACTCTTCTTTAGATGTTTTTGGTTTAAGCAAACTGTCAAAAAAATGGCAGTGTTATTCTTGATGTCTATCCTCCATTGCATTTCAGCTTAGAGGTCTTGAAAATAATAACAATAATAATAAATTAGCCTTTTCTATAATATCCTTTAAACATTTTGCTTTAGGTTCCACGATCTGCAGCGAAACGTGCCAAAATCGTAGTACAACGTGCCGCTCTTTTATGGGATATTGCTTCCTGTAAAAGCTATTGAGGCTGGTAGGAACGCGACCCTGACTGCAGCTGCCTTTGGATCAGAGCCCCGAGATGCATCTTTACAATGACATAAGCAAGGTGTTGCCTTGGCTTGGACTGGCTCTTAATTCACTGCCCTAAAAGCTAACACCAAAAGGTGTTTCTCTTTAACGCAGCCTGTGGAATTGAGTGTGAAATGGGACAGGCAAGGCTTTTGGTCAGTCAGCATCTCTTGATAGCCCGAGGTGAGTGGACAAGGGTGAACGAGCCTTGGGGCACACGTGGCCTTCACTGGATCTCGTGTAGATGTCGGGAACCTAAATCTGAACAGCTACTGTGTGGCCCAACTGCAGCTCAAGAGCTGGGACAGTTACCAGCTAACCTCACGCTTGTAGCATCACTGGAGCAAAGGCAAATACTACCCAGAGACTAGGACTTTATGTGGGTTAGAGATGCAAACAAGTAGGCAGGGCTAGAAAGATGCGAATTTGAAATCTGCTGTGTTTGTCAGATATTATGAAAGGTGGATATGCCTGAAAGCTTGATAATTTTTCCCCTGCTATCGACCTCTTTATAAACCCCCCTCGGTTGTAAGGAAAATTGATTTTAGTGTTTTTCTGCTGTGGTAAAATGGCATTTCTGTCCACTGCTGGCCCAGACCCTCGCTGGACAGGGCTAGGATTCGCAGCCCTTGCCAGGGGGGAGTGATGGCATCCCTGGCTGCAGCCAGTTATTCTCGATGGCAAACGACACATTTATTTCTTTCCTTCTCAAACGTTGCAGTGTTATGCAAGTTAAGTGACCTCGTTTTCCAGCTATGCAATATGAACAACGATAGTACATGATGAACCAGCTGTATCCCTTCCCCCTTGAAATGCTTTTTGGATTTGTCTGTCTTTGGTGTGTGGTTTCATGTTTGTATTGTTAACTCTGAGCACCTGAGCCAGATCCTTTAAAGACTGCCTTATTCTAGGACTGAAAACATTGTGTTAGTGCTAACAAATTTTACTGTAAATATTTTTATAAGACAATTTTAAATAATGGTTTTGGATTGCTTTCTATGGTGGCCAATGACACTTCTGTTAAATTCTAGATCTAATTCTTACACTCCAGTGCAGTTTTTGCTGGCCATGATATAGGTGTAAATCTGTATGTTTTCTGCACAAGAAATTAAATGATGTAACTGAGATCTGGGATAGCTCTTATGTTGATTCTAACATGCTAGGATGGCAACATTGGGCTCAATCTTATGAGATGAATTAAAATCCATTACCTCAGTCACCAGAACACTCTTAAATAATTAGTTATTTTACAATTTAAAATACTTCGATGTAATTTTCTTGCGCCATGTGTTTGCTGCCAGGTCAGCTTGGTGGCCAAGCTGTCTCTCAGCCATTTCATTTCTCATCTCCTGTGTGAGGGCAGCGCTGCTCGAAGGATTCCATGCACACAACAGCGTGTGTGCAAACCCCCCAGGTTGCCAAACCCAGTGAAATTATTGCTGGAGGTTTTATAAAAGCTTTACAAACTGAACTCAGGCTACTTCCTCGCAGTGATCTTTTGTGAACACAAAGGCTTTTCTCATCGCTCTCCTGTTGTTGGCTCTTTTTGGGGTCACTGTTTGCTGACCCGCTGTGGGTTTTCCACAGGTGACTTTGCTGTTGTGGAGAAAACATCCCTGGAGACGCACACCCCGAAACCCAACAGCATCGCCTGCGGGTGCTCATGCTGCTGGGTTTGCAGAACAGGAGAGTGTACGTAAAGCAGGATAGATCTGTCTCAAGCAATCTGTTGTTTAAACAAGTTTGAAACAAGTTCATCTTTTTGATTTGTGCCTAATAAAAAAATTGGTGGTGATCAAAACCAATTTTCAGTTCATTCAGTTTATCCAAATACTTTGTTTTTTGTACAGATGCGTACAGCACTGTAATTACCATAAATCTTGGCAGCATTTGCATGACACCATCATGAAAGCTTAAAAACTGTTCTCTCATTTGTGGTGTTTGGAAACCAAGACCCTTAAATATCATGGTTCAACAGAGAAATGCAGCTCGTTTTTAACCTTTGGGATTTATTACTAATAAAATGTAGTATCAAAGCGGTTGCCGCCTTGGGTTAACGTCATGCCCACAAATCACATTCATACGAGCATAATTTGTTGTGTGTTAGACATTATAGCCGGGACATGAGCTAATTAACATTTTTCCTCTGCCCTTGTCTTTGTTTATGGGGTTATAAATTATTTTCCTCTACAGTGACAATAACTAAATACTGAGAACTTAAGAGTGTATATTTTATGTATAAAACCCCCTTAAGATTAATGGATGATTGTGAAATAATTTACCTGGGTGTGAAATTCTTTGTTTTTGTAAAACAGACTTTGTTGGGTCAATAGCTGGCAGCACACCATACTGAATTGGTTGACTGTTTAGGCTTATTGTTCTGATTCAAGATTTTTTGCATGAATGTGAAGGACTAAGAACTTTGCAAAAGTAATTATCTTCACAGCTCTCTTGTCCACTGTGATGAACAACTCAAGAAACTTTCTTCACTGGCATATTTATATTATAAAAGAAAATCATGTTGTAGTTTCCCCTCCTTTGATTTGAATAAAAACTGGACTAATGAAACTGTTCTGGGTGTGTTTTGATTTTGTCAGGATGTGACAGTGAGGAACAATTTAATCAATCCACTTGACTTTCCCAAAGAGGAATTCGCTTCATCCCCGTGCCCTGAATTGTAGTGGAAATTTGCAGAGGATCTTTTTTCCAAGCTGTGATGATGTGGCCTGGAGATCATAGAATCATAGAATCACCATGTTGGAAGAGACCCACCGGATCATCGAGTCCAACCGTTCCCACCAATCTCTAAACCATGTCCCTCAGCACCTCATCCATCCACACCTTAAACACCTCCAGGGAAGGTGAATCAGCCACCTCCCTGGGCAGACCGTTCCAGTGCCCAATGACCCTTTCTGTGAAGAATTTTTTCCTTACGTTGAGCCTGCACCTCCCCTGGCAGAGCTTGAGGCCATTCCCTCTCGTCCTGTCCCCTGTCACTTGGGAGAAGAGCCCAGCACCCTCCTCTCCACAACCTCCCTTCAGGTAGTTGTAGAGAGCAATGAGGTCTCCCCTCAGCCTCCTCTTCTCCAGGCTGAACACCCCCAGCTCTCTCAGTCGCTCCTCGTAAGATTTGTTCTCCAGCCCCTTCACCAGCTTTGTCGCTCTTCTCTGGCCATGGAATGTGGTGCCTTCAGAATAGCATCTCCCCTGGCTGGCACTTTAATCCTTGTGTGTGCTGATGGTGCTATGTGATGGCAAAAAATAATTGCAATTAAAGAAAATAATCTCTTGGTTGCTCCTGTAATCAAGTACCCTGTAGGAGGCACCAGGCCATGGCAGGAACATTGCCATGAACCACACAGGGATTCCTAGAGCATCTCACAGTTATTGAGTGACTGATGATATTGCTTCATATAATGTTATTCTGCGCTATAAACAAGCACAAAATCACTAAACTGCTTAGTGACATGAAATATTCTAAGAAATTTGCCAAAGTGATTAATGTTAACGTTCTTGTTCAGCAAATTGAATGAGATTTAATTGGCACAGCTGCTGAGGCTCAATGCATTTGATTTGGCCCTGGTTTACAAACTATATTATCCTGAGCATTCTCCTTCTCTTTCTTTCACTGCAAATCTCCATAACCTCTGCTAAGCATATTGCTCAGTAAATCACAGGTCTTAAAATCTTACAGTCTCATTTTTCAATCAGTAAAACATCTGAAGGAGCCCTTTTACAGATGTGCAACGCTTGTCCCAAAGGTTCTGTTCTTCTTGAAAGCACAAGACATTTAAATGTTATTTTTTAAGTGCCCTTCTCATATTTCTTTGCATTATACTCTTTCTACAATGTTATCTCAGCCAATGGTGAGTTTGTCCCACTGGACAAGTATAATTTAAGTCACGTGCTTGAAGTCAATGTTTATTAATACACAGATTGACATGAATTCAATGGGGAAGAGATCACATCTGCACCACAAAGCGAGTCGTTCAGTGCATGTGAAGTCTTGGAGCATTGATTTTAACTGTTAAAATAGCTATAGATAAAATTGATCCCAGTGAGTTTTGGGAACAAGCAGTGACTGCATTTGACTTGTTAGGGAGCTACCTTAAAAAAAAAAACAGTCCCCAAAGGGAACCAGGTGGAAGCAAATTATTTAAAACAGGAACACCTGCTTGGAGACTTAAACCTTAATTGTGATCAATTGGTTCAAGCTGCAGGCGTTGCCTGCCTCAGATCCTTCTGCTCTCTCCCTGGCCACTCTGCCTGAGGGAAGTGTTATCACATTTCTGTATTTTTTTCTTTTTTTTTTTTTTTTTTAATTTTTTTTTTCATTTGTAAGAAATGCCCCATACTTGCTGCCAGTCCCAACAAACTGGAACCAGCAGCTGAAGACAGAAGAGTAGTTTCTGTGGAAGTTACTGCAGAGAAGGCACAGAAAGCGGCATCAACCATGAAGGGGAGGCCAGAAGAGAAGGTACGTTAAGCGAGGCTGAGGCTGCAGAAGTGGTGTGTACAAAAGGGGTGGAAGCTCTTAGTGCTGGGTTGTGTATGTTGCCTGGGTGTCTTGCTGCTGGGAAGGGATGGATGTAACCCCCTTTCTGCTGCAAATGAGCCCTGTATCAGGAATTTCGCTCTTGGTAGTCATATTTTTGCAAAGTCATAGTGAGGTCTGATGGTTTTTCTGTTGTATCCTCTCCCTGTATCCCTAGTAACTTGTGCTGGAAGGAGTAAAACTGCTGGGATCTCTCCCTTAAGTGTAGAGGGTGTTTATCTACAAGGAGATCATGCACTGGGGCTACAACGTCACAGACTTTCTCTTGGCTTAACCTGTCCTTGGAGCTGGATATTTTCCTGGATAACTATTTTATGTTTCAATGTTTGACACGCTTGTTTGTGGCAAAATATTGCAGCCTCTAGTGCTGAAGGAAGGAACGCGGGGCTCTGTGCTATAATCTCGCTGCAATGAGGTGCACCAAGGCACTGGCTGCAGCAAAGGTGCTGCCGCAGAGAGGTTCCAGCTCACTTGCAGGTGGGAATCTTTGTAGCGGCTCTTACTGGGCTCTCTCAGCATGAGCGACGTACAGCAGCCTGTTTACTCATACAGGGTTTCTGAGTAGTATGTGGTCCTGAATGATACATCAAGCGATGCAACTCTACTGGCTCATTTTCAAGATGCTATTTATTATTACTTGCTTTCCTTTCTTCTTTTATTTTTATTTTTTTTTCCTTTAGTGCTTCCCTTTGTCCCCTGACTGCGTGTGGTGTCAATGACAACCAGCCCTGCAGCTGGGAAGCACATCATAGTTCCAACCAAGTGTCCAGAATGCTGGTGACAGAAGAGGGTTCAGGGGTGTTGTCCTCGTTCTCAGACCCCCGAGATACAATAATGCCCAAAGTGTCAGTCTAAAAGCTGGTGCAGAAAAAGGTGGAGGCTGGGAAGCACAGTTAAGAACAAAGATCCCGTCTTCACAGGAGAATATAGAGAGATTACAAGAGATTTATAAGGTTGCGAATTTTGCAGGGGGGAGAGGGAAGATATTTCTCATCTGGATTGTGAAAAAAGCCTCTTGCTTAAATCCAAACTTTAGTATATTTTTTTTTCCCTAGGGTGAAGGTGGCTTTGAGCTTTTAAATGTTGAAACAAAATGTAGATATATTAAGCTTACACAGAAAACAAGCCTTAAACTCTCATGCATGAGGAGACCTGGATTTAGGTAAGGGAAAGCTGTATGGTCTTTTTAGAGCTATATGCAAGAGAAAGGCACTTCAGTTAGTTTCTAGATCAAAGGCAGAAGGCAAGATTCTAATCCTAAGAAATGACAATATTCTCCTCTCACCCAATATATAGACTGAACAGTATTTTAAAGTTTCCAGTCTGACAGATTTTTCTGTGGATATTTATCTGTGTGCATCTATATTTCTCAGTAGAAATGCTGTGAACCAAATCTATGCCATGAATAAGTGTTTGCAAAAAATGTTTCTTGTGCTGAAGGTAGCTGTTCCTGTGATGATGTGCTCTCCCAGGTCGATAGATAAGGAACATAG
Source organism: Clamator glandarius (assembly GCA_033459285.1). NCBI lineage: Eukaryota > Metazoa > Chordata > Aves > Cuculiformes > Cuculidae > Clamator > Clamator glandarius. Next base: position 243,301 of record JAUNZM010000203.1, read on the forward strand.
CAAATAGTCTGCAAGGCACGTTTCTGGTTACATGGGGAGCACAGTATAGGAATCTGTCCCTGAACATGGTCGTTTATTTTTTCATGTTCCTGGTTTTAATGCTTAATTCTTTGTAAATTTTGAGTTAAAATTTCATGGAATTTATGTCTAAGTACAGTAAGGGGCTCAGCATCAAGGCTTGGTGAAGGACTAAAGCTAAGACAGTGGTTTTCATAGAGCCCAGCTCTTCCCACATAAGTTTATTCAGCATCAAACAACTTGACTGATTTGAAGACTGTTTTTATGCATTATCTTCTCTTTCTCCCCTCCCTGCTCCCCAGAATATGAGCATGACTAAGTAATGGCTCACTTCAGTTTTAGTAAATAACGTGCTTTACGAAATATCAATTTTTACTCCATTCCCAAAGACTGAGATGGAGTTGCTCTTTAACAGTTCAGCTGCACTCTGGAATGCCATGTGCTGTTCACTGCTGATTTTTTTATGATTGCACCTTAAATCCACAGTGAAGTTTCTGTAAATATGGGTAGAAGGTCTCAGGCTGCGTTAATCTGTGTATAAGTAGAGCTGGGTATCTTCAATTATACAGTGGCTCAAGCATTGAGCACTAATAGAACGCCTGTCAGAAAAGGGAGAGGGACAGAAATGTTAATTGTTGTAATAACTTTGCAGAGAGGTAAAGTGTGTGGTTTTGCCCATCTTTGTTAGCGTTGAGGTTTTGAGGAGTATGCGATACCACAGAGGCACTGGGTCCAAGCACTAAAAACGTACAATATAAAGTAGAAAATAGTTTCAGTTTTCTCCTGACTCAAGACTCAGAAATAAAGGTTTCCCTTCTATCAGAGCTGGTGCTTATCTAGTGATTATATGGGTGTTGCCAGGTGTATGGCTGCAGATATTTGATATAATCACACAGCTTCCTCATGAGTTTCTGTACGTGCTTTTACTATAAAGCCTACTTATTTTTTTTCTTATCTAGCTAATTCTGAAGTTTCTCTTGCATTCAGCAGTATGCGTCTGTTTTCTCTCACGCTGGCAGGGTGCAATCATCATGCCCAGCCTGCTGGAGCAACCACTTCAGCAAAACAGCTTTGAATTAGTGGCAGCGGCTGGAAAGCAAATTAGCAGCCTGATGGGTTTGGGCTTATATTGTGCTGTACAGGGTGCTGGACTCTGGGGGTCAGCACAGCCAAATAAATGAACCTCAGCCTGGCTAGCAAAAGCCATTTGCAGTGCAAGTCTTCCTGAAAATAGTTTTTGGGAAAAAAAAAAATAATTATTCTTAAGCAGTGGAACTTTGTAATACAGGCACTGGTGTTATATTTTGCATATAGATTGGGATCAAAAGTGTTATAATACAAATCTTTTCTAGTCTCTTTGTTTGTTTCATCTTATCTGAGCCCCTCATTTGATGACAGACATCAAAAATAACTTGTGCACAGGAAGCAGGAGGATTTGAAGGGGTATTTTTTTATCTGCAGAGTTGATCCCTTTTCTAGTGTGAGGGGACCTGAAGGGGCACTGGCCTGAGCCACAGCTGTGGGAGGGAGTGGGGACCCTTTTAACTGGTCTTTGGGGTAAAACCTGTGCACTGAGGGCTTGTAGCCTTAATGAAACTAATTGAGAAGCTAAGCTTTTAGGGCTGTCATTTACCCCACTTCACAGTTTGAGCCTCTGCTAGCTGTTAGCCCCAAAGTTTCAAAGATCGTAATATGAGAATTGATTCCTGTGTATGTGACAAAAATGCTGTTAAAATCTGAGCTGTTATGCTTCTATTGAAGGAAAGGATCTAAACACAACAACCATGGTGCTCTCTAGCCATTAACATCTGAAGTTCTTCCAAGAGCAGCGTGTGAACTGGGGCCCCATGGTTGTGCAACGTGAGGCTTCATTGATGTCATTCCATGTGCACTAACTCTGCACTTCGGAAACAGGGCTAAAGGGTTTTGCCTTGCTTATTTTTTAGGAAAGCTTGCCTAGCTTAGTATCTCACTGAAGTTCCTTAGCAGATTTTGGGTTGAATTGGCTTGAAAATGTATGTCTGAAACTTCTCTTTGCAATGTTCCTGCAGCACTAGGGGTCAGATGTGGCTCTAAGATCCAAACTCTGGTATTGGTGGGTGCTCAGACCCAGATTACACACTGTAGTTTTTTCTTGCTTACAGTTGTGGAGTGATTGACATCACATCCTATGACTCAACCAATGAACTTACAGGTAAAAGTAATACAGGCTGTCAGATATGTACCAAGAGAAAAGCTTCTGCTCCTCCTGATTCCCTCTTCAAATGCCAGTTGGCTCCTGGACAGTCCTGTAATAGTCCTTGTGCTTCCCATGAAACACAAAATCCAAAGCAGAAGTCATCCCTCTATGATGGAAAAAAAAAAAAAAGAGAGGAGGTTGAAGCTGTGTCTCCAGCTGGGGAATGCCAAGGATGCCTTGAAGAAATTGGCCTTTTGCCTCTTGACTTTTCTTTGTCAAAATTGTGTGGCGAAGCTGAGAAAAGGGACCACAAATAACAGTGACTGGTGAAACTGCTACTTCCATTAGGGCTTGACAACTACCTGCTGGGCTTCAGTGACTTTCCAAATTCTTTCCGTGGCCGTTTGCTGCCCCACAGAGCTACATTGGTTCAGTGTTTAATACATGTGGTCTTCGTTCACAGAGGTTTCTTGGTTGTCTGGGTGCAAGGTTTTTGGCTTCTCTACTGCTACGAGACCTTCTTGAAGCTGATTTTTATTCCAGTAGAAACTGAAGTTTGCCTCATCAGCACTGCCCAAAGACTCGTTAGAAGTCGGACACGCAGTGCTTGAAGTGCTTGGTTCAAAATATAAAGTGAAGGAAACTGCTGGTGGGAAAAAGGGAGCAATTTGGAGATCCCAGTAGAGGAAGAGTGAGACGGATGCTCTCCAGTTGCTGAATTCAGGGATTCAAATCTAGTAGAAACATAATTTAAAATGTAAGTCTTGATGACATTACCGAAACACTATTCAGCTCTCTAAGTATCATTTAGAAATTTCTGGAGGTCAAAAAGCGTGATTTTGTTGAGCACGTTCAGGTGGTTGCAGGGCAAATAATTTCTCTTGGTTGAAATTAGAGCCCCTTATTTGTTTCAGTCTGCCTCCTGCCTTGATGGCTTGCCTTTTTTACTTTTAAAATTGAGAAATAAGGCCCAAGAGGTTATTAGCATCTCACTTTTCCATCATAAGACAGAAGCAGGCATTGCCTCAAAAGGTCCTGATTGCCTGTGCTGTCACTGACTTGTTGATGAAGCAGAAAAGCTTCTATTAGTTTATGGAGATGATATTCAGACTTACACAAAAAGCTTGACACCATGCTATGCTTTTAATTAGGTTTTTTTTTTGAAAAAAGATGTGAGATGAGACATATGTATGCACACGACTGGTTCTTAATGTGGCTGTTAAAGAGAAGGCCTTTGGTCCTGCAATCCGTATCTTTTTGCAGTTAACCCATTTTGTAATCGCCATTTAAACAAATAGGGGCAAATTCTTCTGATTTTGCTCTCCCTAGACAACACTTTCTCCTTCAGTTGGCCTGTTGCTTTTAATGAGAGCGCGTCTGGATTTGGTCCCAGGTAAATGTAAAAGCAACAGGTAAAATCAAGATCAGATGCTTGAGGAATTCAATCACTACATCGTTTTAAAACTGAGTGAGCCCTTTCAATGCAGTTTTTATTCTTGACATTGTTAATCTTATGAAGCTACAACTGATTCCCCAAATCTAATGATTTATGGATGGCATTATTAGTGAAACCCAGTGTCATTGGGTCTTCTTGAGAGAATCACTAACTTTTGAAGCAATTTTTCCTTCTGTGGAAGGCAAGCAGCTTTACAAAGGCAAGTTAATGAGGAAAGAAAAAAAAGGTAACGCGTTCTGTTGTCTGATCACCTTAAAATATCCCCTCAACTGTTCAGGGCATTGCAATTTCAGATTTTGACAGATTAACAGATGACAAATTGTCTCAACCTTTGCTGAATCCAGCTTTAATTAACTGGCATTTTAATGGTCCCTAAGTTGTCACCAGCTTCAATATAACTTAATTTAATTTAATTTGTTGGGCATGATGCTGCACACACGAAGTCTGTAGCCAAATTTGTGTTCTCATCCCTGCTGTAGCAGTGTCACTCTGCCATCAGTCACTCACAAATGTCATTAAGAGCTGGTCCAAAGCCCAGATGAAAGCAGAGTAAAGATAGCAGGGGGCTTCACAAGCTCTCCATGTGATGGCAGATTTGTAAATAAGTGAGAAGTTAAGCTTTTTTATTTTTTTATTTTTTTTTTTTAAGAAAAGATAGTTTCCCTGGAGGCTACATGGCTGGTACAGGGTGGTGCCTGTAGGAGTCCTTTGCTGAGGAGCTGAGGACTCTCATGCACATCAGGACAGTAAATTCCTCCCTAACTCACTGTATCAGCCCAACCAGCTGTGAGAAACCTCCCAAAGACACCGAGAAAGGACTCGTTTGTAACCTTGCACATGTCTGAGGTTTGCTTTCTAGAGGGATAGAGAGGAAAACCACCATAGCCCTAGTACTGAGGCATTTTGGAACTGCTGAATCCTTGCTGTGTTTAGGGGGTTTGTCTTCTGCAGAAATAAATACAATTTGAAAAAATCTTTCCTCTATATAACAGGTATTATGAACTTAAAGTAACACCTAAAAATGTCCTTTTCATTAAGTATATTTTTGATTCCATTTTCCATCCTATGCCTGAGCTCCAACCCTGGGAGACACTTCTACCTGCTTTGCTAGTGCAAGTCATATTTGTCCTGTTGAATGAAGCTGTCTGTAGCTTAGACGTACACAAGAGATGCACCAAGCATAAGCTGTACAAATGTTAGCACTTGAGTTTGAAGGCCACTGTTAAATTGGCCTTCATATATTTGCATGTATTTTACTTAATTCCTTCATTTTACTAAATATACTCAGTATGTCAGGGAAACGTTGCCCTGGTTTACTTGCTGTTTCACTTCTCCAAGTGGTATTGCATCAATCTTGACTTGTTGCCAAAGATGTTGATTTGCTGAGAAGATAAAATACTGTGTTTATGGCATAAAATTTAATGCTTGTGCTCTATGCCTTACCTGTCCTGGTCACTGTGCTGCTAGCTGGTACACGTACAGCTGTTTTTAAACCTGTATACTTGTTCTTCTAAATGGTCAAAGAGTATAGGAATGTTCTTGAGGCTTGAGATTAGGAAAAAGTTCTTCATGGAGAAGGTGGTTAGGCATTGGAACGGTCTGCCCAGGGAGGTGGTTGAGTCACTGTCCCTGGAGGTGTTTAAGGTTAGGGTAGATGAGGTGCTTAGGGGCATGATTTAGGGATTGGTGGGAATGGTTGGACTCGACGATCCAGTGGGTCTCTTCCAACCTGGTTATTCTGTGATTCTGTGATTCTTTAATGCTGTCAACTGGCTTGATAGAAAGATATGTTCATTTAGTACCTTTTTGTTTTGATGGTACTGTATGAAATTTTGTATGAGCTGATACAGAAGTACATTTAGACTATTGATTTTTACCTGTCTGCTCCTTCTAGTTCCTGAAGGGCACATTTAGCATCTGGAAGGGGTTTGTCCTTGTTCAGAACAGGTACTAGTCAGTATTTTAAAAGTAAATGGTGTGACACCACATTTTACTCTGTCGTAGTTGTAACAAAAATAATTTGATGAGCTTACCCTGAGTGGCTTGGAAAGACTATACTGGTTTTGATAAGGTGGCTTTGATGTGTCTAGATTCCTCACCTGTGTTGCTTAGAGACTGTTTTGAGCTTTAAACCTCGATGGCTGGTTTGCATCTTTTACTTCCCCACTGTGTTGACTGATACCTTGGCCTCCTTCCAAAGGGATTTATTTAAAACAGTAATAATGGAATTGGAATATAGAGGAATGTTGTGCAACCTGGTGGTGTAAGACACTGCCAAGAACAACTGCAGAACAAAAAGAGACAAGCATGCTTACAAAGCCTCAGATAATAGGAGGATTAGCAAACTCGGCCGTTGACAGGTAGCCCTTCAGCTAGTGAAACTCTGACCCCAGGAGCCAAGTGCCCTCTCCGTCAGCAGATCCTGGTCTCTCCAGCTGTGCCCTTCTGCATTTACCAGGTGGAGGATGCTCAACCAGCCACACCCTAGCAAACCCCCTTGAGGATCCACCTAAAGGCCATTCACTATGCTCACCATGTACCAAAATTACATTTAAATCATTAAGCAGTAATATTTTTTTAATATAACTGTTACTTCACTGCATCAAGGGTTTAAAGGAGGTAGGAACTTCTTGATCCGTTTGGTATAATATTGCTTCTACAAACTCTTCAGCAGAGAAAGAGAAGCCTTGCCAATACTCTGAATATTGCTAAATGTTGCCTTTAATGATGCAGTGTTTTAGCGCACAGACGATGAAATTAATGAATCTGATGATAATGAAGGTATAACCAAACGAGGTGAGCATTATGCCTAGAGGCTAATCATCAAGTAATTCAAGTGAGGCTGCAATTATAAGATTAAGATTTGTGCGATAACATTGTTTACCTTTTGTTTAAACCAAAATCCAATACTTAATAAAGTAACAGCTAATTAAGCTAGAGGAAAAGAAAATATGAAGAGATTCCCCCCCCAACTCCTTATCTTTCGCAAAGCAGGTAGGTTTAGTTAGCTGTTCATGTTGTTCCGAAAAGCCTGGCATTTCTGCACCCTGAAACACAGAAGAAAATTTGCTTGAGACCCTCGAGGAAGGCAGAGATCTTGCCAAGGCAGACAAATACACGGTTGTATTGGGTTGTATCGTTTCTCACGCAGTGAGCAGCCGTGTAACTGATGACCAATGGTACTCTCAGTAGAGGAAAGGGTTCGAGCAAGGGAGTTGGATCCATGTTTTCCTCCTGGTTGTTCTGCCCACCAGCACATCACCTAAAATATGTCAGGTATTGTTTTACTTCCCAGCATCAGTCACTCTGGTGAAGGGGGAAGGGAGGATGGGGTGAGAGATTTGGAGCGACCACCTCATTTTGCCTGGAGGTAAGATTTGCTCACACATTGCAGGGGAGAAGGACTGACTACACTTCTATAAAATGGATGGGTTGGTACAGTGGAAATAAAATTGGAAGAAAACAAGAGTGAAACATCTCTGGGTGATAGAAAGGAGGAAAGAGAGAGAGGCACGGAGTGGCGCAAACAATATATGCGCTTTCTCTGAAAGAAATCTAAAGTAGAGCAGGAGCGGAGATGTCTGAAAGTAATGAGTATGGGAGCAAAAGACTCAGCAAAAAAGAATAAATGGGGTCATTTAACATAAAAGATGGAGGTGCTGGAATTAGCTGTCTTGGTGTGGGCTGCTCCCGCAAGCACTGCGGTTGCAGGTTCGATACCTCAGCTGTGAATGAGGAGGAAATCTGCATGCGGTTTTGATTTCTGAAACCTCACACTTCAGCTAATTTCACAGTGCTGGAGGAACAGTTTAGAGTTAATAGAAAAGCAGCACTTCTCCGGACTCCCAGCCTTCAGAGATGTAGGTTTGGAATAGAGTTTTGTAACGTTGAGTTAGTCAAGGTTTATTTTGGCTGTCAAAAGAGACTGAACCATCAGCAGATTGAGTTTTCTTCCACCACAAGATGGCATCAATTATGCAGTGAAGGAAGGAAAGATTGCAAAAGGGCCTCACGCTGGAGAGGGAGTGGATTTAAAATAAGAACAACATTTAAAGATTAATAGCAGACTGGTACGAAACAAGCATTTGTCACATAAGTGTCTCTTAGAAAATTGTATTATCGAAGAGCTTATTTTGGATGCATAAAATGAAATTACCACTCATCAGATTAGCCAGTGTGGCTGCTGGTTGTGTTGCTGCTGGCACGAACAAAATTTGCTTGCAAATGCGTTTCTGCTGTTTGTGCATACCAGAACTAAATGGGTTTATGATTCCTCGTAGGCCTCCTAAGGCCCATCAGCTCACTGTAAGCTAACAACAATATTTACCCTTGTCTAATACTCATCTAATGTGTTGCTAAAGGTCTTTATTGCAGTTTGTTTTATGCAAGTCCTCATTTAGATGCTTGATGCTCCGCATATATATTTTTTCCAGTCCTTTTTCAGAGCTCCCTTTAGACTCTGCGTGGCCTCATAAAGTTTGTTTCAAGTAAAAATCCACCTAAAAGCTCACACTGCCTCAAATCTCTGTGAATAATCACCAGCTGGCCAGAGATTAATATTAAATCTGATAATTTTGTGGTTACTATGACAAGTCTAGTAGTAACCTGCAAGTAGTCTCAGAATACCTTGATACTTCTTGATTTTCTCTCTTCAGAGATGTCAGAGTTGCATTTTGTTGTTGTTTTGGTAGGTTTTTGTTTGGTATATTTGGGGGTTTTTTTGTTAAGAAAGATTTCTAAAATCCTGTTTTGCACTCTGTACCTCTGGTATTTTCTGACAGGAGGGACAGGCTCTTTACAGCATTCTAGGATGGCTGCGCTTGTATACAAATAGCTATAAAACCTCCCTGTTCTTCCTCATTTGATATTAAAAGCAATATTATTGAAATGTCACGCTGGAGACTGTAATACTAGTGTTACAAGACTATGGCAAGGCCTTTGCAGATTTATCGAGTGCTAACCATAGGTTCTCCTTTGTCGTGTTTTACAACTTAGACCTGCCAAAGGCTACTCCCAGGATTCACGTTTGGTTTTCTTGTCTTTAGAAGAAATCCCAGACTTTAATGTATTTACCATGTGCTTATGGTAGGTGCATTGTCTTGGTAGCCCTTCCAGTCTGACCAGCCAACGTGTATAAGCCCGAGTAATGTATAAAGCAACACTGAGCCTACATTCAGTTGCTAAATAACATGCCACTCTTTTGTTCCTCTTGCAGTTATCAATTTATTTCTGAAGCATGAAGTGCTTCTGTAAGTGGAATTGCAACAGTGATGGTTGTGCTTGATCTTACGTGTACTTCACACATGGAAACTCCACTGAAGTCGATGGATATTTGAGCTTGAGGGCTTCCAAGTCCGGCTTCTGGTTGCTATTTGTGACAATATTTGGACCCAAAAGGATATTGCTTGACTACTTGATACATCTTTTCAGCATGGCTGATACTGGAGAGTTAAACAAGATTAGACTCGCATAGAGAGGAAGAAGGGCTTTTTCAAAGCATAGCCACTGTCTGTAACAGCTGTACCCTGACTCCTTAATTAATTTTATCTAGATAACCTCTGACAAAATTTCTTGATTAGCACTTCAAAATGACCAGGAGGTCTTTGGTTCCCCAGAGCAGCCCTGATGGCCTCTTAATGGAGCAGCTAATAACATTTGCACTGTGAGAACTAGTCCAGGGCTGAGACATGGGGATGGAGGATTTTGTGCTGGTCTCATACTATTTTAAGTCTTTGTCGCCTCACACTCAAAGTCGAGGCAGCAGTGACCATGTCTCCACCTTGAAAACTGCCTGCAGTAACCCTCGCTTTTTCCCCACCAGGATTTGCTTTGTTTTTCCACATCAGACATCATGGAGCAAAGGTATCATCTGCATTTCCCTGCTGTGGGCTGTGTACATTGCTTATTCCTGATCATCTGAGGTTATTCCAAATAGTGCTGGCTTTGCTTTTTCAACAGGCAAGGCAGGATTGTGCCATGCTGAGGGGAACCAGGTATTTCTGCCTCTGACTTGCCTCTCACTACAACACGATTGAGGTGTTAGTCTGTTTTTTCCCCTTTTTTGCAGAATCTGAGATGGGATTACATCTGTGGTGACTTCCCTTTAATCTGCAGTTGTTGATTCCCAATAATCTTTTCTATGTTAAAATACACTAGCCAGCAGCATTTTCTTGAGGGAAGAAAATGTTCTTTCTGGTGTCTGTTACCCTTTTTCCTGCGAGCAGAAATGTTTCCCTTAATTTTTTTAAATGCCCCAGGAGGGAGGTTTTTATCTTTTGATCTTGGAAATGTTTGACAACTCCTGTTACCTGCCTTTTGTTTGAAATGTCCTGGAAATTGTCCTATTATTTTGCCTTCAATTCTACCTTCCTTTAATAGTTCATTTTAACTTCTTAATCATGTATATAGAGCATATCATTATACAGTGTTTCCTCTACACATCCAATTAATGTGTTTTTTACCCTTCATAGTTCAAGGCACTTCTTAATCAATCCTTCATCAATTTATTTTCAACATTTCTTGCCTGTACTTTTTTAGAAAAGGAGATAAGAAAATAAAAAGGCAAATGCTATAATTACAAACTTAGTTCTTTTGGCATCAAAGCTCTGGTGTCTTTGACAGAAAACCCACAGGACTCCAGAGTCTGGCGTATGACAGCAACGCCTCCAGCAGCTTTGTGCATTTGCATTCGTGGCAGTTTCATTGTTTTAGGCACAGTCTCGAGGAGATTCTGCTTTTTGTTTTTGCATGAGTCCTGCCCTGCCCCTTGGGCAGCTGTTACACAACCTCGTATTTCATGGCAAGGCAACTCACTTCGGGTTTAGTGTAGTTCTTTGCTAGTGGCTCTAGTGAATTCAGAGTGCAAAGGCTCGTGCTCCTGAGCCTGCGTGCAGCTCTACGCATCCCTCCTGGTTATGAAGCAGCTGATGGAGAATTTATTTCAGAATGTACCACTTGTTGTCTAAGAGTAGAGAACTTACGTTACCACCTGCCAATCTTCTATGATATTGAATATATGTTTGTATTAACTTAATAAAATTCCTGTATTGTTATTGAGTATGGTAGGAAGCAAGGCAGGTAATTTGGCTCTTCAACATTCACCTTTTTTTTTTGTTTGTTTGGCTACGCCTGTACAACTATACTCTCATATGTGATGTATTCCTAAAAAAAAGTATTCAGGTTTGAGTTGTTTGAATGGTTCCCTGAGTTAGAATTGGTACTACTTACAACCTAATAATCTGCTAGATTACAACCTAATAATCTTCTAGATTATTAGGTTGTAAGTAGTATCAATTCTAACTCAGGCATTAGTCCCCCTGTGCAGAAGATGCTGGGGGTGTGGGAATGTATCTCCTCCTGTCTTGGTGAAGTGAATTGGCACTTTCATATTAGCATGAGGAATTCCTAGAGGTATTTCTGAGCTTCAGAGGAGGATGTGGAGGGCGATATCAAGCTTGGATGATGCTCTTGCAGAGTTCTTTTCTGCAGAGAAAGGAAAGAGATGGATGGATACCAAGGGAGGTACAGGGTCCATACAGGGTGTAAGTTCAGGTTTGAAACCAGGAGATCTTCATGAGCTCCTTATCTAGAAGTGAAAGAAATACTAAATTAGCTGGAATTTGAAGGATTTGAACTAAAATGTAATTAAAAATTTGAGCTGGTTTTGGATAGAATTTTTTGGGCTGGCACGTTTCTGTCAAGAGTGCAGTTTAGCCTGGAGAAGAGGAGACTTAGGGAGACCTTATTGCTCTTTACAGCTGCCTGAAAGGAGGTTGTGATGAGATGGTTGTTGCTGTCTTCTCCCAAGTAACGAGTGTTGGAATGAGAAGAAATGGCCAGGGGATGTTTAGACTAGATATTAGGAAATGTTACCTCACCAAAAGAGTTGCCTGGCTTTGAAACAGGCTGCCCAGGGAAGTGGTAGGGTCCGTATCCCTAGGCATATTTAGGACATGTGGATATTGCGCTCAGATATTGAAGGAGTCATGAATCCCTCTCTGCTAACCTTTTACTTACACCCCATTTTGCTGAAGATGTTGTTGCTTGGGTAGAGTGGCTCTGATGTTTTTCTCTGTTGCTGGATGGGGAAGGAAAGCTCCTTCATGTAACAAGGGGAAGTTTCGTTGTTAAACAGCAAGGGGCTTGGTCAATCTCTAAATTCTTGGAACTGACTTAAAAGTGAGAGATAGGCATATGTTTGTGATTATTTTATGACAGCATTATTTTGTAATGGGATTGATGGCAGTAACTGTTGCTGGGAATTTTCCCTGCTTAATTTAAACTGAGACTCATCAATTCAAATTCAACTAGAGGTTGAGGCATTCAGTTCTATCCCCTTCCTCTCCTCCTTCCTCTGCCTCTGCTCCTGGTCCCACATGGAACGTGACTCTCTGAGGCCCTTGGCCAGCAGCCCTGCTCCAGGCTTGGCAAAGTTTTCTTTTCTCTTTTTTTTTTTTTTGCGAGAACAAAAGCTGTATTGAGCCCAGAGCAGTCCCCTCAGACTGGCAGCATGCACAGAACAGGCAACAGATGCTGGGATTTTTTGTAAACCCAAAATCTAATTATGCTTGGAGCAGTCCCACAAGTCTGGGGGAAATAAAAAACAAAACAACTCAACCTGATATATGGATTCCAGTCATCGCTGCAGTGTTTTTAAGCCACAGAATACGTTTTTCAGTGATACTCCCTCTCCTTGACTTCAAAAAAAGCTGACCAGGAGTGTCACCTGAGCAGGAATGATGGTGTTTTTGGTGCCTTGCCATGCAGGGCTGCATGCTGGGGCTCACAGCATCACCAGCAGAAAGCTGAATCCTCACTGGGGTGTGAAACAGGGAACTTTGTGTTTAGCAGATATGCAAGTGTGGACCCAACCGCTGCATTTAATAAGTCTCTAGGGCTGAAAAAGCTGGTTTTGAAGTGTTTGTGAGGGTATCTGTCCTATTACAATGTCAAAATCCAGTGTGAATCTGCACAGCTTATTATTTTTGCTCTTTCTTAGTGGGTAGGTCTTGTTTCATTTATATTGAACAGACACTTTATTCTTATCGCGGTGTCTGCCCTGCAAGCCTGGATAGCTGGGGAGCCTTGACCCTTTTCTGATCCAGGCTTGCAGAAACTCATAGACAATATGAAAAATGCCTCTCAAGAAAACATAAATTATAAAGTGAATAACAATCTTCTTCCTCATCAGGATACAGTTTGTGTATGCCTGGAGCAGGAGAAAAACTACACAGAGGAAAGGCAAAGCGTTTCCCAGTGCCTTGAGAGGGCTCACTGGCTCTGATGAGCTTCCAGTTCAACTGGACTAACAGCCCATGGCAGCTCTTGGACATCTTTTGTGTCTCTGCAGATCTCATTTTAAGTGTAAAAGCCTACTAATAGGGATTTTTTTTTTGCACGTAGAGGCTTAAAGATTTATATTCTGTGAGCTCTGCTTGCGGATGATGGAGAGATGTTAACAGCTTGTAGAAAAGTTAATATGAATTGTAGTTGCAAAGCACATTAGCAGTAAGTGGGAAGGAAAATAGTCCTTTCTGGGTGAAGATGAGGTAAAGTATTGAGGAAATAGGACTCCCTGAGATGTCTGGGAGGTGTCCCTGTGTGCTGGGGAGGTCTGCAAGCCAGCAAGGTAGCATGGGCAGCTCCTCCAGCACAGGGTGCACCTGGAGGCCTGACAAACAGCTTTTGACATGAAATCTTTTGGCAGAAACATCTTCTCTTCCTCTGGAGGGGGTTGGGCACTTGTGAGCCTAAGTCTGATTAGAAGATGTAACTGGGGCAGGGACTTGGTTTGCAGAGGGTAACAGATGGCACTTTGCAGAGGGGTGAGCTCTGGCTGGAGCTGGTAGGTGCTCTGTGCTGATTGAGAATTGCTTGTTAGGCAACCATACTCAGGGAAGCTATACGTGTGTGACTGCATCTGTGGTGCTCCTGCAGTTTGCATGAGAGGGTGATTTTGAAGTGAATCCCCTCGTTGTCTCAACATCCTCCCTCATGGTTATCCTCAGCGTAAGAAGGATATGGAGCTGTTGGAACAGGTCCAGAGGACGGCTACAAAGATGGAGATTTAGGCTTGAGATAAGGAAAAAATTCTTCACGGAAAGAGTCGTTAGGCATTGGAACAGTCTGCCCAGGGAGGTGGTTGAGTCACCGTCCCTGGAGGTGTTTAAGGTGAGGGTGGATGAGGTACTTAGGGGCATGGTTTAGGGATTGGTGGGAATGGTTGGACTCGATGATCCGGTGGGTCTCTTCCAACCTGGTTATTCTGTGATACTGTGATGATCTGAGGGCTGAAGAACAGCTGAGAGAGTTGGGGTTGCTCAGCCAGGAGAGAAGGTGGCTCCGAGGAGACCTTATAGTGACCTTCCAGTACCTGAAGGGAGACATATAAGAGAGCCAGGGAGGGATTGTTTACAAAGACTTGTAGTGATAGGGCGAGGGGCAATGGCTGTAAATTAGAGAGGGGATTTAGACTAGACATAAGGAAGAATTTCTTCACCATGAGGGTGGTGAAGCACTGGAACAGGTTGCCCAGGGAAGCTGTGGCTGCCCCATCCCTGGAGGTGTCCAAGGCCAGGTTGGGTGGGGCTTTGAGCTCCCTGATCCAGTGGGAGGTATCTCTGCCCATGGCAGGGGGCATTGGAACTAGGTGATCTTTAAGATAACTTCCAACTCAAGCCATTCTACGATTGTCTCTACTTCTTGTGCCTTGGTTTGCATTGCAGAGACGTTTCTGAGTGCACAGAGCAGATTCCTTTCAAATTAACCCAGCTGACTTGTGGTGCGAACGTGCTACAGTGCTACCGTGCACTCAGACAAGAGCTAGTCTGAAGCAAGACCCTGTAACATCTGCAGTTTGTCCATTGCCCCCAGCAGCAGCTGCCCCACGCTGCACATCCCATTGCAGCACATTGCATTAGGTGTACAGCTTTAGGGAAGCTAATGCCGAGACAACAGCTGGACAAAGCAGGATCAGCCTTTTTAGTACCCTGGCATGATTTGTTGCAGCTGAGTTCTTCCAGTAAATCCTTAAGATTTTTCAGCAGCTATAAGCTTTTTATAGCAAATCAGATTTTTGCACCCATCTGGTTGACTGGTTATAAACACGCGTCTATCAAGTTGGCTTGTTATGCTTTGTCAGTATTAAAAAGAAAACTCACATGCAGTGGAGTATTCATCTGTATCTGCTTTTGATGACTTAGGCCTCTTGCAAATTTAACACAAATAACCGAGAAAATCAGTTTGCACGTAAAATCCTAAAGACAAAAGACTTGAGCACAGCAAAGCAACAGGTTGGCATCTTGAAAACATCAATGCAGGCTAACCATGATTGTTGCTCTGAGGGAAGCATTCTGGTACAATAAAGAACTCACGGGGAAATTGATAGCGAGCTGTCTGGTTTTTAGGGATGCCAGGTGCCCACCAGGCTTGTCAGGGTGATGTGCCTGACTTTAGGCATCTGTATTCAAAAGGATCAATTAGGGCCTTCAGCGTAAGCCTTCAATGAAGGGTAAGCAACACTAATTAATTTTCCTCCTTTCCACTGGATGTAGCTAATTTAAGAAATGTCTTATCGATTGTGATTTTGGCAAGTGAAATTTGTGCTTTGTGCGCTGCGAACGTAAGGAGAATGGTTTGCCACCAAGGGCTGCAGTCAGAGCCAGCGTGTTGCTACTTGCTCAGTATGGGAAGAGTGGAGTGCTCCGCTTAGTGCTCCCTCTTACCCAGTTACTGATGTTTTTATTGCTTTGGTGTCTTGTTGTAGGAGTTCTGGATGGATTCAATGATCACAACTACAAAGTGCCTGAGGCATTTTTGCCATTAAAATCTATTGGCATAGCTACGATACAGTCATAGCAGATTTAGGAGACCTCGATGCTGGTCCAAGATAGAGCCCAGACAAAGACCCATAGTCCAGAAGGGATTTACAGCCAAGTCCCACTGTGTTCCCTAAACTGACGAATTTCTATGGTTTAAGGTACAGAAAGCATACATCATTTAGTGATTGATAGCAATGGTTGGACTCGATGATCTGGTGAGTCTTTTCCAACCTGGTGATTCTGTGATTTGCCTTTCTGACTGGTACAGGGCAAATGGGGAAGAGCCTGGGTTTGGTTTGCTGCATCCTGGTTAGTCTGCATGCCTGGTCCTCACGCAATAGATATTAACCTCTCCCAAGGCACGTGTATGATTTTTGGAGCATTTGAAGTAGAGAACTTCTGATGCTCCAGCACTTTTAATTGAAAGAACGCTATTTCTGCCAGGCCATGAAATCGGATGAATGACTGATTCGTCTTTAACCCCCTGTCCTCCCTCTCCTCTCTCCACCCACCGCTGTGTACAAGGGAAATCTGGAGGAATTCTAGTAGCAGAATACATTCTGGAAGTGTACGGCTTCTCAGCAGCTGCCAGCAGCCGTGCTTTAAGACTCATCACCTGTAGGATGTTAAATGCCAAAGAGAGAGACTACACATATAATGCAAAATCCTTGAAAGGGGAGTACACTTTGCAGTATAGATGACTCTTTCCACGGAGCCTTTCAGGCTGCTTGGCAGTTACGAGCTTTTTATAGCAAGTCAAATTTCTTCACCCATCTGCTTGTCTGCTTATGAAAATGTATCCCTCTGGTGCACTTGTTACATTTCATTACTGTTAAATAAAATAAAAACTCAACATACCTCGCCCACTGGTTTAGTTGTTTGTATCTATTTTTGATGAACTGCATCTCCTATAAAATGAACACAGACGCTCTGGATGTAAATATCACCCCCCGCTAAAGCTTCCAGGCCTCTAATGACAAAATCAACTTCATTAATGAAGAGTATAAAGGTAATGCACACCAAATAGAAGAGCTGCACTGGGAAGCTTTCCAAGTGGAAATATGGATACGTGATGCAGATGTTGTCTTTCATGAACAATTCAATTTCCCTTGATTATACCCTCTTGAGAAGGAAAAAATAGAAAAGGAAGCAGTATTATTAATAGTTAGCCTTATATCTGGTTGCTTAAGTGCTTCTACTAAGATAAGATTCAGTAAAAGGGGTCAGAAAAAACATTTGAATGGAAATGTAAGACAGAAATTTGCTCAGGCTTCAGACCTTCTGTATATCAAATAAATCTCGAGCCATAGCAATCATCTGCACTCCCTCTGCAGTGCCACTGGGTTAGTCCTCTCCTTGCAGGGGAGAGAGGAGCATAATGGCCCCAATCTCTAGGGACGGTCTCAATAGTTTGCTCTAATTTTGTCTTGTTGTCTTTAAGGTCTTAAAAATTAAGAATGCATTTTATTGCACTGTGTATAAACAGCCAAATCCCAGAGGGAAAGTAATTTAAAATAGCCAATGCATCATATTACCAATCATCTGAGCAGTGCTCTGTGCTGTCTGATCTACGACCTCCTGAACATCATTCGGATTGTATAGATGCTTGTGAATACCGACAGCACGATTTGTACCATGCTCCTAGCTGTAGGTTTGTCACGTTTGAAAATATAAATATTAATTGTTGTAAAGACAAAAATGTCTAGGGTCTACTCCAACTCCATGCCAAAGAATAAGACAGCTAATGAAACTGTGCCTTAGATTAAACATTAATTCCCTTCCCTTTCCCTTTTCCTTTCTATTTCCCTGTATCTAATTATTTTCAAGTTTCCAAGACCACTTGCTTGAGGTTAAAAGGGCTCAGTTTCATTCTGTTTTTCTTTCTGTGCCTTTCCATCACCTTAATGCTTTTTTTTCTTTCCTTTGCTGGCGTTCCCTTAGATGGCTGGTGGCTAAAGTGGATTGTTACGAATAGAATTTGCAGTTTATATGGAGGCACTAATATCCACTCACACTGGCTTCAAAGTCTCACTGAATTTGTTATGCTTCCCAACATTTCTTTGTTGTCTTGTTTGGGAACATCCTAAGCAGTTTGTGGCTAATCACCTGCCTTGTTTCTGGGGCTGACAGAGTGATTCCTATGAGTATTTTATTTGAGAAGTGTAGTATTTTTCTTCTGAATGGCATGTAGAAGGATGTATCTGTCCCATGTGAGGAGAGGCAGAGAGAGTTGGGGTTGTTCAGCCTGGAGATGAGAAGGCTCTGAGGAGATCTTATAGCGGCCTTCCAGTTCCTGAAGGGGCTACAGGAGAGCTGGGGAGGGGCTGTTTACAAAGGCTTGTGGTGATAGGATGAAGGGCAATGACTAGAAAATGGAGAGGGGTGGATTTAGACTAGACATAAGGAGGAATTTCCTCACTATGAGGGTGGGGAGACACAGGAACAGGACCCAGGAAACCTGCGCAGAGAAGTTGTGGCTGCTCCATCCCTGGAGATGTTCAAGGCCAGGTTGGATGGGTCTTGGGCAGCCTGGTCCAGTGGGAGGTGTCCCTGCCCATGCCAGGGGGTTGGAACTGGATGGGCTTTAAGGTCCCTTCCAAACCAAACTATTCTATGATTTTATGTAATTAGAGAGGATATTGTGTGAATGCAAGTTGATACTCTATATTCCTCATTTTGTAAGAAGCACTGCGCATGCAATCCAGTCATGCAGGTGCTGCTCACGGGAGACTGAGTTTTATTTAGCTGGATTCATTATGAAGTTTTTACTCAAGGCTGTTGCAGCAGCATTCACCTTAAAGCCAGACAGTAGTATAAATCAGTAGTACACTACATAAACTTACCCATCCTCTCCAAACAAAATCCTCATTTTCCCTTCGAACAACCCTCTCATCATTCAGTAATGATCGAACCCATGGTCTCTTCACAGGCAGCTGATGCCGGAGTCCTGCTCTGTGCTGCATTCTGGTACAGTAACTTCCTTTCTGCAGGGCTATCTTAGAAAGCTGTGACTGTGCTCCGTCTGTTTATTTATAGGATCAAGTTTAATGTAGTGTGGATAAAAAACATGTTTGTTTATAGGATTGTGACTAATGTAGTGTGTGCATTCTACATCAGTAAACATTAATGAATATTCCTCTGCATGAGGCTGAATACACAACTCGACTGGTGTATTGTTCCCACCCGAGAAGCTGGGCGATGCAGTGGTGGCACTTGGAATCTTGCAATTAACACACCAATCCTTCTCGCAGTTCCTCTCTAGGTACGTTTCACTCCATTCCTAAAGTGCTTGTTTGGCACATTAAGATGACCTAGTCATACAAGACTCTCAAAACGACGACACAAAACTTTGCTCAAAAAATCAAAACAAGTGCTCAATGATATCTGGTCAATAACCACAATAGAATAGGCAAAGAAAACACATCTTGGTGTATGTTCGGTCAACAAGCTTTTCCTGCAGGTGCTTTTCAGTCTATTGAAAGGGCTTGTAGAAAGTGAGTTACTTTGTTGGATCTGAATCCTGCCTGGAAGGGGTTATATTTGTTGGTGCAAGAATTCAAAATGAGGGAAAGCAGCATTGTTTGTTCTTTATGGTCCTATGATACACTGAACTTTTCAACCATTCCTGAGAAGGGTGGCCAGAACTACTGGCTTTGGGGGTGATTTTTATTTTAGCACAGATGAGCAGGGCTCGACTTGCTGCAGTTCTGTGTAATGTCACTGTTAGCTGAGCTAGATTGTGCCTGCGGAGCTGGTTGTGCCAAGCTTTACAGTATCTTCATTTTGCAAAAAATCTTGCCAATGTAGGAAAAAAAAATTACAGAATATCTGGAGAGCTGAATGGAAATCTGAATAAAACATAAAGCATAGTTGAATTGTACTTGCTTTGGGTCTGGACAACATGATGGGGTACAAAAGTCTTATCCAAAATGATGTAACCCCCCTGTTATCGCTGTGCAATACAAACGCCTGTGCAGGATTGGCACCTGAGGGCTTCCAGCCCCCAGGCAAAACTGCTGTGGGAGCTCTTCTGCGGCTTTCTTTTACCCTGACAACTCCTCTTACAGCTTTCCAGCCACCCGACACGTTTAAATTCCTCAAGCAGTTTTGTGCGCAGCTCCTGCAAATTCATCTAAATGCAGGAGAACCTCTGCACACCTTCCCTGTCTGCTTCAGGCTGTCACGCGCAGGCTCCGTGCCCGTACCAAGTGCAGTAATAGCATAAAAACTGCTGACAATCCTGCCTCTGAACCACGTCGGTGCAGGTGATTAACAAGCTTTCCTGGTAACGCTTTGCTGTGCTCGCCGGTCTGCTTGCACAGATAGAGGAGGGAAAAGAGAGGGCAAGAGGGACTGGTTTTGAAAGCACAAGATGAGGGTGTGGGCTATATTTGACTGACTGAACTAAACTGACACATTTTTGCATCAAATATTGGCTGAGGGAGCACTGTCAGATCCTTTTGGGCTGGAAGGGAGTAATGTCGTTGGCCGTAGCTTGTGTGTGACCTTGCGGTATCGCCTGCAAAGGTTTCTGGCTGGCAGATGCAGCAGGGATGTTGGACGCATCCTTTACGTACCCTTTTCAGCAGGCTTTAAGCCATGCCTTGCTCTGGCCTGTTTCTACCCATTTCTTGCTCTCTCCCAGCTTGTTGCATTGTTACTAAACCCTCCAAGGTGACAGGGGACGGGACGAGAGGGAATGGCCTCAAGCTCCACCAGGGGAGGTTTAGGCTGGGCATCAGGAAAAAATTTTTTCAGAAAGGGTCACTGGGCACTGGCAGAGGCTGCCCAGGGAGGGGGTCGAGTCACCTTCCCTGGAGGGGTTTAAGGGACAGGTGGACAAGGTGCTAAGGGACATAGTTTAGTGATTTATAGGAATGGTTGGACTCGATGATCCAAGAGGTCTTTTCCAGCCTGGTGATTCTATGATTCTACGGAGGCTGCTCTGCAGCTGGTTCTCCTGCCACGACCTTGCTTGGGAGCTTTGAGGTTCTAAAGGGAACAGATTGTCTTGGGGAAGCAGTTCTGGTCCCTGGCCATGATCTGGGAAATAAAACGGAGAGGTTTGCTGGATAACCTGACAGGAACAAAAGCCACCAGCCAGGCAGCATATTGCTTCATTGCTGAAAAGAATTCCTTCCCGGGATTCTGCGTAACGTCATCACGCTTTGTTATTCCCCATTAATATTTTATCAAGCAGAAGAAGAAAGTTTCCCTTTGAAGTTTTACACTAGTAAATCAGCTCCTTGTTATAGGATTAAAATAGTGACTGTTCTGCTTGGGGAAAAGGGAGGCAGGCAGGCAGCCCAGCTATAAATACTGTATTGGAGCGGTTAATAACTTAAGGAATAAGCAAGTTCTACAAACTAGAAATTTACTTTCTGTGGCCCCTAAAGCTGAACCTACAACAGCTCTGATCTTGTTAGTTCGTTCTTTCATCGTTTCTAAGCCTAATGCAAACCCTTGCGGGAGCACTTCAGGGCTAGAAGGTACCAAGTACTAAGGTACCATAAAAAAGAACATTTTCAGGATGATGTGCTAGGCTAGCTGGGAACAGAGGCAGAAACAGACTGGGCTTAGACCTAACTTCTCCTATCAATTACTATAATATGGGAAGATGCGTATATATCTTTATTGTGTAGTTACATCTGGTCAGGCTAAAAGCTTGTCTGGGAAAAAAATCTCTTTCCTAGTGGACACTAAAGAAAGCACTTTGTCTGTTAAGTATAATAAAAACTGACCAGCACAACGTGTTGTAAAGATGAAAAGTGCTGTAAATGTGTCACTACCTGTTATATGGTTTGTATGAGAGGTTTATAGCCATCAAGACAAGCTGCCCATGGGGAGTACAGTGGGAATTTTGGAAAGGGGATTGTACTTACAAGAGGATAAGACTTACAGATGCCAGTGTAATCCTTCCCATGAAGCATTTTTTGAAGTCTCTGTTATCAGTGCAAGGCGGTACAATCTATATACAGACCCATTTGATCTATAGGGCTATCTCCATTTCCAGGTTCAAAATAGGTCTCAGCAGGACAGTTCAGCTGTAATCAGAGGGAGCTGGGAAACCCCTTGGCTCTCTGAGTTTGTGTGAACACTGTTACCAAGATTAAAGGAAGATTTTGCCTCATTGCGTGAGTAGGCAGGAAAAAAAATTAGAAACCTTTACTAAAAACTAGTTGTCCAGGCTGTTCTTTGCAGTGAAATCTATTTTGATGGGTTTTGCTAAAAGAAAACTTCATGCTGATCAGCTGATGGCAAGTTTAATTTCATCTCATTTTTCCCTCGGGAGGCCTTGTCTGCCCCATTTCATTATCTCTTTGCAATTTGTTCGTTTGGGAAGGACTTTTTTTTTTTTTTTTTTTTTTTTTTAACCTACATGTTTGCATAGCTGCTGGCATAACCTCAAGTGGATCTGTCAATATTGGCCATCTCATAAATTGCTAACAAAGATGTGTTCGGTGCGGGCATGGGGAAGAGCTTGGGTGTCTCAGCACTGATTCTGATCCCTGCCTAAGCTCCTGCTCCTTTCCTCCACCAAAGTGAAATCCTTGCTCTTTCCTGGCTGTCCTCAGCATCGTTCTGGGGAGAAAAATGTCATTACACTGATTCCACGTGTATCTTCCAAGGTCTCTTATGTTTACAGCTAAAAGCTTGGTGTGTTTTATCCTTATATCTAACTAATGTTTTACCCTTAACAAATACAAAATGAACACGGTAATCCCTTAAGTTAATAACATAAGGAATCAATAATAATTCCAGATGCCACAATTTGCTTTCTGCTTTGAAATTTGGCTTAGCAAACTGTGAACCTCTGGCTCCTCTGCTAGAAAATGGACAGATCTCCTTTGAAGTGATGGGCTCTTTTATGTTTTTTTTTATTGGTTAGTAGTATTTATAATCTGATGGAGAACAACTTTCTAAATCTGTTTGAAATATTTCCAAGCTGCTTATCATGATGTAGCATTATAATCCAGCACTAATTCACATTAGCCAAGGCTTGGATTTCAAATAACAGACACAATACTTAAGTTTCTTTAGTTAAGCCATTGGTGTCGGTGTGGTGTTCATAAAATCAGCATGCAGTTGCACAGCTTTCTTTCACGTCCCCCTTGTAACTTTTTTTTTCTTTTAGTTTTTAAATCCAGGAAGCTCTGAAGAAAAATGAGTCACGTATTTCCTTGGTACCAAATCTTCCTTTATTGCCCTTTCAAACCCTGACAGAAAGAAATAGTACGAAATCCCAGTCCCACTACTACCTTGCGTGCTCGTGGCCAGACTTGCCCTGTTGGTAACAGACCCAACCTAGGGAAAAGTGACAATGGGCAGATCAGAAGGTGCGTTTCACAATGTGCCACCAGGATGAGTTCAAAGCAGTTCCTTTTACCATTTCATCCTCTAAATTACTTGAACAGGATTCACTCATTCTCCTGGCATTTCTGTGCCTATTGCACAAGTGCCCTGCAGTACAAAACACAAATAAACATCAAAGCAGGGAAAATAATTTGACTTCCTCATCATTATGGATGTGTCATTTTTTTAATATATATAATTCCTGGAGTAGTCCATGGCTTATATTACAGTGCAAGCATTTGAAATAAAGTGATAAGGGTTTATCTTCCTGGGAAAAAGGAAACTTTTCAAGTGATGCAATCAGATCCTGAAGCCTGGAAAAAAATATCAGAGGGTGGAGGTCTTCCTTTGAAAGAACGGGCCTGAGCTAAAAATGGAAGTTTTCCTAGTTTTACTGTTTTTCTTCAGCTTTCTGCTATGGGGCAGGGCCTTAACGATTTCCCTGGGGAGCAGATGGATGAGGGGGAGACCAGAAGCGCCTGTAGCTCTTCTGTAGTCCTTGACCTCTTCATATTTTCATCCTTCTCCCACACTCTGATATTTGGTGGCATCTCTATGTTTCACCAGCAGCTGCCACAGGATGGAATGGGTATTGGCAAGCAGTATTTTGATGGAAACACCTTCACACAGGCTCGTATTTGTGTATTGCTTTTCAAAAAAACCATAAAAGAAAACTGTGGTGATGGGTGTGAGGGTCTGGGGCAGGGCTGGGACCAGCGGCAAGCACTGCAGGGTTGTTCCAGCCTTCCCTTTCACAGTGCTCACTATGAATTACACCGCCTGCTCTTGCTGCTGGCATGAGAAAGAGGAGTGGGGATGTGCAGGGGTGGTTACTAAGCACAGACACACTGCAAGACAAATGGAGAGTGTTAGGTACGGTGTTGCACATTGGGAACCAAAACCAGCTGTTGGAGAATTGCTGAGAAACCAGAGGCTTCTCAGAAACTTTCTTTCTTGGGTTGAGGAGCTGCAGAGCTGTTTTTTCTACCCTGGGAAGCTAGCAATCAGCTGAGGTGGTTTCTTGCCTTCGGGCACATTTGGTTTCTGTTTCTGTTTCCCTGTTACGCTTTAAGTCCATATATTTCACTGTGTTTGCTTTATCTTTTAGGGTTGTGAATGTGTGAGAAAGCCTGAGTGTCTGGGAAACCTCTGTGTCCATTCACCTGGTGCTTGCCAAGCAGCGTGCACTCCTGCTCCCCGGCAGTGCGCGCATCTCACCTCTTGCTACCTCTTGTGTGTGTCCCTACAGCCTCCTTTGAAACCTTTTAACGCAGAGGGATGAGCCTGGGACTGACCCCAAGGCTATGTTAGCACTTGAGCGGAGATGGGATGTGGCACCCTGTCACTCTCTCGCGTGCCCTGGGATGATCCAGGCTGGCTCAAGAGGGTGCAAAGTCTCCTGCTCGCCTGCAGACAGGCGGTGGTGTCAGCGTGAACGCTGCTGCTTCAGCATCCACTCCAACCCAGTCGCTTAACAGCTACCGCGTTTGTCTAATGCCGCTCAGGGGTGCGCGTTTGCTCGCCTATCGCTTTTGATCATCAGCAAAATGACACCTCAAAAACATACAGCTCTCCCACAAGGGCACCTTGCGAAGCTGAACGCCTTTAGGCACTCGGTGAGCCATCCTGCCTCTCGCAATCGCGTTTTCACTTGCTTATCTGCTGCAGCAGTTTGGGCTGTGTCCTTCTGTTGCAGGGTGCAAACCTGGCCCAAGGCTTTATATCTCTGCTGGCTCAAGCGTATCACCCCCTTTAATCCATCCACAGTTCCAGAGTAGCTACAGCTTTGATGCTTTCTGGCTAGAGTTGCACGCGGTCATCTAACTCTAGGTGTTTCATTACTGGAATTGCACTGGGGAAATACAATGCTTAATGGCTTTGTGTCACTTGATCTAACGGTCTTCTCTTGGGCCGTGTAACATGACCTATAGAAACGGTGTTGAATTTGCAGCCTGCTAAAATGTTTCCTCATCCTGCTGGGACTTGCTCCATCCCATTGCTCACCAGTTTGCAGGAGGCAACGTGTTGCTGCTCTGGCGAGGAGGATGGAGCCATCCTGGTAATTTGTGTTACTGGCTCTGACCTCCTGCATCCCTCTGCCCATCCTACAATTCAGAGCAGAAAATTACGTGGCTGCTTTCTACAAGCAGCTGTAGGTTGGTGAAACATAACGACTTGAGTAAAGAGCAGTTTGTAATACTCTGCTTTTCAGCTCGGCTTATTTGCTTGTTTGCTCACTAATTTTTTTAGCTTCAGCAGCTTGCAGTGAGATCTCAGTTATTAGCAGGAATCAGCAGGATTTGGCTGTGTGGTTTTCCAGAGTAAGCTTGTTTGCTGTCTTATAGGTCATGTGCAAATATACATGAAGTCTGAATTTAAAGAACATAAAGACCATGACAAATATGGGCAGTGTAATATATACTGTAAAGTCTGTCTAATAGCAGCATATGTTTTCATGTAAGAACAACCAGATCAGACTCTGGTTTGAGCAGGGAGCTGGATCACTTCCAGTCTAAATTATTAGGTTATAATCATGAGGGAAACCTCCCAATCGGCATTCCTTCTCCTCTCCAAGGAACAGAAGGATAGTCTTTCTCCTCCAGTGCTCCCATGAACCCCAATGTCCAGATTGAATATCTTCTCCTTGCAATATTCAGATTCAGAGCTGGAAAAACCAGGATGTCTGTGTGCAGCTGCATGCTGAGATTACATTTGTGTGTGGGTTCCTTCATTTTTTCTAGGGAAAAAAACCCTATTTTGTGTTCATATTGGCTTTGCGTATTTCAAAGGTCCCATTTCTCTCTGACTTTGCAGTTTGACACAGAGGCTTTCAACTCTCGTTTGATTGCTTCTGTAGTAGCTTTGAGACCACCTCTTGTTCTTTCCTCAGCTCTGCTCACCGGTTGGGCACGACAGTGCTACTCCCAGAGGCGTTTTCAGCTGAGCCATGGGCAAGGAAAGCAGTTTGCCTCTAACTGAAGCTAACGTGGCTCTGGGAGCAAGGGATTCCCTTTGCATCCAGTGCTGCTACGATGCTTTCTACCTACTGCAGTCGTGCTCCTCCTGCTGCCTCTAATTCTACCTGCAAGGAGGGGGACAGAGGTATGAGGGGAGACCATGAATTGCAAACTTAGTGGGACATCCTACAGACTATGATCTTGGGCTCACAGAATGTGTGAGGAGTGATAGTGGGGTTCCTTACCCAGCCACACTATTTTTTAATTTTTTTTTTTTTTTACTTCTGGTTTGACTGAGTCTGAAAAAGGGATTCATGGTCTAAAAGAGAGGAAGGCCAATGTTGGCCCACACTGCTCTTTTGTGCTGAGCTGGGTGGTTTTATTAGCCAGACCCACATGCATGACTTCAGGGATTTTCCTTTTGAGGAGTTCACAAGGAGCAAAGATTAAAGATTTCATACCTGCTTAGGACCACCCTTGCAATCAATAGCCAAAGAGACTCTAGGTCCTAAGTCATTCAGGAGTGTAGAAAAATTCCACTCTGAATCAGATTTCGATTTTTTTTTTTTTTTTAAGGTGGTGAACATTCCATAAATAAATAATAACTGAAAACACAGGGGAGATCAAAATGGAAAGAGGCTGTGCTAGCATTTGCTGAGAGAAAAGACAGACTTTTCTCCTCTGTCTTACATCTCTTACATCAAATTCCTATACAATCTCTACTTTAATAATAATAAATCTCTTTACCCAAGAGATTTCTCAATGCTCTGGTCTAGTTATCAGCTTCAGGCTTTAGTAAGGTTCAGATCTAGTGCTGGGTTCGTCATCCTAAACAACCAGTCTGTTGTGAGCCATCACTCAAACCTCTGATTTCTCCTTTGACTCAAAAAATGCTCCCCTGACCCATTTCTTTTGGCACACTTTGCACTTTTCCTCTCATTTTCTGGATCTCTTGAGCTTTAAGAGTATCTGAGAAATAATAAGAGAAAAGATAAAGAGTTGATTTAGTGCTTAGCAAATATTGGAAGGAGATTTGTGCATGTGATTCGAATGTATTTGTTCTCTTCTTATGCAGCAGAGGACAGCTTGCTGTAATAGCCAAGAACATACATGGCAGAAGTTGCTGAAGAGGCTTTTCAGTATTGACAGACTATGAATTTAAAATTAGCAACTGCAAGTCATAGTTAAAGAGTCTTTTATGAGGTGGAAAGGAATTGCTTACCAGTGTAGATGTGGCTACAATCAATAGGCACAAATCTATGCGTGGGCTTCCAAGGAATTTGAGGCGCGCCAGAAACATCACAAGAAGTTTAATGGGGAGAAGTGTTTGGAAAAACGGAGATTATCCAGCAATTAAGAAAGTTTCCTTCCTGTCTTGTTTGTCATTAAGCCCTCATTCAGGTTCCATTCTGCTTAGCTGGGGAACAGTGAGTGGCTACAGCCTCATAAAGCTGGGTTCTGGCTTGGACCAATGATCTTTGAAGCATCTTCTGGACTCATGTGCATTAGATAGGGAGGCTGGGAAAACTGAGCTGCTTTGATGCCCAGCCCGTGGTTTGTGAGTGTTATTAGTATGTTGTGATGGAAAAGCCTCATTAGTCTGTGATGAATGAAATCTAAAAGCACAGAAGAAAGGAAGGAAGTTGAGGGTGATGGGAATTGGTAAAAGAATAAAACCCCCCTGGGTATTTAGAAAAGGAAGAGATCCCTTTTTGAACAGATAGTTTTGTAAGAAAGTGATGTAAAAATAAAGTTAATTTGCTTCCTAACATGACATTGCAGCAACATTAGGTTGGAAGAAATCTTGAAATGGCTTGCTGGAAAGAATATAAAGTAAAGCTTGATCAAGTTGTTTGTGTATAAAGAATGAAAGAACATGTAGGAAAATGGAGTTGTATTGAAGAAAAAGTATGTTGCAAAAAGCAAACAGACATGTGGTTCCAGTTCAGCAAAGCTTGTAAATTATACTTCCATCTCTCTCACTGCTGAACATGAGGGGACTTTGAAATGAGTTGACAGAAAAGCAGATGCAGAGTCAGACCTCAGGCCTGCTGGAAACTGAGGAAATGATGGATCAAAGGGACTTGGAATGTCCGAGGGACACAGCCACCGTGCGCCGGCTTCAATGGGGATAAAGCAGATGCGCCTCCTGTGACAGCTCCAGCATCTTCTGTGGTTTAGCCCTGGGTGGGGACTTGGTGATTCCCAAAGGGTGGTGAGAGCAAGTAACACGTCACTGTCCTACAGTTAAAATATTGAAAGCATACCGAATTTGGCTATCGAATTAGAACCTCGAAGATGCTTCATAGTATTTTGTTGATTCTCATTTTTGATGGCAGGGAGGGCTACAGCACTTGAGAAATTAATGAAACACATTTGAAATCAGGTATTTTTTAGCGAGGTAGAGGTTTTTGTCAAGATTTATGTATAGTAAGGAGAAATCAAAGGTGAGAGAGAATATAACAAGCCAGATGAAGTGTCACACCAAAAAAGTGTCATCATTTTGGAAGCAGCTGAAAAAAAGTCAATAGAAGACAATTGACTTTAGATAAATTGTCAAAAAAGTGTCAGCGCTTGAGGTTCAGAGAAAGGCCTCTTGACAACGGAAACCCGTGCCTTTCTTTGATAAAAGTCTGTGAAGATTATTAGTAATGCATTGATGGAACGTTTATAGAGTAGCTTTGAAAATAAATGATGAAAGGCAAATGACAAGGAGCAGCGCTGCTGGAGTAGGAGAGTACTGTTCTGTAGCAAAATGACCTCTGATAGGGAGGGACAAATAGAAAGCAAGTAAATTAAATAAATTTTTCCTGATTTCTACTTTTTTACTATCACCAAATGCTATGATATGGAGTGCAAAAGAAATTTCATAGAAGTGCATAATTCCTAAAAGAGAATAACCCCTATGAAAGTTGAGGTATAGAAATGACGACTATGGTAACGATAGCACCAAAGACTCATTTTGCTATCTTTGCTTATAATGGTGGCTGTTTATTCAAGTGAATTGTCCATTTGCTCTTTCCCACGTGCTATAAAAATGTGAGAAGAAAAAGAGGGTTCTACGATATTTTCATTCAGTAAGTGGGTTGCTGCAAGGCTACTAAAATCCAACAGCAACGTGCAGAAATCCTGGCTGGCTCAGGTTTGTGAGATTGTCTGTCAGGATGCACAGCAAAGCAGAGCCCTCTTTAACCCTTTGGAAACCTCTTTTGGGGAAATGCCCTTCATGACATCCACTGTTCCTGCTCCTCGGTGCTGAGAGCAAGAAGCTGATGCCATCAAAGTGCTCTGGACATTTCTTTAGTTGCTGAGAATACGCTGGCCAGGGGGAGGAAGAACTGAAACAATTGGTCTGCCCTAAAAAAGAAAGTCAAGAATTATGGAAGGGCTATAAGCACTCTTAACCCAATGCCTGAGCTTTAGCAACAGCAGGAAAACTCCTTGAAAAAGTTGATTGTTCTTAGCAAAAGGTTTCTTACACCTTCCTCTGAAATATTCACAGAGGCAGCGCGCTAACCTGCGTGGACTGCCTGTGTCCATCAACCTGCTGATTCCTAGAATTCATGTTTAATTGGCATCAAAACCCTTGAAGAGGGATGTAGGGTTTGCTCTGCATTCATTTGAAGGAGATCTGCATGAGGAGTGAAATGCAAAGGCTGAAGGACTTTATCTTGACATTATTTAATTAATGAAAAATGTAGGAAGATTGAACTGTATTGGCACCACGCGTCTTATCACTGGGTGAAAAATTAAGATATATAGTGGAATTTAAGTGACTGGTTTCTTACTGTATTTGCATTACGATTAGCCCACCTGTCTCTGCAGAGTGCTCGGTCATGAGCTTGAAAAAGAAAGCAGCAGACAGATTGTCTAAGTGCTTTAGGAACTCCAAACCATAATGAAATGTGCATAGGTGTGTGGCTAAGACAGAGTCACGTCTTGTCTGCATTTTGATGATATTAAACTTGATAAAGCAGCAGGAAAAAAAATAAAAGGGAGGACTTGTAGTAGGGAGGAGTGCAAATGTGAAACTTGATTGGTTTGTTCAAGTCTGAAGAACTAAGGTGAGACAGATTGCAGGACAAAGGGAAATTTGAAGTGTGTTCTCCACAATACTGTAATTTGTCAATAACAACAGAAGGCGTGAGACAAGACCAGTGATCAGCCAGAGAGGAAGAATTCTTAGGAAACCATCAAAGCTCCTGCTCATGTAAAAGTTTTTTGCTTATTAATTCAAATCAGGGAAGAAAACCAAATTAGTTAATAAATATTATATTTAATGTTGTCTTTTAATTCTAATTTTCAGTGATGTATTTTTATTCTTTTTCTAAATACTTTCATGTGCATCCCTTAAAGAGCAACCTTCATGAATAAAAATAATTTGAACTGAGACTAACTGCATTTTATAATTTTTCAGGATTACTCTACCTAACTTTTTATGAAACACATATTTGATTCTTAATTTGAGTCTTCAAGCCAAATCCACACTTTAATATCGAAGTTTATTAGCTTCACAATCCCTAATATGACCTCACCCTTGTGCCATTTTTGACTGGGTGCTTGCAATTTCTTGTTTCTAAAAGTGGTAAAATAGGGTCTAACTGGCATAGCTCCCGTTAAGCACGGCTGGATGCTGCTGTGCTTCCCTTCCCTGCGATTTTCACCTGGTACTCGCTGCGTGCTGGTGCTGTGCAGCATCAAGGCCAGGTTTTAAAGGAGTTCTTGAAAATGTCATCTAAGATGCAACCGTGCAAATTAGCAATTCAAAGGTTATGGTTAGAAAAGAGCTGTCCAAGGAAAAACTTACATCATGTTTGAAATCTAAACTGACTAAGTGGCTTAAGAGGGCAAAATTTAATTAAATGCCTGGAGCCAGCCTGAACTGTCGGGAATAAATCTAAATTAAATATGATTACAAAGTGATGTAATAGAATAAGTTATACATAAATTAGACACAGCTTGCACTACAGAAACAAATCAACAGAAAGTCCTTGGGTGTATATCAGTCCTAGTACATTTTTATGACACAGATCAAAATAGGATCAGAATTCCTGACTACGGCAGAAAGGAGCCTATAAACATGATTGACAAATCTGCCAACAAAAGTTGAGTCTGTGCAGGGCGGAGATGGATTGTGCAGGGGTTTATGTATAACGCGCTTTTAGTTGCTGGGAGGTTATAAATTATAGCAAAAAGGCTGGGTTGCTTCTCTGGTTCCTTTAATAGTATGAATGGTGGTAGATTTAAAGGGAGAGCACTGGATACAGAAATTAGAAGTCATTCCCAAAGCACACCTAATGGTTTCACCTTACTTTCTGCCAGGGAAACGTGCCTTGTGACCACAAAGATAAGCTGGAGTAACTGTCTGCTAAATTGGAATATGCTTCGTGATTAAGCCAGGTCACAATTAACAGAGTAATCCAGGGATTTGATCACTGATAAAAACATTTTACAGCATGTTTTCGTGTTACAAAAAACCAAACTGTAATTAACTTGCAGCCATTGCTTGAGTAGAGCCAATAAATAAATTAAAGTGAGGTTGGCTGCTTAGCAGATTGTATCAGCAGAAAGAACAAACCAAATCAAGAGAGACCTATTCGATGACAAACACCAGTGTTACTACAGCTCCAAGAACCAGCTCTTCCCCAACTGAAACAGCTTCGAAGTGAATTCCAAGACCTCAATTATGAGAAACAACCTTAGAAATAGAGAATATGTACAAATACAGAAATTCTTGTTGTCCTTTGAGTATTTGTGCGTTAATTATTATTTCTCTTAGCACAGTGAAATGCAATAGGTTTGGGAGAGAGAAGCATGTAAAGAGCAGATGCAAGGGACATGGTTGAGTGTTTGATAGGAATGGTTGGACTCGATGATCTGGTGGGTCTCTTCCAACCTGGTGGTTCTATGATTCTATGAAGGGAAAAGGGCTGATGAAATCAAGAGTTTGACATGTGACTGTCAGTGATTTTTCAGACAGAAAAGGTGAAGAGAGGAGAAATAGCAGGAGTGTCAGGAGGAGGTGAGGCTGCCCATGGAAACGTGGTCTCCTGGGACAAAAGCGTGAAACCGTCTGATGCTGGAAGGCAAAAAGCAGACTTTGGTGGTATCAGACCACTTACTCCAGAACAGCTGTCGAGATGAAAAAACGCACAGCATTTTTGCTAAAATTCTCTTGGTAGGCTTTGAAGAAAGCCCAGAGGTGCCAGCGTAGCCTGGAGTGCTGTGTGCATCAAAATGGTTCTTTGATGTCAGGAGCTGGGGGTGGTGTGAGGCTGCAAACTTTCTCTTCAGTGGTACCACGTGTTGTGCAATGTCTACTGCAAAAGGAAACTAAAAGTCTTTCTGAGGCAAAGATAGCATCTGTTTCAAAGCCAGGAGAATAATCCTCTTTTTCTGGTCTGGAAGTGTCACAGTGCTCATGGGAATCTGTACCATGGTTCTGTCATGTTCTTACCACCCCTGATATGCGCATTCTAGTGGCTTTCTCAGCACGAGCGTTACAGCACAGATGTTCAGCAGTTCGCTGTGATGAATTGGAATGATGATGGGGGGAATTAGACCCTATGTTTATCTCTAAATTGTAGCATAAGAGAGGTCAGATTTCTTGTGAAATCATGGCTCTTGCAGCCTATGTTTAATCAATTGGTTAATCAATTGGTTGCATAGCCTATTGCAGGAACTGATGATCAGCAAAATAAGACTGTCAAGTTCCCCCAGCCTGTGTCTTTCTTTTGGGTAAAAGCATGACGTTGCCTTTTATTTTCTTGTCCCTATCTTGGTTTCTTAGTGCAGTGTGAACTGACGCCAGCGTGAAAAAAACATGACAGTTTCCTGAATCAGCAGTCACAGGTTTAAGAATGAATAGGGCTTCTGTGGGAAACTTACTAGGCTTAGAAACAGAATTATAATGTTGGTGGATAAAATATAGGGGAACATAACCTTGCACAGAGAAAACAAAGCTGTCTTCTTCCCTGCCCTCTACCTGCTTTTCAAAGCTGACTCTGTACAATCTGGAACAACTATTTCCTGGCCATGCTTTTAATTCTTATTACTATCACTTAAGACCTGCCTCCATTCTACTCTGTCCCTACCTCTTCTATATCCTCAGCAACTGGGTGTGCTTGTGGCAATGTCACAGGAATAATGCCCTTAGCTGGTTTTAGTGGTAAAGATGAGTAAGAAAGGAGCATTTTTAAATGAGAGTTGTAACTTAGTGTCCTCTGAAGGGATCAGGAGGAGACTGAGGGGAGCTGGACCATCAGTGACTGCTGTATCATTTCCCTTCCCTGGCTTGTATGGGACTAGCTGATGCTTTCATTTGGGTGTGAAAAATGACTTCTGAGAAAAGCCTTCGCAAATCACGTCCCAATGACATTAAGCACGTTGCAACCTCAGGACCTGAATCTATCCAGTAAGTGTGATGCAATTGGTACTTTCCTTGTACAGCTCCTCTTATTCTTAGTTAAACCCTAGTCCTGAGTAGATCAGTGCTGCTTTGCAGGGGTTATGATCAGGGAACTTAGCTGAGCACGATGGTGGGACGTGTGGTTGGAGGCACCGCCTGCAGAGCTGGCCCCAGGTAGCACTCAACGATGTCCACGCTTCATAAGTGCAGCCACTTCTTCAGAGGCAAACCTGTTCTCTCTCACTCACAAATTA
Organism: Clamator glandarius; assembly: GCA_033459285.1. Taxonomy (NCBI): domain Eukaryota; kingdom Metazoa; phylum Chordata; class Aves; order Cuculiformes; family Cuculidae; genus Clamator; species Clamator glandarius. The sequence goes on from JAUNZM010000203.1 coordinate 276,745, forward strand.
CGGAGCCAAGCTCAGCGAATACTTCCTAATAGCTCATCTGTTTGACAAATGCAACCTTTTTCTCTGTATGAGTGTCCCTAGGTCAGCTGCAATTTGAGGTTATGCTGTGGCTGTCTGGTTGATAGGTGAAATTTGAAATTGGAGCTGTGGGTTGGAGACTGCTGGCAGAAGCACAGCCTCTGCTGCTCAGCTCCACCAGTTCATTTCTTACCACGGGGCTGCTGATTTAGAGCTCGCTTTAGGAGCTGGATGAGTACATTTTCAGGGATATTTAATTAAATCTCAGTTATATAAGTACCTGAGGAGAGAAAGTAGGGAACTGGCACAAATGCAGCCAATATGAACTGATTCAAAAGGACATTTGCTGATGCTTCAGATATCTCTTTTATTGGTTTTGTATTGGAGCCTGATTTGCTAGATATCCATACATGAAAAATGTAATAGAGATATTCTGGGTTGGTTTTACAGCTGGCTTTGTTGCCATACTTCACCTAGGGCTTTGTCCTTCGGTACTAAGGTTGGGGGACATTGTTCCTGGTCAAAATGCAGCAAAACACATTAACAGATCGGATGTAAAATGAATTTACTTACAGGCCATTAGTCATTCTCACCATTTCTAGTAACTAATGTCATTGGTGAAGTTAACTATCCTTAATTCAAACCCAGGGAAAAGCCAGGATAAATAATTATTCCTTGTTGACATCTTAATTTTGGAGCTCAGCTCAATCTATTTGGTTGCTTGTCTTGTGGATCTAATAATTGCTTTATTTTATACCCTTACTCTAGTCTGCAATCATTCTGCAGTTTCATTAAAGAAAAGAGGATATCAAGATAAATCCATCACCCTTTTCTCCTCATCTAGGGGCAAGCGCTTTCTCTTGCAGGGGAAGAAGTTCTTTGTCAGATACTGCACTTTGGTTTAGCTGCTGGTTTTATTACGTGTCGGATGGTTGTTGAACCGGCAGCCCATGAACTTCCTTGTCTTGGGTGCAGGAGTCGGTGGTCTTGGCAATGCCAGGTTTAGACTCCATGATCTCAAAGGCCTTTTCCAACCTGAACGATTCTATGATTCTAAGATGCTGCTGCATGAAGTGTCAGAAGAAGCTGTAGCTTCTTCCTCCCCAGGGAAAAGTAGTATTGAGCTCTTGTAGTGCGCCCTGAATCAAACGGAACAGCAGAGCCTCACATGCCCTGCGTTTACTGGTGCTGGAAGTGACTGTGCTCAGTTGCTGCTAAAATCCACACCCAGTGGCCACTGGTGTCGCTCAGCACTGGCCAAGACTTGGCAGCAGCTCTGGTTTTGGACTTGATTTCCATTTCTGTTACTGCTGCACTCTCAAGAAAATGAAAGAGTTAGTTCTCTCTGTGTTCACAGTTGTCTCCATTGTTAGCCATGACCTAACATGCTGTGTTTTGCTGTTGAAGCACCTGAGTGAAATTGCATTTCTTAATAAGGAAGCTCAGCTACACAAGGTTTGGAAGGTGCTCTACAAAAATTTAATAACTTCTTGTTCACCTGTCAAAATGGAAAGGAAGTTTGGCTGTTACTTCGAGCACAATTTTTGCTGCTTCTGTGCCATATTAGACTGAGATTTAATATTAAATAAATCAGAATTCATGAAGAAAGGCTGCTTTTTATAGCATTAAATGGATTTTGAGTACTGCACCGAACTGACAAAAATGGCACTGAAGGCAATGATTGCACATACTGCAGACCTTTAGACTGCATTTGGAAGGGATTTAAATACATTTGAAAGTTGGTTTTCAAATATTTGTATATTTTTTTACTCCTTTCTGCCCCACTCTTCCACTGCCCCCCGCCCCACTCTTCCACTCCCCTTAGAAATCATGAATATTATTTCAAACATCTTGGGAAACCCTTGGCATAAATATATGTAAATTTTAAACCTTTTTCAAGGGATGTTGTCAAATATCTTTCTTCAAATAACTTCCAACATCTTTGTTTACTTTTCTTGCTTGCACAGTTTGCAGAAGTACGAAAATATAATATAATCCTCTCTGACCCATTACAGCCTTTTTTCATTTATCGGCCACCGATTTTTGTGTTTCTAGTAGAGCTTGATGTCAATGGAGCCATGCTGATAATTAAAATACAGATGATGATAGCAGTGGTCTTTTAATATGTAGATCACCTTACCGGTTAAGGAAAAAAATCAAAGGGCAGAACTTGTCCTACTGCTCCCATCTATGAAGTAGGTGAAACATAGGTGCTGTGACCATCCCTGGGGGTTTACTTAGTGAAAATCCACCTCCCTTCTGCCTGGACAAAGACAAAGGACCTTCTGGAAATGTTGGACCCTGGTCTGCAGCAATTTGGTGCTGGATCTTCTGGCTCTGGAGAGGGGCTGGTGGACCCTGGGCTCGACTGATGCTTTCAACGTGTGGCATTCTTGTTTCACACAGAGCAGAAAAGCCTTTCAATTTTTTCAGAGTGAACATTTGTACCTGCCTTGCTGCCTCCCTGCTCTTGGCAGCATGAGAGACTGCCCTGGCCAGGCAAGATAACTTCTGCTGGTTTCTAAGGCAACCATCGCTGGCACTTCCATTCAGACTCGTTCAGGAGGCAGAAAGAAATCTAACCCTCACCCAGCGTCCTCCTGTCCTTCAGGTCCGGGTAGCTGAACATCATGAACAACAGTGTTTGCTCACACTCTTCTCCGTCCCCTAAGCATCTTCAGGAGACCTCTTCATGTATGGGCAATGGTCTCCTGAAAGTAAATATACTGAAAATAGGCATTACCAGTTAAAAAGGAAACCAAAATGAGGTTTTTAGGCTTGTGGTCAGAGAGGTTGTCACCATCCACAGAGAGTATTACCCTCTTTGTAACTCATGAAATGAGGAAACCCTCATGGGAATCCAGGTTTGACTCTTGTCGTCTGACTCTGCTTTTAACAAGATGCTGCAAATCTTGGTGCTCATATCTAGCGTAGGCTCAGGTTGTATGTGGAGACCTGTGCTCGCACGCAGCCAGTGTGAGATGTGCACGTCATACATCAAGGATTGTATGACATTATCAACTTTGTGAGAGTGTGGACTTGGAGATTACAGGGTTGAAACTTCTAGGAGTCCTGCTCAAGTAGCAAGGGCTCTCACACTTGAGCAGGAGCCAGTTTGAGCTCAGTTTAGGCCAGGGAGTTATGCTTCCTCGATCAGTTACTGGAAACCTGGTATTGAAGGAGGAAAGACTTTCTTGGTATGTGTTTTTTTATTGAGGGATGCAGTAGAGGTGTGAGCCACAGAAAGGTGCAGGTGGAATAGCTTTGCAGGACTCCTTCTGCAGATTTTAGATGTGACTCAGGTTGGGAATGATGTTCCCTCTGCTTTGGCAGTTGACTGCAGTGAGAAACATTTAGATTTGTACATAAAAACTTAAATAACTCAAAGACCTTATTAAAGTAGAAGAATAATTTGGTTTAACAAAACAATCTCTATTCAAAGTAGGTGATCTAAGGTGACCTTCCCTCCTGTTATTTCCCTTCATTCCTTTTTACAGCAGGGGATAATATACGTAAAACTTCCCAGTGACTCTTTAGAACAGCAAGTTTTGAGGGGGGTAAAATAAAGGAAATAAAAGATCTTTTGGGTTGTGAGCGGTCTGTTGCTTTCTTAGACAAACTATCAGTTAATCGCTTGTCTGTAAACAATAAGCTTTTATTTTTTTCTCCTAGTCACCCTGATGTTTGATGTGTTGTAGCCCAATGACAAGCCGAGCGCTGCAGGGCAGGTGAGCTGGAGCCTGGCTGCTTATGCACAGGCATCTCCCAAAGTGACCAGGGAGCTTCAGTGGAGCACGGGGCCGCAGGGAGAGTGTGTGACAAACTGCTCGTCTGGAGGGACAATCAGGGTCAGCTTCTGCCAGGGACTGGAGCTGTAAAGGGCTTTTGGAGCACACTGGGCTATGCACGCTTCTGGGGAAGGTCACTGGGGCTGAAACCCTGATTGATTGTGCTGTTGTGCCTTGAATAAAGGTTAAAGAAAAAGTTTTGTACCATATGAAGTGAGTATTGATCTCCTGAAGTCAACTGGGAATTGCACTTTTACTGAGACAGTGTTGACTTTTCCCCTTTTTTCTGTATTTAAAGGGCCATGATGTTTCTTTAAGCAAGATCTCCACATTCTTTAGTGGTTAAGTGGTTGGCTTTCTGGTTTTGCAAGTGACTGAAACAAGAGTATTATTTTAATGTTCCCTATTGCACCACCCACTGGTTCTGTGTCTATAAGATTTCATTAACTTTAATGATACAATAAAAAAATTCCCTCAGTGTAATAATGCAGCAGTGACAGAAAGGGAGTAACTCAAAGCAACTCCTGTTGTTAATGCACTCCGTATGAGATCTTCTCTTTAAGTAATTCAGAAAGCAAAGATTTATTTGATTAATTTTGGCACCACAAAGACCGGTATTACAGGACTGTGCGTGCAAACCTCTCTGTATGGGGATGATTTTGGCTTTCACTTGCTACACTTGTATACACTGGCATAATGGATAAGTACGTCAATAACCAGATATTTGTCTGAGAAGATCAAATGACGGTGATTGAGCTCTTGCAGAAAATGCTAGGGTAAATAGCAAGGCTGTATGTCTTGAAAAAGGCAGGAGAGGCACCAGAAGCGTACACGATGATATAAATTAAAAGCTGTAGAGCCACAGTCCAACCCCAAACTTTTAACAAGGAGCGATGCTTCTGATTCATAACTTCAGCTTAGCGGAGCACTAGTGCTGACGACTTCTTTTTCAATACATGGTTGATTCAGCAGTCCAAGGCGACTACAAAGTTATTGCATGCTCTCAAATACTTCTTGCAGATAAGGTTTTGCTGTTACTGAAATTTACACTTAACACTGCCTTGCCTTGAAATTGTCTGACCCTGTCACAAAACCATCCCAGCTGTCCTTTTGCTGTGATCATTCTGTAAAGATGATGATGATTTGTAATTTAGTTCTGCAACAGAATGACTCACTCACTGTGAGCGGGGAGTACACATTTGCAAGGCTGATTTAACTTGTTTTCTTGTTTCAAGGACAGATATAATCCTATATTTACAAAGTAATTACATGGTCCTTCATGTATAATGCTTAGTCTCTTTGTGGAAGCTATTCATCATATAATTAAATGAATGGTTACCCTTTGCAATTTCTTATAACAAGTACAGAGCCCTCCAAATTTGTGCAGTACTAAAACCAGCTTTACCCAAATGATAGATGCTCATTAAAGTGACCAACGGTTTTGCTACATTATAGTTATGTATTCTTTCCGTTGCTTTTCTTTGAATTTAATTCAGGTGCACGAGTATTTAACTACACTTTGGGCTTTTTGTCAGTGACTGGCGTTCTCAGAAAGTTTACATCTGAAACCAAGGGTTAGAAAATAATAATTTTGCAACCTCCTAAATTGTCCACGTCACTCATGTCTTTTCTTTAATGCCCAAAGCCTTTGCCAACTGTTTAGAGCATTCAAAATAACGATAATGATTTTTCATTCATTTAGTAAAAGAGAAGGAGAAAATGGAGGAGAGAAACTGAAGTGACCTTTTGTGGTAAGCAGAAATGTGCCAATATTGAAACACAATTATCTGAAGTGCCTGTGGGTACCAGCTTCCTGTTGATAACCTGTGGTGCTAATTACCTGCAAGAATTCCGGGCAGATATTTGTGACTCGAATTAATTGGCTCTTAGGAAAGACAGCAGTCGTAGAGGCTATTGAGAGAAAGAAATACAGAATAGCAAGATGGAAGAGATGCTTGTGTGATAGAGGTGCCTTTTGGTTGTGGTTTCCACTCTTCTTGACAGGTATGGTTACACCACAGCCTGAGCTCCTCAGCCAGTCCGTGAGATACCATGTTTTATGGTACCTCACCACCCTAGTGAATAGAAATGTGATTTGGTAGCTTTTCCACCTATTTGTCCCTCTATAGCCTTGCAGACCTGTGGGGCAGAAGTAAGGTGGCCAGTTAATCAAAATACAATGTACCGAAAAGGTCAAAATAGTAGAGCAGACTCAATATATTTTTCCAGAATGGGAGGCATTAATATTCTGTGTCTTCATAGGCCACAGCGTAATGTCAAGGACTGCAACATCTGAGCAGAAAACAGAAAAAAAGGCAATAGATTCCCTTGACAAAGATTTTAATTAGAATGAATAATGATACAAAACTAACTAGTGGGGTTTTTGCATGTCTCATTTTGGAAGACACATGGAGTTCTGTTAAGTGGCTCAGAGGATAGATTGTTTTGGAAAAAAAAAAGCAATTAATTTGCACAGCACATAAAATCAGCAACTTTGCTTTTAGAGAAAATGTGCCAAAATGCCCACTGATTTTAGCGGAGGTAGGACAGCATCACTTCTGTGTTACAAAGTGCTCATGGCTATTCTGTCCCTAAGCCTTCCTTGCTCATCCTTTATAGCTGAGCTAATTTGCACATGTCCTGGTGAAGAAGTAAATTGACGTTACATTTTAAAAGAGATTAGGTGAGATCATGTTTTTCAAAGAGCTTTGTGCCTGCCAGGGTGTTAAAAAGCCAGCAAACTTTTGTGAGGGCTTGGATCCTGGTGCCTCTGAGCCATCTGGCCACGGAGAGCCCCAGAAGATACTGCATAATCCAGGAAAATTTTGCTCAGCTAATCTTTACTGCCATGCTGGAAAAGCAGCTTGGTTACTTCCACAGAGCTGCTGAGCCACTGAAGATGGGCTTTAAGCTTCAGAAATGCTCCACTACACCCAACACGGCCCCTGTGAGGACAGTTCATATCCATATAGTGACACCAAAATAAGGGCACCTAATTAGGTACCTCTCTCTGCTTAGTTAATGCAACCTGACCATGTCCTAAGTGATGTTCCCAAGGTCACGCAACCAGCCAAAGCTGGGACCTGACTGAGGGGGTGCTGACACAGCCTTTCTGACCCACAGCTCTTCTAAAAATGTGTGTTTTGGCTCCTGCTCCCTGGTGAGACTCTTCCCTCACAAGGTGCAGCTGGATGAGCAGCGCTCAGGCAGGCAGACTGACCTTTTCTTTTGCCCTGGTGACAGGTGTTCCTCGCAGATGTGTCAAAACATGTTCTTTCTACTCCCTCTCTCCTTTTCAGGTTGTCTTTTTATTGATTAGTCTAGGCAGGTAAATCTGAGCCTAAAGTAATTACCTTCTTTTTGTTCCATAAGGTCCCTGGGTCCAATATATTTTAATGACTTTCCTCCCCTTTAATGGATATCAAATGACTCCTCATGACGTTCATCATTTCTCCTCCGTGACACTAGTGGCTGGTTACAGCTGGTTCAGACAATTCTGGGCAAACAGGCCTTTTAAAGATAATTAACATTCAAAAAGGTCGGTTATCCTTGCAGGTCTGCATGTTGATGTTCAGCTGTGAGTAAGAGAGTTTAGCTACCCTTTATTATAAACACAAAATTGAAAACACTAAGCCAGCCAAATCCATTTGTAACAATCCCACACAGGTATGGCTTTTGCTGCACAGCATATGAATATTAAGCTTTTTTTTTTTTTCTCCATTTCTTCTCCCAGTGAACTGCTCAGCTGTTTAAATTCCTGTAAAATGTTTACAAACTTCGGCTTCTCCTGCTGCCTTTTGCCTGCCCTCCCCAGCAGTATAATATTTGCATTTCTTTGCCCCCTGGCAGCATCAATGAACATTTAATTAGGGGTTTTGGAGCCCTAACATAAGAATTTACTCTGTGTTTGTCTTGGCCTACCTCTATGCTCCTTTCTTAATGGAGAGTGCTCGCTCCTGCCCTACATGTTTATCTGCTCTGACTTGGCTCCTTCCAGTTGTGATTTATGGGGAATGTTTATCCAAAGAAAGTAGCTCTGAGGGTCAGACGAGAAGAGCTGTTGCTTTCCTGAACTGGAACTGTTGCAAGTGGAGTTGCACGTGCTTTCCTGATACAGTTTATTTACCAGATTATATATAAGGAATTGCAAGGCCTTAAGAGGGTCATTAGAGGGTCATTTGCAGACTCTCTTTCTGTTTTGGTTGAAGAAAATGGCTTAGTCTTTTTTATTACGTTTTCAAGTGAGATTGAAACATACAGATTTAACCCAAATTGCTGAGGTGAAAGAGTCCCAAGGCTGACTGTATGGACACAGCAACTCTCCCAGAATACGACTGCTTATATAATTATACAGCTGACCCAAATAAAAATTGTAACCCATTAGAAACTGCAGATGGAAACACTTTCTGAATGCATATCCTCCTACGAACTGAACCTGAATTTAGATTTTTGTTTCTTGAGAAAGTTGTGTCTGAAAACAAATGATTTTTGCTCTTGTTGCAAGAGTTATTCATTAACACTGAGCTTCTGTGCTTTATTATTCTAGCATTACACATTTATCTGCCAGGTGTTTGTCAAAGCGAGCTTCTCTGTGGACAAGGAAAGCAAAGGGAAAATGTAATCGTTAGCGAGGATCATCAGTTCTGGCTAGCAGTTATATCTTTGATCTTACTTCTCAGCCTGTGCTTCACTTTGCACTAGGTTTTGGTTCTCTGTGTCCATAAATGGCGTGGCATGAGAGGTGTTTAAGGCATGGGTGGATGAGGTGTTAAGGGGCATGGTTTAGTGTTTGATAGGAATGGTTGGACTCGATGATCCAGTGGGTCTCTTCCAAACTGGTTATTCTATGATTCTATGAGGCAACTGTAGTGGCTTCTGCAAAGGCATCTTGGGAACAAGCAATCCCTGCAGAGTTAATGGATCTAAAAGGCACAAGTAATCTGGGGACAGCCAAATGGCTGGTTTTGTGATGCTTTACATCTAAGTTTCTGAGTCGGACGGTTAATGTGTGAGCTTACAGATATATAAATGATAAATAGAGAAACCAAAAGCATGCTATCTAGGCTGAACATTAGGAAACATTTTTTCATGGAAAGGGTCATTGGGCACTGTTAGAGGCTGCCCAGGGAGGGGGTTGAGTCCCCTTCCCTGGAGGGGTTTAAGGGATGGGTGGACGAGGTGCTGAGGGACATGGTTTAGTGTTTGATAGGAATGGTTGGACTCAATGATCCGGTGGGTCTCTTCCAACCTGATGAGTCTATGATTTCTCTCTCCTATTTCTGTCACAAAAGATGAAGCTGGGGCCTGTCCCCACTATCGAACCCGACGCCTACAGCCCTGAGGTCAGCCCCAAGCCTGCTGCTCGGCATGGCTGTGGCAGCTTTTTCTAGTGGGGTTGTAAAGAAACGCAGCCTTTGTCAGAGCTGCACACCTTGCCAGACCGCAAAGGAGGGCTCAAGGGGTTTCAAATTTGGTCATCCAGATGGTTCCAGCAACAGTGAGCATCACAGTGAAGGACAACCATTTGTGAAACAGATGTGGAGCTTGTTTTCAGTCACAAGAGTGAATAAATCCACAGAAATGTCCAATCTCAGCCCATTTATACATGCGGTCTTTATTTAAACTACCTCTACTACTGCTAGAGGTAATCACTCAAAGCTGCTCAAATGGCACTGGTGACTTTGGGAAAGTCACTGCCAGCACCAGCCTGGACGCTGTTGGCCAATACGTTACAGCAGGAGTAGGTGTCAGTTCTCTAGTTTCATTACTGCTGATGGTTATTACTGTCTTCTGGAGATCTCCCTCCCACTGGTGTCTAATCAATGAGCTTGGCACCGCTCCGAAATAAGTTGTAGGTCAGTAGTAGAACTGCAACAATTAGCAAGTTTGCCTTTTGCACTAAATATTGCAGCGTATTTCCCCACCTCCTCCCCAAATAATCTGCTTATTGAATTGTTACTTTTTTGACACTAACAGATGGTTCCTGGTGGCTGGCATCTGCAAAATTTGGGAACAGATTGATGAAATTGATAATGGCCAGTTTCTGCAACAGATGGCTTATAGACAGCTTTCTGTGTAAACTGACAGTGCTGCATTTAAAGAGAAGTTTCCAATGAACCCACACATTATAGCTATGATTGCAACATTATTTAGACCCTGAAAAATGGACCTAGACTTAGCACAAGCACTACGTGGTGTCTTAGACAAAGGTTAAGAAAGATTGATTAGATAATTAGCATTGCTTTATTAGCCTTCCACCACATCTGCACTATGTTCTTACATAAATATTCCCTGTCTAAAGTTGCAGTGATGATGTTTTAATATTTATTGTGCAGATAGGAGAGACCTCAATTTATTTTATAAAATATAGTTGCCTCAGATTTGGAAACCCCATCTAATGGAAAATTATACACAACTTAATCATAAAATAGCAGGAAAGGTCCCCATGCTGTGGTGGGATGGAAACACATCAGTTGCAACCATAGCTTTTTAAGCCTGCTCTCACTCACGTGAGTGGAGCTATATCTCACTTTAAAGTGCAGACAGGCCTGGAGTATGGCTGTGGCTGCAGAATTGCTTTTCTGCATTAGTCCTCTGCTCACCAACAAGTTCTTTGTGGTCTTTCAGCACAGCTCTAATGCTACCCTCTATTTTTTTTTTTTCGACAGCAAATATCAGAAGAACATCCTTGTGATATGGTGTTGCTGTCACTTTGAGAAGGGATTTTGTGGCTTCAGTGGGATAAGAGGAGTATAGATTTGCAGCACTTTGGCAATTGCAGGCATCTGATTTGTGGCTTTCTGGCGTGTGCTGAGCACTCTGACGTCGCTGTGGGGTGTGATGCCACTTTGGGGTTGCTCCTGGGTTTGATGGCATCATCGCGAATCCTGTCTCAGAGCAAAAGCTCTTTCACGTTTATCACTTATGCCTTGGGTGAAGGTTGAAGATTTACTTCAACCGTCCGCCTGTAACTGTCTCGTTGGTCTGTCACCTGTGTTTTATTTGTCCACAAAAAATGTCTTTGGGTGGCCTGTTGGTCAAGATAAGTGCTGAAATCCCAAAGCAGGGTCGCTGAGACAGAGGGGTTGCTACTGTGGCAGCGTTCCACAGTTGCAGTGGTCAAGGTCTCCTCTTGTGACTTAATATGAGCGAGTTTGCAAAGGTAGCACCTGCAGTGCTTCGAGTGAGACATGTAGGAGAACTGTGATGCCCTGCACACCTTTATTTATCTTGGATATCTCTTTAGCTTCTGACACGTTGCTTTATTCTCCCCAGAACTGCCTAGAATTTTGCTGCCCTCCCTCGTGGCAACAACTCATCAGTGTCTCTGCCAGCATGTGCCACCTCCTTGTTTACCCAAGGGATGCCCGCGTCTGTTGCTTTTCTTCAGAGGCTCAGTCTGAAGCACTTTGAGCTGTGATCAAGCCCTAACGGGCTATGGTACCTCCCTGCTAAAGCGCAGGGTGTGAGGCCAGCGCAGTGATGACCTTTAAGTTAGCAGAGTGTCTCTGGAGTAAAGGCTGAAAATTCTGCCACCGATAAAGCAGTGACTGCAGGTTCATTTATCACACGCTCTTAACCCATCAGAAACCCAGCAGCGTAAACACTGTTAAGTAAGAGTTGTGTGAGGACTTGGCCTTGCTTGGCACTGGTTTTTCTTGCCTTGATCAAGGACTCTTGACACTGTGAAACAAATTATACAAAACTTGTCTGGACATCTTAATTTGTGTCAGAGCTCTCAGAGGTCAGCAGTGCCAGGGCTGTGAGACCAGTCAATGAAGATGTATGCACTGTGAATTTCTCATAAATTCACCTACCTAAAAAAGTCCCATCAGGGTTGCCTTGGGTAGATGAGGACAGGGACAACTCTCCAGAATGGTTGTATTTTCATCTCTGCTGGTAGCTCTGTTGATTGCTGGCATTGTTTTTCTAGCAGTGAGAGAAGTGAGGTACAACAGAGAGTAACACCACATGAGAAAATTCATCTTTTTGTTGGTACAATTGCTATTATGGGCAAGTTTCATTTGTTTCCTACAACTACACTTTTAAATCCAATTCCTGTAGGTAAAATTGAAAGAGTTTAACTAAAAGGAATGTAAACCCAAACAAAACTCAAGCAAAATCCCTCAGAGAAGAAGTTTAACTGAAATCAGCTCCTAATCAGCTCAGAATTGGACAAACTAAGCTGCAGTAATTTACCAAGGTAGTTCCTGAAATACATGTTTTATTGGTGTCTTACAATGCAGAAATGCAGTTACTTAAACCCTCCTGAGCTCTCTGTCCTGCAGAGCTGCTCGTCTATACTCTTTGCCCCAAGAGACTTTTAAAAAAAATCCTTCCTTCTTATTTTGCTTCCTTTTTAAATAAAAAAAAATGTTTTTTAAATAACTGCAGAGGTACAGGTGGCTTGGGACAGCGTTAAAGTCTCGCAGGAGTAACCGCTTCAACACTATCTTTTTTCCAAGTTGCAAATTCAGAGCTTTTTCTAAAACATCCTCAGCTCTGTTCTGATACAGATATTGTGATTGATGTGCAATTTTCATTGGGTTTGAGTAAATCTGACAGTTTGATACCAACCTGAAATTGCGTTGGTAACACAGAATTGAATTTGGCTGCAACAATTTGCATCTAGCATAGCGTTTTGCAAAATCCACTAAAGCAAGTGAAATGTTAAAATTCTTGAAGCCCTTTAATCCTTTTTGTTCTTATTTTCCTTCACTTATGTGAGGTTCCTTTGCTGCAGAAAACCAAAACCCTTGTACAGCATAAATGTATCAAAATGCTAAGATTGGTTTATTCACATAAATGCTTTCACTGTCTTCTCAAGATAATTTTCAGTGCAAATCACTGTTGCTTGAATGTGTCGTGCTTATAATGATTCAAAAGCTATTATGGCTTCTGCTCCAAGGGATGATCTACTTCTGTAGCAATGCCCAACGAAATGTTCTGCCTCCTCAAAGGCAGCTAATTTGCTCTCTTTCTGATGTCAGGAAAAATAAGGCGTGCTTGCTCTATTTTTCATTTATCTGCTTTGCTTGGACTAGACAGAGCGAGGAAGACGGAGATGATTGGGATGATTAAAAGGATCTGCATGCCCTTCTTAGCTGCAGGCTTTTCTCCTGGCATCTCTGCAGTGTCATCGGGGGAGATTGGGGTGTCTCCTCCAGAGAAAGAAAGGCTGGTGGTATTTCTGCCCTTGCTGTTTGTAAGGCAGCTCAGATGGCAGCCAGGGTTTGGGCTCAGAGCCACATTTAAATCTGAGTCCATCCTCCTGAGAGTGAGACAGTCCCATCCTGAGCCTCTTTGAGTTTATTCCTCTTATTCAGCTTTCTCACAGGTTTTGGTTTCCGATCCACTCAGAAGTTGTTTTCAGCCCTCATCTCCCTTGGTGCAGTTGGCTGGAGCACGTTCCTGGTGCTAAGCATAAATTTCTTCCCAGTCTATTGTCTTTTCGGTCAGGCTTTAAGAAAGCCTTGTTTTATCACAGCTACCGTGCATCTCTGTGTCTCCTCGTTATGGACCAAACACGGAGATTCTGGTGAGGGGTCTGCACAGAATCACCACGGCACGAGGAGACATTTCTGCCAGTGCATGATGGGTCAGCTTATTCCCTAGCTTGATGGAAGCAAAATAATATCAGACAAGGATCAACAGAAAACCAGCTAACATGTAGAGAGTATTTTTTCACTTGTGAAAATGGCAGAAAATACGTGGGATTTTACATTGTTCATGAGCCAATGATCTAGTGTCATCTTTGCAGTACAGGATTAAACCCTGACTAAAGAGATGTTTCTTCTTTTTCCTTTTTTTAAGTGCTCTTTTTTTTTTTCCCCCTGTCCATATCAGATACCAGGCTCAGAAATTCAAGCCCAGAGGCAATGGGAAACTTGTGTTGATGTTCAGGAAGAATGAGGGAATTTCTGACATCAATTACCTCATGCTGTAGAAATAAAGCAAGAAGGCTTGCCTGGAGCATCAGTGATGGTTGTGATGGTTTTGCACACTTGGGCTTTTAAAGGAAACTGTACAGAGTGAAAAAAAAAGCTCAGGTAGAATAATTCTGGGAAATCTTCACAAAAAAATTAGGTTGAATGAAGACTGCGATTTATGCACAGCATTTCTGGGTACCTCTTGAGTTCTCTGGTGACCATGTAGCTACAGCTGGTGCCATGAAGTTATTTATCCACACTGATACAGCCAAATGAGTTCTGTGTGGGTTCTCCCTCTCTTGCACGCTCTCGTGCATGCCCATAAAGTTGCTAGTATGCGAAGGTGGTACAAACCACAATAAAATATCAACAAGAAAGTGCAGAAACTCCAATGCATAAGAAATCTGAGATTCAATAAAAACATGAGGCATACTGCTGTAATGAATATTGAACTGTGGTTTGGACTCCTAACAGACACCTTAAAAGGGGGCATATTAAAAGGGCAGGCTTTTCCTATTGCTTTTAGCTGATTTCAAGGGCTGCTTTCTGACTATCGCAGTGAATAAGAAAAACAAAATATTCATTTTATTTTCTTGTTTGCCTTTTCTAACCTACTAAGTCCCTGGAGTACTGTGGAGTTGAAGTGCATCTCTGATGGATATCAGCAAGAAAGCGACTCAAAGGAATTCTTAAATTGCTCTAAGTGTAAAATGTAAAAAAAAAAATATACGAAGAGCATTGTTTCTTGTTAGTGAAGGAATTTATAGTTTTAATATGTAACTGATAAGTAGCAGCCTGGTAGAACAGAATAGGTCTCAATAACAGGAATCTTGCCTAGACTGGGCTGCAGGCTGGGGTCCCAAGCAGATCTCATTCAGGCTCGGTAACACCACGTTGGAAGAACTCACATGACCAAGGGTGTTAGGGACAGATGTCTTTTTGGGAAATGCCGGCAGCGTCCAGTACATCTCACAGCAAAGGATGGAGAGACATTGAGTGGGAGCCAGCTTTTCTGTGTTTGTTATCATATTTCTTTCCTCCTCTGTAATGATCTGGGTAGGTACCAGGCATCTCCTGGGACGTTTATTCTTATAGAAAATGTGTTCATATCCAGAGTAAAAAAGACTTGATTAATAACAAATTATTTTGGCAATTCTGTTTTCCAGATGGCATACAGCTTAGAAAGGGGCAGGAAAAAGGGCATCTTTTCCTCTCCAGCGCCTGTGACGTGCACAATCAATAAACACTATTGGCTGCGCTTCTAGTGTCTCAGAAAGGGATTTGCTTTAGATCTGTTAGGGCAGTGGTACTTAATCAGCAATTGATTATTAAGGGACTTTACTGATGAGTAACAGTTATTGTATGTATATGTATAACTTTTGTTACATATCAAGTGTAATTAACGAGCACTGAGACCTTTTTTCAAAGCCCTCAATGGAACATGCTTTGCCTCAAGGAGCAGCTGCACCTCCCAGGGCTGTGACAAGGCACTTGTTCCTACAATGGTCCCTGGTTGCTGATGGATGATCTCCCACCAGGGTTAGAGGGACCTTCTGGGGACAAGTCCTGGGTACAAGGGATGTAGCAGGGTGCTCTGCCCCTTTTCCAGTGACCAGATCCAATGTGCTCTCACCCACCCGTGCACCGTGACACTTGCACGTGGGGCTCTGGGAGGGTTAGTAAACTGGTATACAAAACCAGCCTTTCAGATTTGGACTGGTGAACTCCCCAGGAACAACGCTTTGGTGTTCAGTGCCCACCTTTGTGAAGGTTATGTGGGCTCAGCACCATGTCAGCTCCTCCACCTGCTTTACTTTCATAGAATCATAGAATCACCAGGTTGGAAAAGACCCATCGGATCATTGAGTCTAACCATTCCCATCAATCACTGAATCATGTCCCTCAGCGCCTCGTCCACCCATCCCTTAAACCCCCCCAGGGAAGGGGACTCAACCCCCTCCCTGGGCAGCCTGTTCCAATACCCGATGACCCTTTCTTTTCTCCTTGTCCCCTCTTCCTCTGGCAGGGAGCTGCTGGGCTCTGCCCTCCGTTGTCTCACTCCACTTGCACCATGGGTTTATTTGGTTTATATGTGTGTGTATATATATATTTATTTTTTACTGTTCGGGCTCCATCATTTTGTCTCTCAGGACTGCATTTAGTACCATCTTGCTTCTTTCCTTTTACATTCCCTACATCCTGAATTGCTCAGTATATCACTGAATATCATCCTGTCACTCTTTACCGCAGCCATTTACTGCTGCCGCTGCTTCAGGCTGCAGCTCTGCCTAAACAAGCAGGTGGATAAATTACCCACAGGGCTCTTGCATTGTACCTCCCATGATCCAAGGGCCTTTCAGCAAGTCATGTTTTCCCTGGATGTGAAATGATCTTTTCCCACAATGGGCTGTGGGATAATAAAGGAGGTGCTTACAACAGAGTGGGCTTAAGGTAGCAGAAAACCAGGAGTGATTTACTGACTCTATCTACTTTTATTTATAACTTCGTGACTTCTCTCCTGGAGGGGAAAAAAAATGGATGTTTTGACTTTCCATTTCTGGATTATGGAGTGGAGGGTCAAAGCCAAATTTTGACTTGATGATCCCATGACCTGCAATAACATGGCAAGAGGAGCAAAATGACAAATTACCCTTTAAAATGTGTGCAGGTGACACTAAGAGTAAATTGGGCACAGAAATTGATTTCATGGTATTTGCCTCCTTCGTTGCAGTAAAAGCCTGAGCAACTTATTCGGATTGTTAGTAATCTGGGGCACCTAAGTCTTTCTCCAGAGATACAACGTACCAAGGGTATTTAGTATGCAGCAGCTCTACATCCTCATTTCTTGGGAATAACGTACTCTTGCTGCCCACAACCAGCAGAATTATTAAAACAGGACAAAAATGGTTATTTACCATTCACACTTCCAAAAAACCTGAAGATTTGTGAAAAAAAATACTTTTTGAATATTTTCAGGTGGAAGTAGTAATTTTTATACCATAATACTCTGGGGTTCAGACCTGCATCCAGGTGAGGGGTTACATCTCTCCAGTCCTGGGGAAGATTTCAGTCCAGCAAGGGCTTGTCCTGGGGCAGGGTTTTTTTCATTGTTTCTGCTTGCCAGTGGATTGAAGGCACAATTTAATTCTGTCACTTCTTGCCCTCAGTTTAATGGAAACGTTTGGAAAATGAGCATGTTTAATCAACACTTTGAACCTTTGTACTGATGGGAGAGAAATCGGCTTTCACAGCTCTGCTGCTCTTTACTGTTTTGACTGTATTTATCACCACGTTTTTCTTTGTATGGATGCTATTTCCTATATTATATGTTGAATAATGCACCAAAACCTTTTAAAACAAGTAATAGCAAAAAGGAGGCATATAATACTAACAAGCTCTCCTTTATGGGATGATGGAATTGTGCCTTCCTGAGATTCATCTCTTCTGTCATAGTTCAGGGCAGTGAGACCAATTCCTGCTCAGTAAAACCTGTAGAATTTTTTCAGTGTGTGTGTGTGAGCACAGAGCTCCTGGGCATGGTCTGCTGGTTGCTGTTCCTTGCTTTACAGGAGAGGGATTCTGTGTTTCCATGCCCTGCATGGGTAGAACCAAATGGCTTTCCCAGTGATGCCGGCATTTCTGTGTGGAAAAGTTAATTGCACTTCTACATCCAAATCAGCTACATGTGGGGGGTGGAAAAGAGCCTGGATCCGTGTCCTGACACGGACACATGTGACGTGTGGTGGGAAGGAGGTTGAGGAGGGGGTAGAAACACAGAAAACATCAACACCGGGGCTGCTGTCTTAGATAAGCAACTTCTAATGCCTTAATTTCCCCAACTAGGTATTTTCCCTCTCTTGATCTCAAAAACTTCAATAATTTGATTCTGAGATACTGGAAAACAGAAATCGCCATCCTCAATCATACACTTCCTCTGCTTGCCTACCCACTAGGTGATATTAAAGAAAAAAAGACAGCACATTTCTGTGCATTTGCCTTCAAGCGCAGAGGATGTTTGTCCTGTGGTGTTATTGCAATCACAGCAGAGCAGCTACTTTAATTGGCAGGCTATCTATGAAACATAGCATAACTATCTTTGCAGAATTTGATACCGTAGCAAATGTATCTAGTTAATAGATTTTCTTAAGTAGATAAAATAGGTCATATATTTTTAAATGGTAAAGGGTGTTTTCATCTGTTAAATAGTGTTTCCTGGTTTCAGTCATTTTAAGAGGATTTTCACCATGCAAACTGGATCCTAAAAAAGAAAAAAACCCTCACATTTTGAATTTATCTCTGTAACCATAATACAATATTCATTTTTTGCTCAGCTTAACACAGCAGGTTTAAACAGCTACGTAGCACGACAAGGATAAGTCTGTGCTCGCTATCCACAAAATAGGTCAAATGCATTAAAAGAGACCTGCTCTGATGTGACCTAATCATCAGATGATAACTTTTCTGTATTAAACATCCAGACTTCCTTAGGAAAAAGACTTTGGAGTTAAAACTTTTACAAAAATACTGCCTCCTCTGTGATACCCAACTGGATTTGTATAGCTGTTTGCAGACACATATGTCCTTGCTCTGTGACCTACAAGAGCTCTTTTATCTTCCTGAAATAAAATATTTCAGGCAGAAATGGATGTGATGTCATTTGGGGTCAAAACTTGTGGCTCTCGCCATGCCTGGAGGCTGCCTCGTTGCACTGATGCAGGCAGGAACAGTCGGTGCCAGGGACCAGCAGCACTTTCCTGTGGCCACATCCAGGGATGCACTCAGGCAGGTACTTAATTCAAAGCACATAAAACATCACATTGACTCTACATAGAGCTGTGCAATAAGATACATCGAGCTGTTGGCTCGAACAGCAAGAGCTCATGCCTGGCTCCAAGAGACACGAAAATTCACCATCAGATGAACCAGCCGTATTTGCAGCAGTTTCATCTGAATATGTGTGATATTGTTATTTTAGAAGTAACTTTACCTGATATGCCCTCATTTTCAGAAATAGAGCAAGTCCCCCAGGAGCGGCTATTTGACCTTTACCTGAAACGCAGTGAATTACTGCAACTGTTTGCTGGATAGTTGTTCTTATTTTTGTTTGTTTTAAACTGCTTCAGTCTGGACTTGAGTTTTGTGGATGCAGTTTCCCCCCCTCAGCAGCACAACCTCACCAACCCAAACCAGCAAGGCAAGTGTGAATTTGGCAATTAAATTTGCAACTACCTTTCCAGTTCTGAACATGCACAAATGGAGCTGATGGAGTTTCCTTTGCCTGCTAAAGGAAGCATGAAAAAAATTGTTTCATGTCCAAAGTTTGTAGTAGTGCCGTGAGGGATTTCTAATTAGAGAGCTAATATGCACTTTCCCAGTGATTAGGTAAACACATTTTTTTGTTATTTATAATAGCTTCTATCACATGGATTCAACTAATTACAAAAGCTTCCCTTGTAGAAACCATTTACAATTTTAATTCCAATTATATTTTGATAATTCAGAAACATTTTTCCTACTGTTCATCAGGAAGCAGAAAGTTAATCCATTCATTACCACACTGAATGGCTGATTTGAAGCCAACCATGGATTACAAAGTCTGACTGAAGGTGAAAAACAAGTCTGTGCTCTGCAGAAAGTTGAGGGGGAAGTAGGTGTAAAAAAACTCTAATAACACGTTGCTGAAGAAAATGAATCGTTTGCAGAGCTGAAGAAGAAAGGCAGCTTTACATTTGCAGCATGAACACTCCCATGTCGAATTAGCCCATTTGTAATGGCAGTAGCACAGAGTTAGGGTCACAAGTTTGCTCCAAATCTTGTCTTTGAAATTTCTGCAGCTTAAGGAAATCTTTTTTTTGGGAGGATGGATCTGGTAAGGTCAGATCCTCACTGACTTGCGTGGGGCAGGAGACAGCCCCAGCTGCTTCCCTGCCAAAACAAAAAATGCTTTTGATTTATCTGGTTCTGCACCAATCTGAAGGAAAGTATCTGTGGTGGAAGGGGAGCCCTAAGGGTGCTGGAGGATGGAGCTTGTTGCCCTTGCACCCCAGAGACATACCCCAAGTCCCACATCAGCCTGGTAGTTATCTTCCATGTGGTAGCTTTGCCTTTAAAAATATTACTTCTAGCTCAAAAGGAGTGAAGGTTCAAAGTGCCTTCATAAACACTGCAGGGTGACAGTGAATCTCCTGTGATTCCGTGTGATCCATGAATTACAAGTCAGGTCCTCCCCAGTATCCATCTCCTTAAGTCATGTGCTTTCAATGGAGCTGCCCTGATTTACAGTCCTTGCCAAGGAATGAATACATTTCTTTTAACCTAATAGAACTTTTTTTTTAATTTACCTAATTGAGGAATTAGGCACTCCATCTGGTCTCCCATTTGTAATTTTATTACACAGTGTTGTAAGACATATGCAGCTTTTTTCTTCTTTGAAAAGTGATTATGCTCTTTGTTACAGAGTCATATAAAATCCTACAACATTTGCTTCTGACTCCCAGTTTTGTATTCCAAACTCCAAATTTAGAGCCCTATAAAACTAGTTTATTGAATTCAGTATGAAAAGTTACGATTTCTGTACATAAATACTTTAAGAAACACATTCTTACTGTCTCTTAAGTTCTCTAAACATTTATTTAAATACACCTCTCAAAAAAACAGTTTCAACCTTCAGAAATGAATTGCTGCCTAAAATGGGTTTGACGAGAATTTAGGTCAGAAAACAGAAAATGTCTGAGTTTTGAGATACATCCTGCAAGGCAGGAGTGTTTTTTTGGAAGGTGCAAACTCAGAAGGTCCATCTCAGTTGGGGTTACTTAGTTGGGCTAAGCTGGTACGTGATGCTTGGGAACCGTCTGCCCTGATGCTGGGGGACTGAGACATCTTGAAAGAGCTTTGCAGGTAGGAAAAGAGGGATGTGAAGAGTGTCACACGTGGGCGCAGAGGGGACAGATCTGGCTTTTTTTGTCTTTGAATGACACGCTCTTTAACCTGGCTGTGGTTTTATCACAAGCACTGTTACCGGCATTACTGATGTGTCCTCCAAATCACAGAATAACCAGGTTGGAAGAGACCCACCGGATCGTCGAGTCCAACCATTCCCACCAATCCCTAAACCATTCCCCTAAGTACCTCGTCTACCCTCACCTTAAACACCTCCAGGGACGGCGACTCAACCACCTCCCTTGGCAGACCGTTCCAATGCCTAACCACCCTCTCCGTGAAGAATTTTTTCCTAATCTATATGTGCAGAGAGAGGAAAAAGCAGGAGACAACAAAGCACAAAAATCTCACCTGCTTCTCTCAGGGCACAAATGTCATCCAGCAGCCTTTACCTTTCCTGGACATTAAAAAAATGGTTCGATGAACATCTATTGCCCCACACCTCCTAAACCCTTTCAAGAACCCCCATGCTTCTAGCTGGCTTTTTCTATTTTTTCAGTCTGGAGATAAGTGTCCCATCTCCCTGGTACTGGTACAGCGCTGCCCAATTAACTGGGGCTTTCACTGAGCCAGAGCCTGATTTACTTTCAGCGACTAAGAGTCAAACACGGTCGTTTTAGACCTTGTTGACATAAATCCTCCCTTGCAGCCTTGCTGGACAGAACGCAGCACATCGTGGGAGCAAATGCTCCGAGGCCACAGGGGTTCAATGACAGAAACTATGTAGGAAAGTGGGCAGAGGGGCTGCAGCTGAATTCGGGCTGAATATTAAGCCTTAAAATCCAAGGTGAAAGGATTCTCCTTGGGCCAGAGTCACCGCTGAACTGCATTTCTGTATTTGCTGTGCTTTGCCCCAGTAGAATACTTGATCTGGTCCTGAAGTGTCACATCTCTGAAAAAGAGCCTCTGACCCAAAGCGGTCCAAGGAAAGTGTCCTTCACCTTATTCTGGTAGTGGGATGAGAATAAACTGGGAAGATGATTGATTAGCTATGTCACACCTTGGACCTGTACATCAGTAAATTTAGGTGTAATATAGTGAGGTGTTTCCTGGGGGATGCTGGAGCCACAGGAGACTGTGTGCTAGCACCACAACACATACTGGCTCATCACTGGCAGCTAATGAGCATGGAGAGGAATCAGCATGATGGATCAACACAGGTAAAGTGTTTTCCAGCATGCCTTCTGCATTTAGGTGTCTTACAGAGCTGTATAAAGCAATAGGAGTGTTAAAAGTGGCTTTCAAAGGCATGGGTGACAGCAGTACACTTGCCAAACCCTGGACCAGTGATAGAAACCATTAAGAGAGCAAATACCAGTAAATGTGTTTTTCTTCTCTTTGCTTTTTGGAGAGCCACCACCCGCAAGGAAAGGCAAGACTGCCTCTGTAAATTAATAAATGCAGATAATGAGTCCCAGACTAAAGCATGTTGGATGATGCCCTGGCAGGATGGTGGGAGGGGTTGTGCTTTTTGGCACACAGCTCCAGAGAGCTGATCATCCTGCCTCACCAGCCTGTTAAGCTCCAAAAGCAACAACCAGAGTGCAGTAAAAAAACCCCCTCTCTCTGCTGCTAATAACCAAAGGGACTGATTAGGCTAGAGGTGAGGGAGTGCACTTACCGGAGACATGTGGACAGGGAGTCTGTTCATGACAGTAGTTTGATAGAAAGGATCCATTTGCTCCTCGACCATACCCAGAGATGGGCTCATCATTAAAGATGATTTCTCTGAAGGGACCAGCATGTCTAGGATATGGTAGAGCCAGCAAGGCTCAACAACCCTTTCAGCACCCTAAAGTTTGCCTGGAGCGTTGCTTTAGCAGACCTCCAAAGGGACTCAGCAATACTGGCTGGGAAGGGAGTAGCATATATAATGAGAGAGCATATATCATTTCTAAGAGCTTCTAAGACTCCCCCAGGAGAAAGAAAACAGCACTGAGAGCTGAACCCATGTGGACTTGATAAGCAGGTCAGCAAATGTGCATCCTGCACATGTGGGAGACCTGGAGTATAAGTTTCCATAGGGAAAAACTTCTCAGCTTTTTATTCTCTCTCCCCTAGAGACACTGTCATCTTAAAATGCTCTGCAAACACGAAAACAAATCATACTGTCAAAAGATCATGCATTAGAAACAAATTACACTCTCTAAATGCATCTTGGTAATATAATTGATAAATGGTGAGTATGCGAAATAATTGAAAAAGTAGGGGGGGGATGTGCAGGATAAATGACTAAAATAGGAAGGTAATGAACACGTGTAAGTAAGACCCACAAACAATAAATATAAATTACGGTGTGACAAAATGTAAATAATCAGAGCATTTCAGGCCCAAAATGTGATCCCTCTTCAGGACAAACTTGTGATGGCAGGTCTGCAAAAGCCTTAGAGAGGAAAACAAGAAGAGGCAAGGTTATCTGGACTCTTTGAAATGGCAAGCACAATGTATTAGCCCCTGACTTCATTACTCAGAAACTTCACTGGCACTGTGGAAGTAAGATGCGTTACTAACTTGCTTCTTACCTCCACCCACCATACAAATGATTCTGGCAGGAATGATGCCACCAGCCTTTCACACCCTGCTATAGATGGATTGAATAAAAAAAAAAAAAAAAAAGAGAGGGGGGGATGGAATTTATCTTCCCTAATTCAGCCATTCAAAAGGGGCTTTTGATGGCTAAGTCATTTCTCCTGATCACTGTACTTTCCCCTTCTCTCCATGATGCCTTGGGAATCCTTGTGATATTCAGAAAGAAATGATGACTGTCCTCAGCATCTCCTGCAGATGTACATATCAAGGTAGCTGCTTGTCCACTGTGTAGGTTTTAAACCCTTCTCTTTGTTTCCAGGTCCTAAATCCATCCCAGATCCTTGGGATTACATTCTCATCAAAATCAGCCCATGCCAAGACCTTTTCAGCACGAGCAGGACTGCAGCCTGAATTAGGAATGAGGCTCAGCCATTGCTGCAGAGGTTATAACGCAGCTGGAGATCAGGGCTGAGGATGCACCAAGCCATGTGGGAAGAGATTTGATGGGAGACGGCTGGCGGATTTGGAATCTGGCCTCCTGGGTGACTCTTGACTTCTGAAAACCAAGTTGAGAGGGTGACACTTAAAGCTTGATTTACTGTTTCAGAATATGGTTGCTTTGTTTTTGGAGACCTTTAACTCATTGCCCTGCTCACCTGCCCTGAGCACCTGGCAAAATTGCTGTGGGCTTATATCCAGTTAGATGGAGGTGGGCTAGGACTGAGAAAACAGTTCCTTCATGGATGGATTTGAAGAAAAATACTTGCTGCTTACTCTGACCGAAGGTCATTTGGAAAGTGCCTCTCAGGAGTACAGTTTATGGCAAAGATTGCGCCCCTCTGCCTTGCTGCTGGCTCGCAGATGATATCACGTGTCAGAAATACAGCATGCTCCACGTCTAGGGGTAATAATAAGAAAAGAGACAAGAATAAAATGCAAACCATTGTCAGTGGTTATTTCCATGGATAGTCGTCGTTCATTTAATAGCACGGAATCCATCATGTTATGCCTTATTTCAGCTGTGATTGCTCCTGAGAAAAGATGTAGGTCACATCGTAGACTGCAGCGCCTTTGAGAAGAGCTCATAGTGCAGTTTTCAGGTAGCAAGAGAGGGGGAGGGTTGCTTTGCCACTTTATTTTACAGTTGTGCTGGCACCCACACTTAACTGAAAGTGGTAGAAAATGTCACTAACCGAAACGGGCTGTGGGGCTGTGCCACTCTGGAGTTCACAAACACAAGGAGAAGCTGCCAGGGGTGTAGAAGGAAAAAAGGGAGGGAGAAGTTTTGAAATTTTGGGTTATAGGTGAAAACAAGGTTCATTCTGCAATCATGCACCTCTACAGCAGCCCAAGAGCCCAGTTAGTGGCGGTGCCGTGACAGAGCCTGGGGGAGACAGAGCAGCCAGAATGTCCTGATTTCAACGTAACCCTACAAGCTATGGCTTGGGACATAGCCTTACTCCAATTTAACAGAGGATTTCATGAGCCTCAATTAGTAAGGTTATTAATTAATCAATTATGTAAAACAGATGTGCGATCAGATATCCTGTTAGACAGTGATACAGCTCATTGTTAAAACTTAATTAACTTGTAGGCTTGAGGACAAAAGAAGAAAAAACCTCTACCAAAGAATCAGTTAGGAGAGAATGATTTCAGCTGAGGATGGAAACTGGGCTTGAGACCAGACAGGATGACAGCCCCGCTCTTAGATGATATCAGAGTGGTTTGGGTAGTTTAACAACCAGCCTGATGTTTGTCTCTACCACTCAGCCAGCTGAGACAAACTGTGCTCTCTTGGTTGCCCAACTCAGTCTGTGGTAGCTCGTTTTGAAGAACTGTGTAGTTCCCACCTCACCAAACTGCCCTACGTGACAAGGGAGGAGTCGAGCAGATGGATTTCTTTGCGCCCCACAGCTTTTGCAGTAGGAGCGGAGGGGAGCTGCTGCTTTCATGTCACAAACAGCCACCAAAGCTCATTGTAGGTGTTGGATTCTTATGTGACTTGTACCAAAAGCAATGGGAATATTGATCTTCTGTAATAGCCCCTTGTAATCTGAAGTATTTCAATAGCTGACATTAATCTGTGAAAACCTACATCTTGTAACAGTTTCAGTTTTATTTAATTTTACTTTAGGCTAGTAGTTATTTAGGTCAGTTCCTTGCCAGTTGTGATAAATTGATACATCATCCGCAATGGAGCAAAGCTGTGTCTGTGTGCTCCCACTTGTATGGACTCTTACTCGAATATATTTGCATTAATTGGATTTGTGATATTCAACAGAGAAAAATCAGAGTCAAATATTTTCAGAGCTAATGCGCTTCCAAAGCATAAACCAACGTGTTTCTGGCCCTTTCCTCTAACAACATGTTCTGGGGTCAATTTTCTCATGTTTGAGGGCCAGATTGCAAATGCATTGGCTAGGAATGGAAGTAGAGTCATGCTCCAGCAATGACTTTTATTGAGTAACTACAGACAAGAAAAGGCGGTTATTACCTGGCAGAGACCCTTCATTTTAAGTTTGCTTCACAAAATCGCTCTCTGCCCAATGCTTTAATATGGAATTGCAGGAATTTATAGTGACATGTGAAGGAAGTTGATAATACCAGTAGCTGCCAGACACCATATTTCTTTCTAAATCTGGTGTCAGCAGAGGGCTTTCTCGCACAGCTACAGCTGGGAGGGCTGTGTAGCCACTGAGTGCACACAATAGAGCTTTTACATACCTCTGCCTCGTTACCGGGCTGATACAGTGCTGGCAAAATCTGAATTTCCTCCTGGCCTTGCTGTTCCCTGCCTCCCAGAGTGCACCGTGTGGTCTGTCTTTATAATCCTGTAATTCAAGCGCTGATGAAGCAGAGGCTCTGTCCTGGAAGCAGAGGATGGGACTGCCTGGTGGGTCTGTCCCTCTCATTCCCACTTTACCTACACCTGTTTGTTTCACCCTTTTTAAAATTCTTTTTCCAAGACTGCATAAAACCTGCTCTTCGCTCTGACTCCCCAACCCCCCTGACACAGACGGTCTGCTTTGAAAGATGGGAGTGCTCACAAAGTCAAAAGCTTATTAATAGCTCTCTGCCTCTTTTTAATCTATTCAGAAAGCTGTACAGTGTGCAAAGCTGTTGTGACATGGTTTTTCTTTTTAATATCTCACCCTTTGACTGTCAGTATTTAAGGAAAAATGAAACTAATCATCGGCGCAGGCTGTAATGCTACTTTCTAGAGCTGGTGTGCATCTCAACAGAAAATTTTGAAAGACAGATAATAAGAGTGTGTGCATGTGTGTGAGTATAAATGTACGCACGCACCTCTCAGAGAGGATTTCCCAGAACAAACTAAGACCAGTATAGGCATTAGCAATATAATATTAGTAAGATAAAGAAAAAAACACATTGCAAAACAGGGGGGTGGAGGGGAAGGGGCAAAAGACTATCTGTTTGTAAATGGTTAATCTTGAAACTTTGTCATGTGTACTCCTTTCCCTGCAGAGGTATCGGTCCCCTCTCCGTGCATTACAGCCCAGTCTGGCAGGTTCTACTGAGGATGCAGAGTACAATGTTTGGGTGAGGATGGAGTCCACTGTCCTCCAGGTAAGAGCCATCACTGATAATCGTTTTCCCTGAAGCCCAAACTGACCTTTTACCATTGCTGGAGCAACATTTCAGGCGCAGACGCTCTTCACTGGTACGAGAGAAGCAAAGGCTGTAGATCCTGGCAGGGATATCGCAACAAGTAGTGCAAGATCCTTGTCAGAAATGGAGGACAGAACCATGGAAAAGGTAGATTTACATCCACTCAACTTAACAGGGCGGGATGGGTGGGACATAATATCTTCTAGCAGTATTTTAATGTATGATGCCAAAGTACCAATTCACAGCATTTAGCTCAGTACAAGTTGTTACAGAAGAGATTAGCGTAGTATGGGTGACAAAATACCAGCACAACCTTATATGAAGCATGGAAGAAACTCCCAGAAGTGGATATCCCAAAAAATAAAGTCTAAAGACAGTGGTGACTGAAGGAGGAAGGTCTCAGTGGTAAGGACCTGGCAGTTTTCTGCACAGCGGCTCCTCAGAGGTGCAGCTGGCTGGGTTAAGGAGGGATTCAGCCCCCATGCACACTGTAAACTCTCCCTTCTTCCCCTGAAAAACTCGCTTCTTGGCCTTGGCCAGTACTTCTCAGGGCACATGATAGTAATAGCATGTGTGTATTTATATAAAAACATATACACACTTATACATGCCACATATATATAGATACACACGTGTCATGATCCCATATATACACATTCATAAGTATACAGAAAAAAGAAATGTGTGTGTGGGTACGTGCATGTAATACAAAACAAAGCTTGCAAGACACCCTCAATTCTGGAAGTGGAAGGCACATTTAAAAAAAACAACCCCAAACAATAAAAAACTCTAATCATTGACCCTTCTCACAACTAAAATCTCATTTGCAACTCACACACTCTTAAGCTTCGGATGTGGTTTGCTCGCCTTCCAGCCCCCAGTGCCACAGGGGCTGACATCTGGCACAGCTGAATCACTTAAACATGAAAGATAAGCACTTCAAAGCATCTCAGGGTGGTATTGGAAAGGGAAAGCCCATTTGTTCTCCGAGTCGGATAATGCAACATACTGGAAGTAGCGTGTGGCACCCATGGTAAAGATAAACTAATGAATGCAGTCAATTTAACAGAAATGGAAGGCAGGTCTTGCCCCTCAACAGCACAACTCAGCCAGTGCTGTATGGACAGAGGAGTTTAATGTATTACCTGATGAGATGATAATTGGACAAACCTTTGAAAATATGCTTCATGCTTCCATGTGGTCCTTTAATATTGCACATACAGAGGAAAAGTGACAGAATAACATTTTTAACTCTGTAACTAGCACTGTAATAATACTGGCTATTTAAATTAGATAACACTAAAGAGGAGTTCTAAATTAATAACAGAGATACAAAACCAGACGTTTGTAAGTGAGGAAGGCTTCCCTTCAATTGTATTCAATATAATTTTGTCTTCGTTTATACTCTAGATAATGACCACTGTAGAACGTAGCTGTGTTTATAGAACCGTCCTGGATATATTCAGAAGAGACAGAAAAACATCACAATTTGCAGACTGGGGAGGAAATAAAATGGAAAGCTTCCCCTCCACTAGTTCCTTAAACATCAATTTTAATGTAATTTGAAAAGTTCTGATTTTGGTACAGTTATTACTTTCAGTTTGGTTTCATTTCTGCTTTTAAAATATAGCTTTCTAGAGACCTTACATTAACTTCATAGATCACAGCTGACATTGAACAGAGGTAAGAGGTATAAAGCAAATATAAAAGACCATCCATTTCCATGCATGATTAAATGCTGACTCAAGGTACTGCAGTATTTTTGATCCTCAAAGTTTAATAAAATTCAGGACAGGCAATAGGGAGTCGCAGACAAATTAAAATTTATTGAGACAGACAAAAATGCAACTATTCCAGACTACAGTTAAGCATTTACAGTTAACCAAAGATAGCAAAATGCTCACGTTCCACAAGTCCTTATGGAAAAAGCATTCAGAATTTACTATGCAATTCTACTTACTATGATAGTCTACATCCATCTACAGTAGGGACATCAAACTGAAACACGTAATATTTGGATCTTTCCTTACAGATCTACGCATTTAACGATAATGGACATCAACAGCATTGAGAAAAGTATAAAAAGACCAAAACCCACCTACTGTAGAAAGGGTTTTTTGATGTATAGTAACTGTACAAAGCAGTCTATGTAGGATAGGAACCGGAATGGCATACAGAAAGGACTGCAATAAAAGCCAACAAATGTAGGAAGCTAAGCTTGAGCAATCAGGTGGTCTGTATCAAATGGTGACCTTAGATCTATGTCATTTTCTGCTTGAGGGGAAAAATGCTACAAAACTTCTAATATCAAAATGTTTCCATGCCAGAAATGTACACTGAGACTAACAGACGAGGCTGGAGAGGCAAAGAGAAGCATTCACTAACAAACAGGTTTGTTTTAAATATAAACTTTACATTTTCAATATAAACTGTAGAATAAATATTAAATAAACAATTCAAATGGTTTAAAATAATAGTAAAGAATAGCTTAAAAAAAGGCAAAGAAAAAGAAAAGGATTCTCACAGCAAAGGCCAGTAATGACCCCGCAACCCCAACTGCGCTGAAATCCAAACTCAAGGAGATTTTGATTTAACCACAGTAGTTAAAAGGACACCTTGAAACATAAAGCAATGCCTAGTAGTATTTCATAGTTGCTAACATGAAAAGAAAATGAGATTAAAAATTGGTTTGTGTCTCTTAAAGAATGGGACAGCTCTGATTTCACAATGAGAAAATGTTTGGAAGGTCAATGACTTGACGCAGATGGGAAGTCATACTTTAAAAAAAAAAAAGAAAAGAAAAAGAAAGGAATTAGATTAAGCTGGAAGCAAATGAAAACCTTTACAAAGCCTGAAGAAGGGGAGGGGCTTGATCTGGAAGAGCACAGGTTCTTGGTTTATTTTAAAGAAATGAAACCTTTTCTTAATGCATCTTGCCAAATTAGACACACACGTGTATAAATGCACATACACACGGAACACACACATGCACACACACACGTATATATAGGCTGCAGATCCCCCAGCCACTGCAGGATGACAGTGGATCACAAAAGACATTTGTTAAATGGCTCTGTAAGATTTGGAAACTTGCTCTTGAAGCAATTCATAGTCTGAGCTGCCCTCTCAAGCACGACTACATCTGCCCTGCTCCTGACTAGGCTGTGACATTACATCTTTAAACTATCTTGTAGTCTGAGCTAGTCAGACTGAGCTAGTCCATAAAATGACATTTTCCCGATGCTGGCCCTGATTCAGAACATTTGAACAACTGAAGTAGGTGACAGAACGTTCACCTGGCTAGAGGTGTCCTCTTGAATCCAGGCCAGTGGGCTTAAAAGGATGAGGGGTGTGCGTGTATTTGTGCATTTACTTTCTTTTCTTTCTATGCAAAGGTAATTGTGCTGCCTGAAGTTAGCTGAACCAACAAGCCCTTCTTGCCTGGCTGTGCTGCAGTTTGACTGGTACCCACGGCATATTTGAGCTGGGGAGTCTGAGAACTCGGTGTTTGTTTTATAGCTTGACATATAAAGCCTGCCTGCTCTGACGTGGAATAGTTACATGCAAGAGATTACATCTAGGAGAGGATCAAATGGTGTTGAGAAATGGCTGGTAGTGGTATGTTGGCTCATGTAAGCTGAAGGATGCCCACATTCACTTTTAAAGACTTACTTAACAGCTTTTATTTAACCATTTTGTGTGACTGTATGTGACACAGAAGGGCTGTAACCTTGGATCCTGGAGCTACCTGCAAGGGCTTGGTTGGATAGGCTTTACCCTGGTGAGATGCTGAGCAAGGATTTACTGTGTGGCCTTTGACGTAGCGCACAGTTCCAGGATAAACTGTTGCAAAGGGACTCAAAGCTGCAGAAAAAAAAACCCCTAGTTGTGTGTGGAGAATGAGTCCAGTCAGGGGGATAAGCATAACTATTGATTGTTGACCTTAGCTTTATGTGAAAATGAAGTAGTAACTCTGCACAGGACAGCAGAGCTAGACGCAGAGAGTATGGGTTTCATTAATAAAACACCAGAAGGAAACCAGCCACGATGTTTGAGAGGCAAACTACTGGTAGCGTTCAATTGCTTCTCACAAAATCATATTGTTTAGGGAAACAGAAATGCCAGTTTTATCTGTCCCTCTTGCAAGTCAGCATCATTTTCTATGAAAGACAAGTAGAATAAAGCATTTGTGTGTGTGTTTGCAGCTTACGGTCAGCGATTTAAAAATAAATTTTCAAAATTTTCAAAAGCTTTTCTCAAAAAAGGCATTTGAGGCAGGGAGGATTGCAGGCCTTTTGCAAAGGGCTGTGATGGCAGATTTTTAGGAGGATACAGGGGCGTCAAACAACACCCAACAAATTCCTCACAATTTTACACATCCTTCTGCATTAAAAGCAATTATTCAGGCTTGCTCTGTGCTCTCAGGACATTGAACTAGATAAACAGGAAACGAAAGAAGAGAAAACAACTGAACGCCCGCAACACATACTGTTTGAAAGGCATTCCTCTTTGGTACTCTACTTCTAATTAAGTCTGAAAGCAGAGGTCCTACACCGAGCAGGAGAGGGGCTGCAGAGCTCTGCTAGGCTCTGCAGTGGCTGTGGACTTTGGAGAAGGGTGAGGACCAAGTCCTTGGGTTGGTGTCCCTGGAAGAGTGACTTCTGCCAACCACAGTATTTTCCTGGGTTTGAGCAAATATGTGACTTGTCCATGTTTTGATTCCATACTTTCTCCACTTCTATCTCCAACGCTAACTTGGAGGAACCCAAAATTCGATTTGTTTTCCGTGTAATAAGCACATTTTTCATTCTGTAAAACAGTTCACAAGCAAATCACAGGCACTGCTAAAATACTTATATCTGCCTCCTCATGCAAGAGTGGAGTTAAGGTGGTACTTAATGTTTCTGAAAAACAGCAAAAATAATAAAAGGTCACCGTAGGACATTCCTGCATCAGAGAACTGGAATGGGAAAGGACACAGCAAATAATCTGACGTCAATATGCTGTGATACAATTGCAGAGTCACATGTACATGGAAGATGCTGAGGGAATCACAGTTGATTGTGTTTTAATAATATTGTCTTTTGTGTGTGTGAGTATTACAAGTATGCAGCCTGTCACACTGACCAAGGGGGTTGGGCTTTTGAAACATGACCACTTAAAGTTCTTTTTTTCAATAGGCCAAATAAATATTAAAGAAACAATAGCTTAGTACTTTTGACGGTTAGTGTCTTTGACAGCTTGATAACTTTGGAATGAAGGATGGCTTAAACTAAATGAAGACAGGCAGATCCACAGTGTGTGAGCAGGAAGCAGAGGTGCCTGCATGATATTAGGGCAACTCGGGGCAAATACGCTCAGACAGAAGCTGAGGAACATCTGCGGAGCTGGTTATGATGCTACAAATTCACAAAACACTTTTTCCTCAAATGCTTGGGAAGGCAGATGGACTGGTTTCTGCCTGTAGGGTTTGGTCCATGACAGGTGCAGGTTTTCAGCATCTCTTGAGGTCAAGGCTGTGTTGCTTAACCAAATGAATAGTGGCAGTGAGCTGATCGACACTGGTGGGAGCTTTGCCTTCAGCCTGTTGGACTCTTTCTCAGTGAATGTAAGGAAAGGAAAAATTCCACCAGTGGGTTTCTTTCTGGATTAAACCCCTGGTGCTGTGCAGCCAGAAGTCACTAGCCATAGAGACATATACTTTACTAAAATGTAACAAGTAAGGACTAGAAAATGAGGCACCTACTTTTCCTTTTTCATGAAAAATGTTTCTGGTATGAACCATGTAACTATTTATGACACAAATTCTCTACAGTTGATAACATGAGAAGGGATTCTAAGATTTTTACTGGTTTGTTGAGCCCCTTTCTGTGGTGATTATTCCATAGAATATATTTCATAAGCTGTGCCAGTGAGGATTAAGACATGAAATGCTTTTGCAACACAACTCATTGCCCCTGTGGGTAGAACAAAAGTCCTCCACATCAACCAAACAAAAGCTGTATTCCAAACAGTCTTTGCTGGAAAAAAAAAAAAACAGTTGTCTTCCAAATTAAACAGACGATACAAAATTAAACTCATTAGAGAGGGAATATTTGTGCCAGGTACTCTCAAATACAATTGCAGAGATATCATGTGACTTGCAGTATTGTGCAAAACATGAGTCCTCATTATGATGGGCACTACCATATATAACCAATTTCATCATCCTTATCATCATCTTCATCTTCATCATCTTCATTAGCTGCTCTTACATGAATCTTCAGTTTCCCATCTTTGTCTTTTTTTGCTGCTTCAGGTTCCTCTTCCAAATCATCCAACAATACAACAGATCCACCACTGCCAAAATCCCCTGAGGTTTCTTGCTCTTCTTCTGAAACAGGTGAGCAGAGAAGGTCACTCACATGACACCAAAGCCCTTGTTTATGACCTTTGTCATTCAAACCACTGTCATTTGCAACGTTACTTTTTAAATTAATGGGTTTCATGAAGCAACCTCTACATTTCAATTTTCATCCTGAACTGGGATTTACTTAAAAAAAACCTACTTGCATAACAACTTATGTGTTGCCCTCCCCTCAGAGACTCAACCAATTTTAAGGAGAAAACTGACTCAGTTCACAGTCATGCAATCCAGAAAATCATTACTCATTTGTAAATACTTTAATCCCATCAAAACTATGTGAAACCAGGCTAAAAATACTCCATAAATTGATTTTATTCAAGTGCGTAAAACACACTCTGCAAATGTAGCTACTGAGCCTAACATCTGTGATGTGGTTCTGGACATCTCAGACCTTTGAGGTCTCAACTTTTTCTGTTCCTTCTTGAAGAAGAAAGCTGCATCAACAACCAGCACTAAAGCATTCTGAAGGAACAGGCCTGAAATTTTGCCTAGGTCTAACAGCTAAGTGGTGATTTTACCGATCTACATAATGTCGTTCTGTCAGCAATTTTATTGGGCTCGGTTGTCAATTTATAAAGTTTTCTATGTTTAGCCTTTCCTCTGTCTGCAAAGACATTTTTTCATGAAATCCCAATAAATGTGCATTCCAGAGTTTACAGAGCTTAATAACCATGCATAGCAACCCATAGCCTTAGTTTTATTAGCAATTACTGCATTTTCCAGGATGGTAGCAACCTTATCTTATCAGGTGTTATTGCCTGTTGATGTCTGCTGCGTCCCTTCAGTCCAAAGGACCAACATGTTTTTAAGAGCTCCGGTTGTAGCCCGATTAGGAAAATACAGGAGCACTTTGAAGACTGGTAGTCATGTTTCCCCGTTG
Source organism: Clamator glandarius (assembly GCA_033459285.1). Lineage (NCBI taxonomy): Eukaryota > Metazoa > Chordata > Aves > Cuculiformes > Cuculidae > Clamator > Clamator glandarius. The sequence continues at coordinate 310,864 of JAUNZM010000203.1, forward strand.
TCACTTTTGTTATCGTACAGCAATAGCAGGGCTCACAACAGTGTTAATTCTGTTGTTGTCTGGGGAAAGCACATCATTACTCACCACAACTAACTGTCCCCTGCTTTCTTGAGCCGGCTATCTCATTCCCGTACTTATCGACACACCAGCACTGCCCTGTGCTGCCATGGCACTGAGTGGCTTTGTAATAACCTTCTTCATTGCACCGTGGGATGAAAGCACCTGAATAAAATATAAGGTATAATCAGTAATGCCTCCACGGGAGCAAGCAGGTATATAGAGTATTGTGAACGCGTCACTTATTTACATGAAGATCTTTACAGCGCTGGCAAGAAAATACATGTGATTATCTGGTTCCTAGAAGGGAGCAAAAATGATATATTATTAACTATTTTCAGCCACCCTGGTCATTGCACAATGCATAAATGTTTGTGCATATGTAGCACATGGAAGTTGATGGCATACAATACTAGGGACACGTTCAGTCTGTCCCTGAATGATATATGTTCGCACGGAGCCCCTTTCAGATTTAACTCGTGGTTTTAAACTTTTCTTCCCAACTGGATTATTATCCAACTTCATTAATACTGCATTTCCCTTCCATTTGCACTCCTTTAGTGTTTATCATTTAAGTCTTTCCACAACACTGTAATTATCCCTGGAAGGTATCTGCCATCTGCTTGCTATTCATACTAATCTCAAGCACAACTTCTGACTTACTGAAAGTTCTCATGTATGAAAAAAGTAACGCATAAGCTTTACAGAGAGGCACAACAGGATTTAAAGTCAATAAGTCTTTGGATTTCGAGCCCAAGATTCGCCTCACAATAAAACTATTATACTTCAGCCTTGTAGAGCGTGGCTCATTCTGGCTTCCACAGACAGTGAAGCTCTCAGGAGAACCCCCTTTTATTGTTCCCACCATTTCCAGCAGATACAGCAAATGTACTTCAATATGAAAAGCCCTCTTGTCCTTCGAGATGAGTTAGCTTTATTCCCAGGGGAGATCAGTACAGTCATTTTCCCCTCTTTGCCAATTGCTTGAATTTGAAACATGGCAGAAACCCACCTTTGCCCCCAGATTTCTTGTCTCAAATGATTTTTGAGAAAGTATTTCTCTCCTTTGTCAAATATAACAGTGATTTACTGGTAACGCAGTAAGTTTTTAAACTAGTTCCATGTGTACAGTGTCTTTTCAGACAGTTCATGTGTCAAAGGGGCTATTTCCACTACATTTCTCACAGAAAAAAATGAATGAGAAGATGTTGCCCCAATGTCATGAAATCTCCTATATAAAAGACATAATAGTGGAAGTCAATCTCATGCAAACAAACACACACATATCTATATAAAGTGAATCTCTGAATTTCCAATCTCATCACACTGCAGATCTTGTCTGTTATTTGAGTGCTGCTAATGTAGGTCTGGAAGATGAGAACAGAAACCTTTGAACAGCTGCAGAAATCTTTGTATATCTGATCAGTTTTGGAGACCACTTCATATCCATTAGTGAGAGTATTTTAAATAACTTCAAGACGTGATATTATAGCATGTTCGCTTGTAGGTACCACTCTTATGGTCAGGTACAAATGTAAGCATAATGACAACAACCAGAGATTAATCTTCACTGTTCATCAAAAAAGTGGTTCTAAGAACCATGTATTTACATTCAACTTCACGGGTTTTGTTAAGTTGATGCTCACTGTTCAATCTTTTATTTCAATTTTGATTAAGAACAGTGGTTTTTTTCATATTTATGCTCATGTCCTTGCTTTGTTAAGCACTCTGGGTGTTTATCACACTATATACAACCTTAAGAAAAGTGCTCGGGTGCTGATTTTCAGCTGGTGTAAATCAGCATAGCCAGTACCAGCATCAATGGGACTCCTCTGTTACATCAGATGAGCACCTGGCTCCAGAGAATAATCAAAGAGGGAACCTCAGAGGCATTATAGGGTTAACAGAGAACAGCTTCTGCATTTTAAACTCTTATGCTTTCTTTTTCCCTTGGGCAATGCAACATTTCCCTTTGAAAGAGGCCTTTTTGTATAGTTTCACTGTATTTCTTGTAAGGTATTAAAATGTTCCACACTGACTGTAAAAGCCAGAGATTTAAAAATAAATTATGGCCCAGGCTCACTGCCAACATAACTGTGTGTGGAAAGGATTCGCACTTTGGGTCACAGTGAAGAGCAGAAGGTACTTTTCCTTCTGTACGGGAAATTTGTGCCAATTTGTATGTAACACCAGAGCTTTAAATATTTAGCTATACATACTAATGCCACAATATTTGCCAGCCATCAGAGAAGATTACAGCACGTCCTTTCCAATGTGTTAGATGCAGGTGATAATCTGGTGGGGACAAAGAGTCACTGGGAGCAAGCGCCGTGCAGTGTGATGATTCATCCTGCAAATCCTGCACAAATCAGGCCCTGCATTCACTAGAAATAAGCTCTGCTCTTCTGGAGTGGCATCCAGACAGCCTGTTTAGTGGGAATAGTTCAACCCCATGATTTGGTTGGTGTCAGAGAACATTCACAGGGCTCGTAAAGACATGGGAGTTCACATTTCTTCTCCAAAGGTTCTTGCACAGACAAGTGCAGAGAAGACCACTGGTGCACCAGCTTTATTATTAACCGCTACAAAACATCACGCCCCACTGAACTGCCTCAGGCTAGTGAATCATGCTTCCCCATCTCTCTCTGTCCCTTGGAGCATTTAATTATTCTGCACAAGCTTGAACAGCATCGTTGCATCTATACCCTTCCTATGGCTCCAGATCTATATATCTTCTGGGTTATTTTGCATCATTTCCTTATCTATATAATACTCCCCTTCGTCAGAGGACATAGGGAGAATAATTATATGTTAAAGATAGTGAAGCACACAGGTAAAAGCCTGATGGAATTAAGTGTTAGCCGGCACATAGCTCCCTGTACTAGCTATTATGCTAGCTGAATTCACAGGGCTGATGATATAGAAGAAAATAGTGATGGGAGCAGAAATTTATTACCTTAGTGATGTGGGAGAAGCATTATCAGGCTGCACAGTTGTATGCTCTAAAAGTACACTCTCTCTGCAGTTAATTGTACTCTAGGTAAATCTGGTAGGAAAAGACGAATAGTGCTGTTTACTTTTTAATTCAGTCCCCTGGGATGCCAGCCTCTACTTGAAAGCCTCCAAGTTCAATATACCTAATGGCAATGGCTTTGAAGTACTTCGTTGCAACTGTCATGTGTTGTGAAAAATATATAGAGAACAAAATATCAGAAGTCATCATTTTTTATCAATGGATACAGGTGAACAGAAATCTTCTTCACGCATACTGTCCAGAGTGTAAATGCTGTGCTCCGTGTGTCAGGGACAGAGGAGGAAAGAGAATAATTAAAGGTTAGCTTCTATAAAAATACTCATCTTTTTGATCTTTGTTGTTCTTGCTACAAGCATGGGGTTTTTTTGCCATGTGTATATTTTAGTTCCCATTTGCATGATTTTTCAGGCAGTGAAGAGAAAAGACAATGTTTTCTGCTGTATAAATACCTAGGAGATCAGATTAAAATCTCACAGACAGGTGCCATTATGCAGGCAGCCTTTCAAGGTAGGTGAAGCAAAGAGTTTCTATATTATAAATTTTCTATGCTTGGCACTTCTTGATTTATTGAGCTTAGCCGCTTTTACCCTTTTTTTTTTTTTTTTTATACAGTTGACTAGGAGTTATTTGTGGTAAGGGACTATTATTACTGCTTTTACTTTGTCATTGTACTTCTGCTATTGTGATCAGATCCCAGTGACGTGTGGTATAACTGCCTGCATGTTGTACTACCTGCAATACAGCCATCATTTTTCCCCACACACTGGAACAAACCACTTAAGTTTCAACCTAGATGACATTTATTGCATATAGCAAATAGCAACAAAGTATAAAATAAATAGGGGACAGCCAAAGCTATCTTTTAGGAACTGAGCATCTTTTTCTTTTAGGTGGCTTTGAAAATCATGACACCCCTGAGTCACAAAACTCCTCGTGATTTCCTCTAGCACAACAGGCATTTGAACACAATGCAAAATATTTACTGTATGGAGCACACATACCACTGCACGATCAATCCCCCCTTTGCTCCCTCAGCTATGAACAGCAGGAGTTTTAATGGTGAAGCTTCTTAATCTTTATGTGAACTTGCTTTGAAAGGATGACGGAACTAAACTGCAGTCCCTGTGGCCTTCGGCAATGTTTGTTCTTATTTTAAACCAAAGAATCCAGGCTGGGATTGTTCAAAATGTAACCGAACCTCAAGTCCAACGGCAGCGGCATCAGGGAATGGCAGGGTTTGGCAAAGATCAGTTCTGCAGAAGCCCTGTTTGCAGGGTCTGCTAATCGGTACCTAGAAATGTCAGACTAAGACAGGATTGCGACCTGAGAAGCAGCCTGCTGTCTGAGAAGTGTTTCAGCAGAGCTGACACGCGTGCTCTGTGCTGCAGCTAGTGATGCTGCAAGAACCCGACACAGGTTCCTGGTGACAGGTCTGACAGCCTGGGTCTGAGGTCAGCCAGCCTCTCCAAGGGTGAAAGGCAGGGCTTTCAGTAAATAGAGACCTTAATCTGTACCTATATGCCCACATGACTTGCCTTTATGTACATAAATGTGCTACCAGAGAAGTATCACTAAGATACCACCACATAATACTGCATGATGTTAGGGTACACATAAAGTTACCTCCCATTTACTCAACTGAACAACCTGAGATTTTACCAGTTAAGGGGGAAAATGTCATATGTAGATTTCTTTCACCTCATTTTAGATCTCCATCAAAGCAGTGTAAGTTATAAATGAATTTAGGCTCCCGATTTGTCAGTAAAGCGAGGGGCAGGCATTATCACAGCTTAAAGCATGGAGCATCCTGCAAGCCTGCCTGAAAGGAGATGACACAAATTCTTGTTTCCACGTACAGGGAATATACTGAAATATTTTTAAGTCCTGGACTGAAATATTTTTAAGTAACTGGACAAAACCGAACTCCAAGGAATACATACATTTCACCATAACTGGAAGAAGACATGAACTCATTGGCTATGCACTGTGTCATCGTCAGTCACCCTTCAGAAATGGGAGGCTTAAGTATCAAGCAGCCTCCGCACTTATTCTGACCTATGAGGTGATGGAGGCAATATTAAGCTCTGTGCAGACAATGTTTTGCATTTCTGAAGAGCTGTAAATTAGTTCTGAACTCATTGCCACGCTGACACCTGTTCTGAATGTTGCTATCTCATTATTTGTTTAATTTCATAGTGTCAGGCCTATACTCCGTGGTGAATATTCCTGACTCAAAACATTAGTCTCTAATTGAAAAACCATTACTGCATATAAAGTTACAATAATCACAGAAGCTTTAATTAGTTGAGTAAATGAATAGTAAAAAATCGAACTTACCCAACAGACTCTTCCCTCTACTTAGTTTTTGAATTCTATTCATTTCATTCTGGCAAGGAAGACCTAAAATATGATGTATGAGAATCAGTTTCCAGATGGTACGGGACAGACTCTGTAATGACTGGCTTCACTACTGACATGAAATGTCGACTACTGTACACCTGGGAATGGAAGAAGCCCATATGCTGGTACTGTACCGCAAAACAAATTTATGTCATTAGCTCCACTAATTAAAAAAAAAACCAAAAAAACCAACACACTGCAGTTGCAAATAGTGTTTGGGGGCCATTTTAATTGTTAAACCATTTTTCCTCTCTTTTCACCAAACTGACATAATGCCAGCTCTCTAATTTATGATTTGCTAATTGACTAATTACTGAATTAATAAAAGAGTAAGTTCTTGAGCTTTCTATCATCAATAGAGTTTGTTTCTAGACTGCGTGCGCCGCCACCACTTTGTTTGTTTTAACGAACAAGGGATATTAATACAGTTCGTTTGTGACATTAAACATTGTTACACATTGCCCTTTCACACCAGTGCTGGAGAAAAGAGTTTTTTAATGCAGCTGATTGCCAATTACCAAACTATCTCTATAAGCAGATTAATCAAACCTGAAACATGGGGAGACCCAAACAACATTTTTTTTTTTTTTGTACTGCCAATTGAACAACTCACCGCCTGGCTTCTGGAAGCAGTAGCACCATTCATTGTTCGAAAGCTTTCCATCTTTGAAGGAGTCGCAAGAGTTGAAGAGAGGCTTGACGCATGGCTCATACTTATCCAGATAAATGGCACTGATCTCCGATGGATCCAGCAGCAGGTCATAGTTCATGTCAAGTTTGTTGAACATCCAGCCTAAGGAATCCTTACAGATTGGTAGTATGCTGGTGTCAAATCCTGTAAGAAGACAGGCAAATATCTCCAGATGAACCCCAGCACGCTCACTGCACAGGAATCATTGCTAAGCTGAAGTGCTTCTAATTTTTATTGCCTGGACTCTGAACATTAACCTGACTTGCTCAAAGCAGAATAAAATTGTAAGACTGAACTCACTGGGTAAAGCTTAAAACCCAAGAACAGCTACAGACCAGAGCACTACTCATGCTCTTTAGAAGCCGTGGGGTGGAGAGCTGAGATTCATAGCCAATTACTGTAATTCAAAGTTATTTCTTCACCAAAAAAACTCACACTTTTTAATGTTTTCAGTCCAAATGGGTTGCCCTGAGTTCCAAGAAACTGTGATTTAAAGTGAAGTGATATAAGAAAAGGCTGCATCCACTGTATTTTCAAACTAGACTGAGTGTGATGCAATTTAAATTCTATTTTCCAGACCTGTTCCTGGTTCCCTGATCAAATCTTTTCATACTGTGCTCTCACCTTCCACCTCTCATCCCAGTTTTTCACTCCTAATCAAAACCCTGCCTCCTGTGGTGGACAACAAAATACTTTCATCTGGATTGTGAGCTGTCTAGTGGAAACGGGGGGAGAGAAGAGAAGAGGGGTCTCTTTGGCTTGCACCAGTCTGAAGGATGGCACTGCTTCAGCCAGGAGCTCCAGAGAACTCTGCATGCTCTCATATGCCATACCAGCACTATTATTCCTTGTAGCCCCCAGCATTGTGCAGCAAAAGAGGATTCTGCTCTTCCAGCACTTTGGAAACCACCATCATCATTCATTTTAATAGTCCAAATCCTTAGAAGACTGCAGCAGCATCACAGAAAGACCAACCATGCGTACAGATGCCCACAACATATATGCAACGCATGTTCCAGCATTCTGCAGTCTCCACAAAAACAGTAGCATTGCCTTCTTTCACAAACAAGACATCCCAGTCATCTGTGATGAAAGAAAGTATTTTTGTAATGTAGAGCTAATAAATTTGAAAATAGGGCTCTTGGTTTCAACAAGGACTCAGAAACATGCATAAATTGGCTGGGGATTTACAGGCACCTGAGCCACATGCTCTGGGCACTGCACGCTCACACACTTAAAGCTGCGTGCGACCTGCCTGTGCACGATTCATTCTGCTCTGACCCTTGTCAAGAAGCCTCATGGGCTTTTTCCTTTTGCTGCATCTTTCATTGAAAGAGGTCAAGCTTAGCCTTATTGCTGTAAGTGTCAAGTCCCATTTCAGGACGCTGCTTTGTTAAAGGGAAACTAAAGGTTGTTGCTGGAATCACACTGACAAGTTTGTCCAAGCTCTGCAGCCCACCTGCTATTTTAAGTATTAATCCAAAGGAGGGCAGAGCTTTTTGTACACGACTGCAGCTGAAGGTTGTCAGTGACATGGAGGAACAATCAGAAGTGTTATATCACTCATAATACATATTCCTCTAAGAAAGGAAGAAGTTAACACTACTTCCTCAGGGCTAGAGGCAGCTCAGTTAGGGAAGAGAGAGATCAGGCTGAACATTTCATCACATTTTTGTGTTATTACCTCCTCTAACATTATCTAATCAAGTTTGAGTGCAGTGAAAAGAAAAAGACCATGTGGATAGATGTAGGGAGAAAGCATTCTTGCCTTGCTGAAGCAATTAGGACAACTGACTTAAATGATTCTATTTGTCTGAAGGACGCAAGCAGGGTTTGGTCACTGTGCAAACTCTTACTGAATTGAAAGATTTAAGAATCCTTGACTTTGCCTTTAAAAGCACCAATGAGCAGGGTACAAGTAGTCAAATAGGCAGGGATGGACCATTCAGTTGTATGATGGAGCAGGGATCGGCACACGCTTCAGCTATGCCAGCTAACAGTTTCCAGGAGGAAAAACAGCTGGATTTCCTTTTTACCAATAAGATGCCTTCTCTGGTGATGGTCCTTACACCCTGTCATGGCACCTACTGCTGTTAAGGTAAATAACTACGACTGTTGTACAACCAGTTGAGTACAATATGTCTTGCTCAGCCCTTGTAGGTCTCTAAAGATCACCTCCTAGCTAGCAAGGATCGACACAGGGAAGAGAAGATCCTAGCATGAACTTGCCCCTGACAGTGCCTGTGGATTATTTGAGTCTTGTTTTCCTCCCTGCTGTGAAGTCTTTATCTGTGTGTACAACAGGCGCTCGGGGATACAACAGCCGCGTGCCCTCGGTACTGATCTGTCTGAGCAGAGCACAAGATAGTGACTGACGTGAATAGGAAGCTGCTCGGTGACACACCATCAGGGCTTAGGTGCTAGATACAATCATGAAAGGTCACTTATGAAGACAGTTAATTACATTACTTTGAAGAGGTTTTGATTGTAATTTCTAATTAAAAAGGGAGCTTTCGCTATTGTGACCAGAGTTCCAGATGAGGTTTATGAAGAGGTTGTATTATTAAGCAGTGCTGCATGATTTGACAGTGTGGTCTGGATGACTTTAAATATCACAGTGGTAGATGCAACTTAGCTAGGTAGTTATTATAAATGAAAACGTTAATTCTTTAACTGCCCCTCAGTACATGGTGGAAGGTGAATAGCAGTATCTACCTGCACTTCAAATGCTTTCCTTGTAAGAGCTACAGTCTATAAATCACCTTTTGCAATGCTGCACCTGCAGTCCTAAATCAGGAATCCTGGATGCTCTTGGCACCCAGCAACAGGAATGAAAGCAGAGAGTGCCCTGAACACACAACATAGTCTCTGACTCAGTGTAAAACCAGGGCAGCTGATGGAAAATGGTTCTCAGAGCTCACCTACCTGCATTGGGAGGTCACTGGGCTCCCATCCACTTGGTGAGGCCAAGTGATGTTGAATGAATTAACTGCTTTTTGGAGTCCCTTGATATACTTGCTTATAAATATAACACAATATATAGAATGAAATAAACTGCATACAGTAATTCTGTAGCGAATTAAGTGGTTGCTTAATAGGCTGGACTTCTAACACAACAGACCCACAGTAACAGTAACCTCAGTGAGAACTCTTCCGGATATTTCTTTGCATCTGCTCAGCTCTGCAGTGCCTCTGGTGAGAAGCAAGAAAATGGTGCAGGCTCCGTATCCCTTCTGCTCTTGGCTCCTTGGCAAAAGCCACCAACACAGATGCCAATTAATGCCAATTGTGGTGGTGGTTGCTCTCGTTTGGAACCTGCTCACAAGGACCTGGATTGAGACCACTGTGTTTCTGATTCCGACTGACAGCTGTTCAGCCTCCTAACAACTTTCATTCACTACAGAACCAGAGGTAAATCAAACCAGTGACCTACATGTGAAAGTCTCATATCCCATTAATACATAACATGCACCACCTCCTCTGAATTAAAAAGGAATTAAATTAAAAAAAGTCTTTAAGTGAAAGTCCTAATTAAAAACATACACACCTTCTGGCACAAAAATTTATTTCCCCTCTTCAAAAGTTGACTTACATGAGCCAGTTTTATTTTATTAAAGTACACTACAATTAAATTAACAGGGGAATAATTAACCTAATTTCCCCCATCACTTACTTAAAATAAAGGAAGGAGGAGAAGAAACGTTTCCCATAAAAATGCTTCATATTGCATAGATCTCTAGTAAAAGAAAAACAACTCCCACTCCGACCAAAGAGACTATCTAGATACAATAAGGGAATGTTATGAATTATCAACAGGCTCAGGAGCAATCTGAATCTGATCTTACTACCTAATTAGTTTTATTATTTCCTGATGTCAAAGCATGTCCCTGAGTCGCTTATATTATTTATTGAGAGGATTTCAATTGTACAAAGCCTGCAGAAGACAAAGTTCCTGGCCTATGGTGCTTTGCTGGGATCAAGCAGATAGCTCATTGAAATGAACATCTGAGATTTCAAACACAATGACTCGCCTTCATCCCTTTCCTTTCAAAAAAACCAAACAAAAGAGAGCATACTTTTTTTTCTTCACCTGGGGGTGAACTTAATACACTCAAAAAGCTTATTTACACTCACAGGAACATCTTGAAAATTTAATGTAGCATAGAGAAATCTCTGCTGGAACACCTTCTCTAGACAGCTGATGTGTCCAAGGCATCTTAGTCACTGCATCCCACCATCTGTTCCTTTTACTGCCACAGGGCCATATCCTAAATGGATTGCTTTGAGGATGTGTATGCCTTTTAAGACTCTACAGGCATAACCAAACCAGTTCAGTTTAATGAAGTGATCAGCCTGGTGAGGAGGGCAACACATGCAGAGCAATAAAAAGAGGGCAACATGTACATCAAAGCGTACTTCCAGAACTGCATGTGTCCTGTTTGCCAGGATTCACACATTTTTTTTTTTTTCAGCTTAGGTATGTGAACTTCACTTTGAATTCTGAGCTTTGTTTAAGATATCCTTCATTTTCACAAGTGTTTGAAGTTGAATTTAGAGGAAGCCAAACACTGCTGCCCTTACTCTGCATGTATTTTCAGTGCTACCAGAGAGAACTGGAGCTGCAGAATTTGGCATGTACAGATTAATTCATGACTAGTGTTTCAAACTCTTAGAAAGAAAAATAAGTCCAAGTTTTGTGTTATTCAAAAATGATATAGACATCTTAACTCACAGTTTCTTCCTTTCTTTCTTTCCTTCTTTCTTTCTTTTTTAACTGACATATAAGAAAATGTGCCAAACTAAGCCAGCAGTCTAAAAATGAACATTGTTGAGATCAAGTGTTTAAGATCATCAAGGCAGCCTTTCATATAAAAGCTGCCAGGAATCAAACTAAACTAAAAAGAGATAACAGCTCCTCTGTGAATAAGAGCAAACACTGCAGAATTACCAGGAGTGTTTTTCTCACTGAAATTGCTTCAGCAAAAAAAACAAAGACCCACCACCTTTAGGAATGAGTTTGGTCTTTGACCTTTGGGAAGCTCCTCATGAGCTTACAGGTCATCTGCATGAAAAACATCTTTGTGACAGTCTGGTAAAATGACAATTCATGTCATTCTGTGCCCAAAGGACTTCAGATAACATTTTAAGTGTCTGGTATTTTCAGTCATGGAGTCTGAAATGAATTCACATCTTGAAGCCATGATTAGCTGTACATCCAGTTGCCTTTTTGCGCTATGATCTGGCTCCTCTGCATGATAATTTTTTAAGTATGGTTTAAGAAATAAGTAGGGCAAACAGTTTTAAAGATACTGAATTTGTTGTAAATACTACTGAAAAAGATCATTTACACAGAACATAGCTCTTTTCACCTTATAGTTTTAAGATACAATTACTTGGCATCAATGAATTTTGACTGTAGTTTTGGTCAATACAGCCTGTAGATATTGTCTTTTTTGGAAGAAGCAATTTATTGCTACTCAAGCTCAAAAACAGCACAAAAGAAGAGCAGCTGCGGAGACACAGACAATCAGTAAATGCTCATCCTAATGGGCTGGGTCTGCTCTAGTGCAAGTTTAGTCTCTCCAGCCTCACACTACAAGGAAACTAGGAACAGGTCAAAAGAGCCACAATGGGGAAGAGTTGACAGAACCCTTTAAAAGTTGTGTGTGGACACTGGCTTTAGGCAGCCTGTACCAGTGAATCAGGGCAGTGAAGTGAAGGTGAGTCACATACCTAGATAAAACTTGTACATCCTACTTTGCAACCCAGGGGCCACGTGGTTTGGGACATACTACTTAAAAGGATTAATGAGTCCTTACAGAAAATGAATTTGCATCTGCTCTCTGATGAACATGACCTCTTTTGATGCTATTATCTGAATCTTTCCCCTCCCTGGTGGGCAAATGACATCAAAATCAGTCATGTTGGCTAAACCCGCAGAGAGTAAATGTCCTCTAAACTGTTCATTTTCTTCCTTTCTTAAAAAAACCAAAAACCCACATCAAAGGAAGCAAAGATGGTGTTATTAAATACCTGGGACACAATAGATTCCAGCCTTCCACACCACTTAATTATTCCAGCTCTGTGGCTGCAATGCAGATGTTTTGATTATTCTTTCTTTTACATAAGGTGTTAGCAAGAAATTGAAAAATAAAATCTAAGTGAGTCCTTTCCAATATTAGCCATATTTTCCTTATATTGTATGCCATTTTTTGGCTCATGCCACTGACACTGGGTCAAAAAATGCTTGGCCAAAGATGGGGAGATAAACATATGCGATGGTCCATCCCCAAGAAGTGATTTGGATGCAGCCATGCTGATTTGGGAGGTCATGGAGTTTAACTGTACAGACATGAACTATGTCATGCTAGTTAATCTCGGGGCTTGAGAAAGTCCCTGAGCAGTTTTATTTACTAGTACAGATGTGACCTCCATGGCCGTCAGACACAGTTATTTGCCTGATTAACTTGTAAAGGTCTCTCTGTCTCTGACTGCCAGTTTTTAGAGCAGTTCGGGCCAGAAAGAGCACAGAATGACTGTGGCTCCTTTAGAAAATAGTGCAGCTATTTATCTGCAGGAGCAGGTCTCCCGGTGGCACCTGCTTGCCAGGACATTGTAGCACTAACAGCTGTGCTCAGCTAATGCTCTTTCAGGCTGGGAAGCTGCCTACAACACTCCGCGTTCGATGAGAAAGGTGTTTTCTTACTGCCTTGTGCCGTCTCCGAGCTCGTTGGTTTGATGACACGATTTGCGTCCTCATGAAGAGCACCGAACCAGTCCTTTAGCCGCGATGCGAGATTCCTCAATTCTTTGTCTGTGCAAGCTAGAAAAAGAAGAAAGGACAAGTCTGAATCAAGAAAACCAGCAAAAACCCCTTTTCCCAGATAGTCTATTAGAAAAAATATTGTTTATGGTTGTAAAGTCCTTCTGATTAAGAGTTCTGAAGCAGAAGAGAAGGACAGAGAAAAGGCTGCAAGTTAGAAAAAAAAATGTAAGTCATTATGAATTATAAGTTGTGCTTGAGCATCTCTTCAGTAGCTGGCATGATTTGTGATGGAAGAAGTGGCATGCGGAGCTACCTGCAGATTCTCAATTAGAGCTATGTGACTCTTTAACTTAAATGTTTTCACATTTTAGGATTTCAGAGAAAAATATCAGTCAAACAGATGGGGAGGAGGGACATACTCGCCTAGACATACTACTTGAACAAGAAGCAAGGAATAATTTATAAACACATTTGGCTTAGTATAAGGCTATTATCACAGTAATAGGGAGTGTACATACATTTTATATACATACGAAAGAAAATTGTTATGTTGCTCCAGTTCTACCACAAATGAGACTTTGCCACCTCTGATGGTTGTCAATTCCATTTTGTTAGTGAGGTAAAACATTTCTTTTCTTATAAATTTTTACTGAGAAGTATCTAATTTTTTCCAGAAATTCCTGCAAAGACATTAATGTCCAGCTGAAGCAAATATTTTTAAGGAAGAAAGCTGCATTAGTCACCAGCTTCTGTCCAAAAAAATATTCTTGTTCCTATATCATGCTTAGTGCTTAAAATTCACATGCTCAGACAATTTCATTATTCCTACTGTGCACTCATTCTACATTTTAAATGACATTGCTTGGAATACAGAGCAAGATTTTATGCCATAGAGGCAGACATCCTTCACAGAGCAAGCCACAATACATCTTCTCCAATTCACTGCACACTATAATATTTCTCCTTCCACCTTATTGAAGAACAATTGAGTCCATGGCTTGTCTTCCCAAGTTAAACTCACTGCTCCAGTGACTGCAATGAACTGGCTGATATCTCATGGCTGTGGTGAATATTTGCTTGTTCTTGCAGTGTTTTGGGGGTCAGAAATAACTCTGAAGTTAGAGATAGGACACTACAGCTTTTTCTAAGTGGAAAGCTTTTTAGCATATTGAGGTGGGGGGAAGAAAGAACTTCCCATTTTTCTTTAAAGCTCAAAGAGCTTGATTGATTCTCCTGCTGAAGGAAGAACAATGAAGATCACTATCCCAACTAAGGCTGAGTCCAGGTAAGGAAAAAATATGTCTCAAAAACCCAACAATTCGTGTAAAAGAAATGGAAGACAATGCAGTATTAGCTGTAAAAACAGCTTATTGGAAAAGCTCATCACTTCATTTTCTTGCCTTGGCATTATATTTTATTCATTATAAACTACTTCATCTTTGCAAGTTAAGTCAAAAACCAGAGTGACAAGATTTCTGAGCCCCCATGCCATCTTTTCCATATGGAACATCTCATGCTGCTGTTGTTCCTTGGCTGTTATTCACAAACAGAGCCTTTTATCACAGAAAAATTGCAACACAAGCAATTGCACAACAAATTCCATCATCCTGTCTGTAACAAGGAGATATTGCCTGAAGAGGTGAAGGGTAGGAAGAAAACTAATTTTATAGGTAATAAATCATAGAATCACCAGGTTGGAAGAGGCCCACCGGATTGAGTCCAACCATCCCTATCAAACAATAACCCATGTCCCTCAGCACCTCGTCCATCTGTCCCTTAAACCCCTCCAGGGAAGGGGACTCAACCCCCTCCCTGGGCAGCCTCTGCCAGTGCCCAATGACCCTTTCTGTGAAAAATTTTTTCCTAATGTTCAACCTGAACCTCCCCTGGTGCAGCTTGAGGCCATTCCCTCTCGTCCTGTCCCCTGTCACTTGGGAGAAGAGCCCAGCTCCCTCCTCTCCACAACCTCCCTTCAGGTAGTTGTAGAGAGCAATGAGGTCTCCCCTCAGCCTCCTCTTCTCCAGGCTAAACACCCCCAGCTCTCTCAGCTGCTCCTTTTGTTCTCCAGCCCCTTCACCAGCTTTGTTGCTCTTCTCTGGACTCGCTCCAGAGCCTCAACATCCTTCTTGGGGTGTGGGGCCCAGAATTGAACGCAGGATTCAAGGTGCAGTCTCACCAGTGCCGAGTACAAAGGGAGAAGAACCTCCCTGGACCTGCTGGTCACGCCAGCAATATTCAGGAATGAACAAGTCCTAGACAGGTATGAATGATTTCTTGTTTTGTGAATTTAGATCCATAAATAATTTTTTATCACTCACTAATTTCAATAGGAGATGAGCACCTTGGTACATGTTAGAAGTGATGGAGATAACTTCTTTTACATGGGACGGGACATGTTGCTCCTGCACCCCTGTTGAACTGTTATCAGCTGATTTTCATCAGACACAATTTTTGACAAAATATTAGTAGGTAACTACAGCAACATGAGACATCACAGTAGCCTTCTTTTCCATAACCTGACTTCACAAATGTTTTCTGAGAAGCAATGTACAGAATCATATAATCTTTCAGATTTAAAAGCAGGGAGTGTCTTTTCTTTCCTTCTGCCAAGTAGCTGTCTTATCCTTTGAAAGTCAATTTTGAAAAAGGACAAAAGAGAAATTTAGTGTATAACAAGTAAGTGTTGTTTAGCCAATACCTCTTACATGACAGGTTATCCATACGTCCAGAGTACTTCACAAATGTATCTCTAGTCAAAAGTGCACACAGACACAGCTTTGACTATCGGTTACATTAAATGGCCGAAAAAAAGATTTACTTGTCCAAGAAACAAGTAATTAGTTTTACTGTGCAAACCTGATACTCCTTAAATATTTATTGTGGCACATAACATCTTTAGGAGGTCATGGCTGGAAGTCTTGACTACAACTGATCATTCCTGTGCCATCCTGACACCCTCATCCTGCCTTCTCTATAGGTGTATTGAGCTCCACAGATTTAAGTCAACGAGTCTGTGGTTGTTTAGCCTGGAGAAGAGGAGGCTGAGGGGAGACCTTATTACTCTATACAACTACCTGAAGGGAGGTTGTGGAGAGGAGGGAGCTGGGCTCTTCTCCCAAGTGACAGGGGACAGGACGAGAGGGAATGGCCTCAAGCTCCACCAGGGGAGATTTAGGCTTCTGATAACGAAAAAATTCTTCATGGAAAGGGTGGTTAGGCATTAGAACAGGCTGCCCAGGGAGGTGGTTGAGTCACCGTCCCTGGAGGTGTTTAAGGTGAGGGTGGATGAGGTACTTAGGAGCATGATTTAGGGATTGGTGGGAATGGTTGGACTCGACAATCCGGTGGGTCTCTTCCAACCTGGTTATTCTGTGATTCTGTGAGTCACAGGGAAAAAGAGAATACTAAGGAAAATACCCTCCAGAAAGAGAATACTAAGGAAAATACCCTCCAGGGCTGTTTTCACTATTTAGATCTTTGTACTTCAAATACAAAGACAACTCTAGACATCACAGAAACCCAAGGTAAGTCAAATGCTCTAAGGGATATTTGCCCTCAAACATTGTATTTGTTCTCAAACTTCCAATGCCATCCTGCCAGTGTGGAATGCCAGGCAGGAGCATCCTTGCCTCCTCTCCCGGTCTCAGCACTGTGCAGAATTGCCTTCCAAGTGAAAAACTAACAACTCTAAAATAAATTTCACAGAGTGGTCATTTGTTTTAAACTGCATTGACTGAGGTAATTTGAATCCATGCTTTTAAACTGCAGTAGAAAACAGGATTGAATGCACAGTGTAGGTGGAACAGAAGTTGATTAATTAATAGTCAATCAGGCTTAAAACGATTTCTCTATGTAGTCCAGCCAATCAAACATGTCATGATCTGTAAAATGCCATTCATAATGAAATCATTATACTTTTTCATTTTTCTGTAATGCCAGCCAGTAGAGAACCAGTTTTTACCATGTACATTCCTGCTTACATCAGTTCTCTGCCGTTACTCAAGGGCTGCAGTCCATGACCCACCTCAGCTCAGTTTTACCCTACAGCTGCTCAAACAGACACACAACCCTGTATTCTCCTGCCAGTCCCTAACAACATTTCTCTTGATTTTGATGGAGCAACAATAGCCCTTCAGGCTCTTCTATGTGCTACCTTCCTCAAAGGCTGCCTCATTAACTCACTGTGAGGGCAGATTTGAAAGGAGGACTCTGGATGATACTCGCTCTTGTTTTCACCGACAAGCCTGCAAAACACCTCAAACCCTGCAGATTTCCTTTGGAATTTGGTCTGAGGCACGACTCGATAGTAAGCTCATAACTGGAGTTATCTGAATTCTGGAGAGGTTTTTTTTTTCCTTTGTGAATAACTCAGATATTCTTTAGGTATGTCACTTAGGGATGATTCAACAGTAGATATTATGTTGAGTTTCTCTCTTAGGACTTCTGTTTTTCCTCACAAGAAAGATGTTTCACGACTAAAACAGGAACCAACTGTACTGTTAACTTGAAGTTAGTAATACATTTCTTCACAAGACAAAAATTTAATGCAAAATTCAGTTAAACTTCTATTCAAGTATTTCATGCCCTCAATCTACTTTCTCCTGCACATTAAAATAGAGGATGTATTATTTTACATTTTTTGTATTAAATTTTATTTTAATTATACCATGCATGGTTAAAAAGATTCTGCCTCTCCAAGTGATGGAATTGCATCCTATTTCATTTCTTGTTTTTGAATATTTTCAGAAGTCTCTAATCCTTCTGAATTTGTTTGGTTTGGGACACATTATTTTAGACATTTTGAAATGGACTGACATTTGGAAGGCACGAGTTTAACACACACCGAGTCAGGCTCAGCCTCCAGCTGGGTATCCAGGAACCAGAGCACTTAATGATTAATTTCTGGTGGTAGAGCTTATTAGTTACATATCAAACAATTAGGAAGCATAGCTCTGAGGAGCCTCAGAGCTGAGATCTTCATATATAATTTTGCATTAGTATAAGTTGTAAAGCATTTTTAAGAACCTTCTCATGAAAAATACAGTGCAAATGTACCTCTTTACTATTAATAGAAGTTTCAAGCAACATTTCTCGGATGAGAAGAATAGGGCTGTAGGAGGAAGAGATGTGATAATGGGTCTCTTGCTATTTGAAGATCTGTAAGGAGAGAATACCCAGGTTGCCAACTATGAATGTCGACATGACTTGAAGCACTGATTAAAAACTCCATGATGAAGAGAAACACCAAGGGAGGAACCTCTTCACCGTCGCTCTCCATCAACTGAAATCCATACAGTCAACTCTCAACAACCATTTAAAAAATGCTGTGAAAAAGACACTAGTGCAAACATAGGGAAATATGCATTTTCACTTCTGTGTGTATTTTCTGCAAGATAACAGAATTGGCCCCAATTAATTTCCTACACCTTGTACAAAGGTAAAATCCACAAGACTTTATCTTTGTTATTTTATTAGTGTCACCAAAAGGTTCTGCCTTAGTAGCCCTCTGATACCAGGTCCCCACATAACATTAATTCCTGGGTCCCTGACTGCTGAGGCACTTTAACAACATCAGTTTGTAGCCCATAACTTCCCTGACTGAGGTAGGTTGGCACTGCAGCTGTTACCAATGGGAATGGTGAGGCAGGGCAATTAACATCCAGCTCATCAACTCGATCGCAGTGCTCTGCATCTAATGCAGCAGCAGCGGGACCATGAGCTGTGGCCGGATCTGTCACCCTTCCGAGCCACAGCAACGTGAACTCAGGGTGATCTATTTGCTGCTGGATCCAACCGGCACCCTCAGATCTGAATCTCAGATGCTATGAATCATTCTGCAGAAGTGATTTAATAGCAAGCACTGAAAGTGCACACTTATTCCCAAGGGTGAAGCAATTGGTCCAGCAGCTATTTATTCCTAACAAATTGAAAGCACTGTTGCTAAATACGTATTTTCACCAAGCAGAAAACATTAATCTGACCTAATGGAAAGCTATTAGCATGCTGTAAAGGCTCAGGTTTTTCCAGGCATGCTTCCATTATGGACTTTTTCAACTCTACAGATACTAATATGTATGCATTGGTGGTGAAAATTAACAGTATAATATTTAATTTCACTTTTTTGGGGAAGGACTTTCTAAAGTGCTCAGTGCCAGAAGTCAACATTAAAACTGAACTTACCTGTAGAACCATAAGATTAAATCAATATTGAATATTCTCTCACATCCCAATTTTTCTCCAGCCTAGCAAAACAATATTGCAAAATCTCCAGCCACTAACAAAACAAGCCTTACAGCTCATACCGCACTTAACTGTAACCAAAACTTAGTAGTAAAGAAGTACATCACTGCCTTACTGCTTTGACGTTCAGGCACTACGCGATGTACTAAAGTCCACATTGTCTGAACAAAAGTTACAGTGACACATCACACACTATTTCACAATAAGCAAGCTATGCAGCCAGATTCACAGGATATGTGTAACGTGTTTTATGTCATTTGACTTCTCTGCCATCCAACCAACATGTATCTGTTGCCTTATCACTACTGTTGTTATTATTATGCTATAATAATAAGTTCGTATTATATCTAAACAATATTTAACAGTCTCTTAGGTAGACAGTGAGGAGCAAACTCCCTGAGAGCTGGTCTTGTTTTCAGCTTTTTGTACTGTAGGGGAAAGGAAATTGCAAATGCGGGAAAAAGAAAACAAGCAGAAGTTTTAAAAGTGCCTATTTAGCTAGTGAGGTTAGTCCCCATCCCATGCAAAGTAAATCTGCCATGACAGAACTTAGGAACACAGCTCTGATTTTGAGTCATCTGCTCAAACAGAAGCTAATGGACCAGAACCAATATGTCGTGATTGAGGTGACCAGCCACGGAATGTTAAAAAATATGGAAAACGTTGCAAGAGAGGAGTTTAGTGAGTGTGTTGGGGCACAACAACCCAGGAAGCTTGGATTAGGAAAAATCCGCCAGGGAGCTTGAGATTAGGAAAAAGTTCTTCACAGAGAGGGTGGTTAGGCATTGGAACGGTCTGCCAAGGGAGGTGGTTGAGTCACCGTCCCTGGAGGTGTTTAAGGTTAGGGTAGACGAGGTGCTTAGGAGAATGATTTAGGGATTGGTGGGAATGGTTGGACTCGATGATCCAGTGGGTCTCTTCCAACCTGGTCATTCTGTGATCACAATCCATCGTCTGAATTTTCAGACTTGCAGTTCCCTGAGCAGCAGGAGGGAGTGGATGCATTCATAGAAACCTTGCCTGCTGCTTGGCTCACAAGCAGAAAACCAGCTGTATTTGTGAGACATATGAGTTGGAACGAGCAGTTCAGTCATTTGTCCTGTGAGCCTGGAGGACAAGTCCGTTAAGTTTTGATTAAAATGTGATATAGTGCAAACCCACATGACACTGCCTAATAGGGATATTATATTCTTCCGGTTAGAAATACGACAGGCATAGTTTTAACAATTCAGTAGGAAAAAACAGCCTCTCATTTCTCTATTTTTGACAACTAACGTGGCAATAGGGTGCAAAGTTATATGGTAAACCACGTATTTAAAAACACTGTAATAACACTATTTTAAAAGGTTTCACGTAGATCATTGGATGGAAGCTGGCAGGAGATATCACCTTTTGTACTAACTACTAATTTTTATATTATTCTTTGTATAAAAAGAAAAAGTGGCAATTTTAACAGTGCTTTCTCTGACAAGTACCACTACATTTTCTCTCTTGTAGGTGAGTCAACAACTTATTTCACCCTGCTATAATTGTGTCTATATGTGTGCAGATTATCACAACAGGCTTTAAAAAATACTTATCAGCTTTCAGACTTGAGGGAGTAGGTCTGCTCCCAGTCACGCAAAACGCAAAGTGTGTTCCAAGAACTGCTGCTGCAGGAGCTGATTTGAAAGTAAACATCAAAATAAATTCAGCGCAGTGCTAACCTGCCATTTCAAATGCAACTACACATACATAGAATCATAGAATAACCAGGTTGGAAGAGACCCACCAGATCATTGAGTCCAACCATTCCTATCAAACACTAAACCATGTCCCTCAGCACCTCAAACACCTCCAAGGAAGGTGACTCAACACACACACACACGCGCATATGTGACTTGAAGATGACGCCAAATGTTTTATCTGTGATGCTTTGGTGATGCAATTGTGGCAATGATTATCTTCACAAATACTTCACTGTTCTTGTTTGAAAGGCACAATGCTCTAATTCGCTCTTTTCATTGAGGCTTCAGGCAACTTCTTGTAACAATAAAAAATGAAATATTGTGCCAATAATTTTATGAAGTAGAAAGGAATTGATTGTTTACCGTTACTATAAGGAAAGGCACTGCACTCCAAACATGCTTTGCTGGTTTGATAAATGAAAGCCTTTCATTTAAAATCCCTCCCATAGACACCAACATTTCACGACCAAGTTCTATGCGGGTATATTTGTCGCACTGCATTTTTGGCATTCACTGGCTATTCTTCCACAGTCTTGACACCTATGCTGATAACCACCTCTGATCCTTCTGTCACTTGTTTTGCCTTGTCTTATAAATACAGCAGCAGATGCCAAGATCCTGCAGTTCAGACTCAGAGATGATTACACGAGCAGCTGAATTATTGGGAAGACGAAATAGGCTTTGATCTGAAGCTTCCTTAAAATGGTACATTTAAAACATAAAGCTCAGCTAGAATTGTATAAAAAAAGATTGAGAGCTACAAAGCTCACTCTCTAAACCTGTAGGCAAAGCATACATCTGCTTTCATGGTACTTAATGCTAGTTACTTTTGTGCTTGCATTAACTGTGAAAACCCTGGAAAATTCATCTTTTCCAGGTCCTTCAGTAGTCTGGAAGTTTATCTTAAATACACCCAAACTATAACGATGCTGGGTGTCTGTTGGAACCAGGCAGGAAGGCTTGTGGGAGTGACCTCCCTCATGACATTTTGGCCACGTCACGTACTAATTAAAAAATTATCTCCTGCGTGGTTGTCAGCCTCCCAAAATATATTTGCCAGCTCACCCTATAGTTATCATTCAAATTCTCCATGTCACCTGAAAGGAGGAATAGACAGAGTTATATCAACTGAAAACTAAAACAGAGCAAATAAAGATGTCTAACTGAATGGACTTCCCAGAAGTTCATGCTGTGCTTTGGATAAAAAAAGTCCCAATAGAGTCATCACCTTCCCTTCTGCCTCCCTTCCTTCCTTCCTCTCTGTTTATTACAGTCTACTCTGAACAGATGTCCTTGACTCAGCAGACCCCCCCCATTTAGCTTTAGTTGTGGCTTGTCAAGCACTGGCCAGTCTTTGCAAGAGGACTGCTGAGTTTTTAGAAAAACTGAACATTCGTTTGAGTTTAAAGCAGGGTTTAAAACAGACCCACAGCTCACAGTCCGTGGGAGGTTTTTACAGACACCTGATTTTGACGCTAACAGCTTAGCGGGCATTGTACCCTTGGGCATCTGAAACAACAAATAATCAAAGCTGGGAGAATAATCAAGAGTAGAAACAAAACTCGCTGGGGTTAAAACAAGGGAATTGAGGGACAGTTGGTTTTAGGCAAAGAGAATAGGCTACCATACTGTGTTCATCTGAGTTCTAGATGGAATTGTTTCATACAGAGTTTCCAAAGCTACAGATGAAAGCATTAAGAAAACCTGTTGAACTTTTCCACAACCATGAGGTTGTTTTGCTCCACTTTCTAGAGCTGAACAGAGAGAAATTTCAGATACTGATCTTCGTAAAAATATTCTGAATTATAATAGTTGCAAATAACTTGAGCTGTTGATGATAAGGACAGCTTCTCTCTACCATAATGAAAATGGCCTTGAGCTTGAAAGAGTAAAACTCAAGTAGAAAAATTAGTAATCTGACAGTATTCGAGAAGAAATGGGCAGATCTATTCATGTTCAATCACAGCAGGAAAGCAACAGCCAAGAACATAAATTAAAAGATTATAGACAGATAAAAAAGTAAAAACATAAGATGATTTCACAGAATGCCTGTGTTGGAGCACAAACAACTGCAACACTTATCAAAAAATAAGTTGTAGATGTGTCTATATATGAAATGAAATGTAAAAGATTTCTAATTTTTACAGTCCATTGCGCAATCACAGATGGATCCAAGCTGAATTAAGAAAAAAATCCAATGGCAGCAGACCATTTTTGTAAAGTATCAGGGTAAACAGGTATATTATTATTTGATACCACTTTTAAGATGCATGAATTTTTGAGTGGTTCATAGCCTAAACCCGCTTCTTTTACACAGCTCTGACACTACTCCATATTTGTATGTTTGCTCAAATCTAAGATTAAGGAACTCCCTGTTGATTTTTTTGTTTGTTTGTTTGTTTTAATGGGAAAAGGTATTATTTTTATGGCTAGCAGGCTCTAAACACCACTACGTGCTGGACTAGTGGATGCCTGTTCTGGAAGTTAAGTCTGGGCTATCCCACCCTTATGGTAATAATCAGTGCTGCTACTTGAAGAAACTACATGCAGAACGTTGCAGAGAAATGCAAAAGCAGCAGCTATCTACGCAGGACATTTCCAGAGGACCGGTGAGCACACTGACTGCTCCTTGACTGATCTGTTTTCCCATACGGAAAAAAACCCTACCCCATACATTTCTCAGAGTCTCTGCTATGATTTAGGATACTGCCAAAGGCTGCAAGTGGCACCCAGTCATTTATTAGGGAGACACCTTCTTGGCAGGTACCGGTACTCCGTCATGCAATAAAAAGAAGGAAGATGGAACTGAGTAGATTCAGTTCATTTTTACCAGAGTCCACTATCTTTATTCGCTTCCTTAGGGATCCTTGCAAAGTGATAGATAAATCCAATTTGCCCATGCCTGAGCAGGATGGAGAGAGAGATACCCATGAGTCAGCATATGCTAGCAGAAACTATTTTTCCCCCCTCATTAACTTTTTGCACATCAGCTGATTTTTATTTTATACAGTGCATATCCTTGGTACTTATTTTCTAGGTTCCCTACTGAATGCTATCACATCTGCTACCACCAGGGCTTCATTAATGTAAAATGTTGTCATCTGGTGAATTATTCTTAAATGAGAAAACACAGACAACCCTAGAAGAGAAAATGAGGAGCTGTTGGACAGCATGGGGTTAGAAGCATTTGAAGATGTCCCACAGGAATTCCTTCAGTAAATTGTTGGGAAAACTGATTGAAATTCAATAAGAAAGTGCAAATGAGACAACACAGCTCCCTAGTGGATTGCAAAGATCCCCTGGAAGGAATCAGAACTATGTCTGTGCTCTCTCACCTTGCAAAATCAAGACGTGCATAAATACCACCAGGAAATACAGTGTAGTTAGGCAGCATTCAGAGCAATATGAGACAATCAAACAAAGGAGCAATTTGAGTATGGAAGTACAACATATTTTGAGAATCAAATTTGAATGGATTTAGGATCTGAAAAGGATCTTTATTGGCACCAGTTTTGGAGCAGTGCAGTGCCATTAACTTGACAGGAGTGAAGAGCAATTGGTACCTCAGTAAACACACTTGTCTGGGTTGGTTCATCGACGCTCGAATGTATCACATGAACAGCGGCATTTAGAAATACACTTCTCGCTGTAGAAGACTTTGAAGATGAAGGAGGTTTATCACAAACCAGTTTGGATTAAACAACTGTCTCCTGTGATGTGAGCAACAGGGGCAGTGGAAGCTCCTCAAATGATGGGACTTTCTCTGGGTGAGAAATGAGGCAGAACCTCTTCCCTCACAAAACTGGTGCTCAGGAACTTGATTGGATTGACGCTGGGAAAGTGGTGGAGTGGCTTAATTTTTAACAAGCACGGGTGCTTTTGGCTGAGATAATCACTGGTGCTTCGGTCGTTACTGCTGCTGCTTCTGGATTGAAGAGCTGGGATGCTGCTAAAACACAAAGCAAACCTCTCCAGAATTAAGAGGAGGATAGCTAAGCCAAGCTGAGTGTCAGGGAAGGCTGTAGATAAAAAAAAGGCTCAAAACCCCTATTGTCTGTAATTTACCTACTGTGACATGTACCTCCTATAGATACATAACTCCATTTAACAGTATAAAGGAAAGCATGAGATGAACATACTAATGAGCACCTACCCACTTGGATGCTGTGGGAATCAATAACTTCAAAAAGTATGGAATGCAGTTGCAAAAATCCCCTAACGCGTATTTTGAAGAATTATTTAAAGAAATGTCGATTTGTTTCTCAGTCCTTCGTGCACATTTGTGTATTTTTGACGTCTTTTAGAGGGAGGATTGAGTTTTGTGTATTTAAGGATATGATTTATTGAAAAGCACCTGATTTTTAGAAAATGTTTGATTAAAATATTTAACATCAAAAAAAAAGCAGCAAATAAGATCAAAACCATCCTGTGGCATTATGAAAACCATAAGCTGAGCAATTCTGAAAAGGATAAAAATGGCTTGTGTCGAAGGAATTTGTTATTTTTTTTAAAAAAAAGGATAGATTTGGAACTGTGGCTGAGAAAGCTTTGAAAGCTGCCAGGCTGCCAGGGTGTATTGTAGGGCAGTTGCAAGCTTTTGTAGAAGCAATTATTATCATCTGCCCAAAGCACAGACAAGGCTGTGAGCAAAAAAAGCAAAGAAAAGGAGAAAAGGCTGGCTGGGATGTGGATCCCCTTCCTCAGGCCTCGATGCTTACTTGCTGATGGTGCAAACCAAAGTTAAAACAATAAAATCACCTTATTCTAATTTAAATTTCATTCATGCTGCAGAAAACTAAATAGCTGAAAGGGTACCTGCTGAAATAAAGGGTGAAAAGGAGCAATGCTCTGGGAGGAGGCCAGTGGCGTTTGTTCGAATGCAGGACTAGTGCAGGTTCTTTCAGATCCGTCACCTGCCAGCCCTCCTAGGTGCTCTTCAGAATAACAATTTAATCAGAGCGGCCGTGGATCAATGCTCTCAACGCTTTTGCAATTTACAAATTTTGTAAAAGATCCAGCAAGGCATCCTTGTAGAACTGAGGATTCGGAGCGCCAGATACAATTTTACATTGTGCAAACGTCAGCAGCATTCCAGTGGCAGCTTTTTAACTGGGAACAGCGAGTTGCCCAACAATAAGCACAGGAAAGATTTGTATAAATATGTTTAGGAGTATTAATATAAACATTTATAGTAATGGAGTTTCAGGGGATACTTTTTGGTGTCCAGAAAAGCATTCATATTGAGAGACTAATGTATGAAATTTAAATAGGTGCGAGAATAAAGTGCTTTGAAGGAGTCTAGGAAGAAGATGTTGACTCAAAAGTGATGATGGGAGTCGGCTGACTTCTGTGGGAAGGGAGGGAAGAAGTGAAAACCAGGGCAATTTTTTGTAGACTAGTGAAGGAAGTTTCAGGGTCTCTTCTGTCCCAGGGCTGTAAATTACAGTCCAATTCATTACACCTGTAATTACCTACAGTCCTACAGACTTGTATTAGGTATTCTCTGTTGGCAGGAATGCTGACATGTATTTCAACTATGAAACACAACACAAGCCAACCAAGGATCCGAGAAAAATTCTACTGATACACTTCCATGATTCAAACACAGCGAGATTAAAGCATCAACATTATTTTTAAGGGAAAGTACTTGCTTTCAACTTGGCTAAACTGCAAAGAAGGCAGACATGAATGATCTGCTGGTACTTCACACAGTTGGATAGTTTAATTACTGTTTTATCAGGACTCTTGTGCAAAACACTGCATTTCTCTTATTCCATGGTGAAGACGAAACACATAGGAAGAATTACCTTATATATAGATCAAGTGGACTGGCTGAGATTTACACTCACATAAATTAGAACAGAGTAAATTCCAGCTCACTACACAGTATTTTCTCAGCTAATTGGTTGTAAAATGAGTTTGGAAGTCTACCCAACGTTTTCACACTAAGCTGCTACAGCTGAGACAGTGGGGTTGCGCACTTCCAAACAGGCTCTTCACCCTGTTTCCATATAACAACAGTACCAAACCCTTTCAGTATGATAAAAGTACCTTTAAACTTCTTTTTCAAGCATGAAGTTCTCAAATATTTTTATAGACATCAGTTTTTGAAGACCTTTTGTTCATTTGCTATAGCTCTAAACTGCACAGAAGAGAAACACACTTATGCTATGAAAAATCTTAATGAAGTCACTGGGACTTTTATTTTCTTCTTCCTGAAACCCTCGCTGACAACAAGAAGAGATTGGATTTAAGTATCTATGTAACAACAGGTGAAGGACGCACACATTTACTCTTCTGCATAGCAGGCAGAATCACAGAGCTACTCCCATACAAGTAATAATGCAAGAGGAGCCTCCTTCAGCTGTCATAAAGGCAGGCAATAAAGAGAAAAAATATCACCCCTGCATTCATATCCACCTGTCTGTAAAAAGTACTGCTGAAAGCCCAATTATTTTGATGGATACTGAGGAGGGACAAAAAAAAAAAAAGGACTTACGTAAATTACAATGAAAGAACTCAATAATGTATTTCTAAAAGTACCTCAAGAATTTACAGTAAACAATGCTTTCAAAGAAAATGGTAATCGTTCTGCATTGAAAGCTTCTGATCTTACCATCTTTACTTCAGATCATATTAGTACTGTGCATCATTACAAGAATGTGTTCTTTGAAGCATGTGTACTCTATCTTCCTTCTATTCATCATAAATACCCTCTCTGTGAGAGTACACTTTGCCACCGTGCACGCATTTTTCTTTCCAAGATTTAATTCATTTCCTAAAGAAATGTCACGCAGAAATCAATCTCGCCGGTCTAAGTTCACAAGGACTGATTCATTTAACAAATGATTTATTGACAACTGCGAGATAGAAAATAATGAAATGTTGTTATTAAAAGCAACATTACACATTTCCAAGAGCGTATATAGAGAGAGTATATGCAGAGGATGTTAATATTCTTTCATGAGCAAGTGATACATTGTGAGAGGAAAGAGGAGAGCTTGCCATGGCTAACGGCTGGCTTCCAGCTGCTATGCCAGCTCACTCTTTGTACTCACATTTAAAGTTATTGCGTAAGTCTTGACCTTTGCTGTTGGCTGATTTCGTAGAAAAACAATAGTGTGTAGAAAAAGACATAAGAAAACAAGTGTCCTGTTACAGAAAATGTAATTTTGATCGGTATCCAAACACAATCAGTTCTTCAGAGAAAATGTGCAAGTTCAATCAAAACTGCATACGTAGCAGCACACACAACCAGTAGTTAGTAGTTTAATAGCTAATCTGGGAAGTATTTATCTAAGCAGTGTCACACATGAGGATTAAATACTTCTCTTCCTCTTTCTCTTTCCTTCCTTTCCCTTTTTCACCCAGAGCCAAAGAAAGCAGCGTTTGCAGCTCTCCAGGCTGAGCACACCTTGATTTCTTCGTGTGGTGAAGTTATAGATCCTTTTTATTTTCTGCTAAACAAGACATGAAAAAAAGAACCAATTCCCTGCACTACACATTTATCTACATATTCCATAAGCATGGGGATCCTACGGTATCTCATAAAAATAAAGATTTTCCCCGAGCTGTCTTCTGCTCTCATATTCATCATGACTAGAGTGATCGAATATGACCTTCAGCATGATAAGCACTTTGGTGTCCCCAAGTCAGGTGTTAAATCATTCAAATTTTAGTTCAATAGATCTTGGAAGAGAGTCCAACCTCTAACGTCAGATGCTGATGCTCCTAACTCAAAGTACCTGCACACACGCTGGGCAGAGAGCACCTTGTCCCAGCCAGAGGCACAGGAATAGTTTTGAAATCTTGTTTGTCCCTGAGGAGCTGGGGCTGAGCTGACTGGGAAATGCCCTCTGTGCTCCAGATCCAAAGCCCAGAAGCCTCATGAAGAGCTCGGCACACAGGGGCTACTGCAAAACACCATTTTAACTTCCAGAAAGCAGCAATGAAACACTCCTGTGTTGAATTAGAAAGCAAGCAGATCTGAGTGCAGCCTATTCCACCAGATTGGTTCCCTAGAGACTTGGACCCTTTGCCAAATTTCTAAATCCCAGTATTATACAGCTGAGAAGTTGGTACCTCCAACTAAGTTGGCACGCTAAATGCTACACCAACACAGGAAAAAACAGCTCATGCATTTAAGAGTTCACACTCAGATTTACTTTTCGGAAAAGAAAACCAAATCTAAACTCATTTTTTTTTGACAAAGAGCAGGAGAAGATATTATTTCTACAGATCTCTAAAGTGCAAAAAGTAAGGACTATTTGGTGTGCTTCATTAAGCAGGACAAACACAAACATTTTGAAAACATATAGATGAATAGAATATAACATTTCTACAGGACTCCATACAAAAGAAGAAGACATTAAAATCCGTTCGCACCAAGATAATTTAAACTCAGAGTCACACATTCCCTCCCTAGTAATCGGTCTGTAAATAGGATGATGTAACTGAGACCTTAACATCTCTGCAACAGAAAAGCAGGAAAACCTGATAAATTCAACTGTACTCTATTGAACTGTCAAAATCATAAAGTGACAATGTTAACTTAACCTACAAGGCTTTTTAGGGTGTAACAATTTCAGAAGTAATTAAAAAAAAATCTCAAGCACCCATATTTCATACAACCAAGTCCATATACTTTACTCCATTGGAGGCATGCGAATGGGAAACCCAGGAGATACGAACTCCAGCACTGCTGTATTTACAGCAAACAGGCACAAGGTAGCAGCACAAAGCATTAGTCTAAAGAATTTCTTGAAGATACTGCTGAGGTGGAGGTGATGTGTCATCAGTCACCAGGACACAGCTCTACGTGTGCAAGCAACATAACTTATCGCAGTCGAGTACTTAGTGGGGGGCAAGTTCAGTGCTGGAGTAGCCTCGTGATGATCTTTGTGAGCCCACAAGTAAAAGCCTGATAAAAAGAATGGACTTTTTTTTTTGGATTTACTGCAGACATGAGAGATGTGTTATATGAGCCAACATCAGGGCACAATAAGACCAAGAAGCAGCAGAACGTCTAGTAAGGTCGTGGAGGGGAATGTTACATCTGGAAGTTATCTCACAGCTTACAAATTGGTTGCTCAGTTCCTGAGCTGACCTGCTTTTGAACAAGAAATGATTGTTTTCCCCTTTCAGTACCCTCTACACGCACTTTTTCAAGGAAGCAAAAGGCTCTATATCAATTATTGAAAGGATATATGTCAATTACATATTGCGTTGCATATACAGTAGATGGAACTTTTACGCACGTATAGTAACTTGGAATTCATGAAAGTAAGTAAATCAATATTCTAGAAAATAAATATAAAGGTCAATAGGTCAAAAAAGATTAATAAAGTCATTCTTGAACTACTGTGAAGGGAAGAACTTGAGTTCTGCAGTATAGTTGTTGCTGAACACTCATAGATTTTTCATAAGCTGGATTTTTTGGCTATTGATCTGCCGATCACTTTTCCTGTAAGAGGAAATTCAGTTATCTGCATCTCACTGAGCCTTTTTTACCTAGTTGCTTTTGTGAGAGTTGTTTGTTGTACATCCATGTCTTTTACAGTTATCTCAGAATAAAAAAATTCAATAGCTGCTGTGTTGAATTCTAAATATCATTATTTCACTTGTTTAGAAAATGAAAATGATACTGGCTTTTCTATCCCCTTGCTTTCACCATCAGCACGCTTTCAAACACATTTGGTAAATTTTATGATTTGAGAACATGTATCGTTTTTTAACTGGTGTTGCCTGGGCAAATGCTACAGATGTTCCAAATTATGTCATAGTCCCTGTCATCAGAATAAATTTATAAAAGCACTGAATAAAATTTCTCTACTATAGGAATCACTACGACTTCTCTCTTCTAAAATGTGAAACCATTTCTCTCCACAATTCCACCATAAACCCCCACGACCTCCCCATCTGGTGCCTTGGGTCCCATCCCACAGCACTATCCCAAGTTCCTCTTCAGCTCAGCATTTGCTTTCTGCACATCAGTAAAGAACAGATTAATTCACTGCAAATGGCCTGGGTCCAGTGTTGATGCCAACTACTCTTTCTCTATTTCAACTCTTAGCTACCTTGAATACAATTATCTTGAGAATTTTGCTCTCCTATGGCTCTGCACACTATATTTTATGCCTGTCTTCTGCATGTCCTATTGCGCTCCCTGCACCAGAGTGGGAGAGGTTCTCTGTCCTCACCCTCCTCTTCTGTTTCACAAACACAAACTCGGTTCACTTTCCAACACGTGCACGTGAAAGACTGATTGACTTTTCCCTATAAAATTGAATTTTTTGTCCACGTTTCATACATTTCCTCACGAATGCCAACTTGCCAGCCTAAGGCCCCCACAGGCAGAACTGATCTCCTCACTGTTCCTCTCTAGTGTTCAAACCCCTTCATCGGTGATCACTTCCCACATGTCTTTTTGTTATCTTTAAGCCAGGCTGTAGACTTTCCCAGGACTGTCTCAAACTTCAGCTTTGCTCTAATTTCCTGAAAAATCTCAGTAAGTGACAGTTTAGAACACAACTTCTCTGATCCGTTCTCACATCTCAGCAGCTTTCATCAGCTTTCCTCCTGAATATTCTCGCGCTCTTTGCTCTGGCCTTCCTGAATCCTACCATCTTCCTTTTGTACCCTTTCAAAAGGCTTCTCCAAAGAGAATTTTGCAAACATAACGTAGCTCAGCATTTCCTTCTGACCATGCCATCCTCTACCTCCTGCATTTTTCCACCCATCTCCCAGTCCTCACTGCATCACACGTAAGTTTTAAGTCTTTGTTTCAGGCCTCTTTACAGTTTCTCTCTATTTTACGTCTAATTATACCTCTACAAAGCCATCATTGACTTCTCTCTGCTAATGATGACAGCCTTTATTACCCAGTTGCTAAATTTTGAAACAAGTATCTTTCTTCAGCTTTTCTTGTCATACCTGTCAGAAACACCCTGTAAACACCTGCAAAGTCACGTCTGAATCCTTAAAACTCAAGTTCCACATGATGCCTACACAAAAACAGAGAAATGCATGACAATTAGGCACTGAGGCATTGACAGTAAGACTGTCCATACTGATGACCTGTATTGCAACTTTTTTAATAAGCATTGCCAGTATTATTTCTTCTCCTTGCTCTATATAGGTTGTAAATGTTTTGCATAGGAACTGTGGTTTTATTCTTCTTACATGAAATGAGCACAGCAAATATACGACTCCCTTAACATCTTAAGCAAGTAAACTGTTAAAAGAAAGCTACCTAAACCCAGAAAACTATATAAACCCTTCCAGATGTGTAAAATATATTTTGCAAAGTATAAGAAACAAAGATAATAAGTTGGTGTGGTATCAGAAAGAAAACCCGCTAACTGGGACAAACGATGAGGAGAAAATTCAAAATTCACAGCATGATTTCCTTCATTGCAAATCTAGAGAGAAACTAACAGTATCAATGAAATCATTCCATATTTGTTTAACTGAGAGGCTGTACAGGATGCAATTCAGCCATCTGTGCTTGGCCCATCTGCACTCAGACAAGTCCTGTACCACTGTGCTGTGCTACCTCTGCTGTCAAACTTTGGAGACATTACAAGACGTGCCAAGGAGCACAGAATGGTAGATGACAGCACACTGATTAACATCTCAGATTGACTTCTTTTCCATCGCTTACAGGGGCAATTCAAATCAAAATCACTAAGTCTTCCTAAGAACTGCTTGAAGTTTCCTCCTCCTTTCTAAACTGTACGTGTATTTTTAGTCTTCCAATAGAAAGACAAACTGCTGCCATCAGTTAATAGTTATGCATAAAAAGAAGAAAATAAATAGTGCTCTGAGTAACAGAACTGACAAAGCCTGCATTGCTTTGGATTTGTTTCCTATGTCCCAATATTTTAAGCCCGCGTAACACTCCGATACCATATGTGCCAAAGCCAACCTCAAATTCCCCCTGAAATATTTCCCTTCCCACAAAACTACATCACCAAGGAGCAGCCACAGGGACTGTCTGTGTGACCAGTAACGGGCTAAGCAGCCCAGGGAACTACCGAGCCTTTCCCTTGGGTCTCTCTTAGAATCATAGAATCACTAGGTTGGAAGAGACCCACCGGATCGTCCAGTCCAACCATTCCCACAAATCTCTAAACCATGTTCCTAAGTACCTCATCCACTCTCACCTTAAACACCTCCAGG
Organism: Clamator glandarius; assembly: GCA_033459285.1. Lineage (NCBI taxonomy): Eukaryota > Metazoa > Chordata > Aves > Cuculiformes > Cuculidae > Clamator > Clamator glandarius. The sequence continues at coordinate 343,959 of JAUNZM010000203.1, forward strand.
GATGGTGAGTCAACCACCTCCCTGGGCAGACTGTTCCACTGCCTAATGACCCTTTCAGTGAAGAATTTTTTCCTTATCTCAAGCCTGAATCTCTCCTGGCGGAGCTTGAGGCCATTCCCTCTCATCCTGTCCCCCGTAACTTGGCAGAAGAGGCCAGCTCCCTCCTCTTTTTGGCCCATCTCTTAATTTTGTCCCAAATCACATAGGAATCACCACCTCTACTGCTCTGAGATGACTCACAGGCTCAACAGGTATGAAAGGGAGTTCAGCAAACAGGTTGTATAGTCTTTGTTAAAAATGTCTCCAATATATCTCTCTGCAGTAAAGGAAAATCGTTCTCCATACAGGTAATTCCCCTCTGTGGGTTTATTTTGAAACTGGGAAGAATTGTTTTTAAACCTTTGTAGTATAGATATTGAAGCCTTTCCCCCCCCTCTATGTGATTGTTGTGAGGAAACAGCACTTCTGTATTTAACAAGGCAGGGGAACAGCATGTGCACAAGCACTTAGAGGTCTTTGCCATTGAACGTGACCTCTTTTCATCACTTCTCTTGCCTCTTAGGTACATCAATAAAATAGCTGCAATAAATTCATATCTACATATTCAGAAAACACTGCAGTTAAGTATGAGTGGCCTGATAGGATGCCTTCCTACCACAAAACTATACCTGCACATTCAAGAAAGTAGTAAAACCCACTTAGCCATGAATTAATGCATAATGAACAACTGATGATAATTATTTCAATATAGCGTTCCTAATCTGCTGCAACATTCCTGTCCTTCTCTAACTGTACTTTTTAGAAGGTTTTGCACTTGATTTCTTGACCCCACAGGCACTTAGCATGTTTGTATTTTTCATTAATTTTCTCTATAACAATAAGTATCACTTCCCTCTGAGACAGAACTGTAAATTATTGGCCTTTTTTTTTTTTTTTTAACGACGAGAATGCAAACCTTGTGATTTGGGGCTCAGCAGAGCTCAACACATCTCATGAAGCTTTACTCTGATAAGACTTTGCTACAGAATGAGAGAATTCAGTGAAGTGTGGCAGGTGTAATTAAAATTGTGCTATGCTGCTGATCCACAGGCAGATAAATTCTATGAGCATTAAATTGCACTGGTTTGTTTAAAAAAATTGACTGTTCACTTCCTTGTAAAAAACTACATCAATTTAAAGATGGTGAAACTATAAATCTGAAATGAATTACAACAGTTCACAAGTTTCTCGGAGTAAACAGAGGTCTATGTACTCCCCTACCACGAGACTTCATGCTTTATGCAGAGTGCAGTGAACCGGTTTAGTAACAATTACAGGCTGAAGGGATCTACATGCATGGATTGCTGACGCGTAGAATATTAATTCACTTTCTTCCATTCAGAGTATAAACTTCTTATTGGAAAATACAGAGATCTTCCGGGAACAAAGGTCACAGGTTTAAATCAAAATGTTAGGTATGTAATTTTTTTATTTGCCATTCATTGAAACAAATGTCATTAGGTGAAAATAAGTCTAGCATCAAATGTCATCATGTGGGCAGACGTTCTCTTTGCTCTGATTCGAGATAAAATTTCTGCCTATTTTCCTTGTGCATTGATGGCAATATTTCATCATCATTAGACTCCTAATCACAATAAGTTCCACATGGAAAATTATAAATAAAGAATCCTGTTTACTTGTCACATGGGCTTGCAAGCTCAAAGAGATCTGCCTTTTTGGAAATGATACCCTTTATCACATTATTGGTCTGTGAAAATCAGAGTAAAAAGTCATCTGTTACAATCTTGTAGAACAAAATATTAACACATTCTCTTTCACAGACAGCAGCAATTACTCACAGGGCTGCAGAGATAACGGGAAGAAACTAATTGGAGTGATTTTACATATGCAAGCAAATTCTTGAATTAAAATCATATGAAAGTCAGATAAAATTGCACTAGGTTTTAAGCTGAAGAAATGCAATAACTTTTTTACTTGATGGGCATGCCCTCATTCTGAAAAGAACATTGGCTCATACTGAGGAGTAGTATTTGCAGATTTACCTGTGAGTACTTATAATAAAGTGAATATTTATTATACTATATTTTCCTCAAGTTAAGATGAGGAATAATATAGAATGAAGATTATAGAAATAGGATTAAAGATCAGGGCTGAAGGGCTGGAGTAGCTTATGTACAGAAGAGATGCAGGTGGACATTTTCTAGAGAGAATCTGTTTATTAAGTCTTGTGTTCCTGAGCAGAGCATCATGATCAAACGAATGAATCTGGGGAGGGAAAGAGCCAATCTGCGTGTGCTTGGGTAGTTAGCTGGTTGTGAATTGAAGCGGTGGTGGTGCACGACAGATTCTAAGTCAGAGAAGAGTGTAATTAATGGCCAGGAGACTGGCTGGGAGAGAGGACAGAACAGGATGCTGATACACAGAGCCCGTGTACGCCAGCTGAGGGGGGCACAGAGCATGAAAAGAAAGAGCCTGAGGTGCACTGGAGAGCAGGAGCACAGCTTAGGAAGGAAGATATAATAAGAGGGATGAGGACACAGACTTCTCTTCAGTTTCCTTTGTTGCCATGCCACGCATTGCCTCAAATCTTCTCATTTTCTAATGGATTTTCTGACTAAAACAATCAGCTATATCTTTATGTGTGATGTCAACAGTTCTTGAGAACGTTGACTGAAGTCCCTCATTTCCTCTTTTATTTAGACTCCCAATGTCCCAGTAGCTAGCAGTAAGGCAAAAAATGGAAAGATGAGACTTTTGATTTGTACAATTAGAACACTTTTGATTTCCAAAGCTATAACTCTGCAAACTCTTTTTTCCCTTCATGAAAAAGAGAACATAAAGGAGTACCTCTTGCTGAAATCTGAATGCCTACCTTGCCTTTTTTCATACAAATCTCTCATATAAGCATCAAATCTTGAAGGAAACTTCTTTTCACTGTTATCTGTTGTTCCCATTTATTTGTGTTCTGGCAGGTATCTGTCGGTTCCTTAAGTACGTCATTTATTACTGGGCTTCTAAAAATCTTTTCTGCAAATCTATGTTTCTATTTTACTGTATCTTCCAAGAATTCTTCTACACTATCAGCAAGAGCTTGTTTGTATTTGAAGTTATTTATGGACAGGAAAACCTACATCTGCTTCCTTCAAGAATGATTCCACGTGCAGATAAACCGACAGCTCTGCTAGGTTCTCAAGGAATCCACAGAAAGTTAGCAGAATAAGTGGTTAGAAAGTGCTTTGGGGAAAAGCATCTTGATATCTTGTTTAGAATTAGGCTACAGTGATATTAATCTTTTCCTTCTTATCTACCTACCTACAAGAAATACAGAACACTAGTAAGCCATTTCTGGAAAACGTGTTTCAATATCCTACTGGGAAGAACATAAAAGGATAAAATCCAGACCGTTAGCAGTTTTGAGAGCAACTATTTGCTATCCACTCCCCCCCTGCTTTACCAACCTGTTTAGCAAAACCGTTGACCACTAGGTATTACACAACCATCATAAGGCTTCTCGTGACAGTGTTTTTGCAGTTATTCTGTTGAAGTAAATCCCTTCTACAGTCAGAGGAAAACAAAGCACTATCACTGAAATTGTTCCCTGACTTGAAAGTCATTCAGCGCTTCTGGATCAGTGAGGTCCTTTCAGATCACACATTACTGTGTGTGTTTTATTCTCATCCCCAGCATAATGTAAGGAGGGCACCAGCATTCAAGTCTCTCCTTCCCACAGCATGAAGAGTCCAGAATAAGCAAAGTAGGAAACAAGACCATGCAAGTAATGCAGGCCGGCACGCAAACTGCATATATTTACATTTTATTCCAAAGCATGGTCTAAGCTAGACTCAAAGGTTTTGGGTTTTCTCCAACTGTAAGATACCATAAATAGAGGAAAGAAAAACTAAAGTTGCCCAGGGAGCCCAACATGGAAGGCAAATCGGTTTTGCTTTGCTTGTTTTTCACCTTCTAGTCCAATTAGGAAGGGCTGTGCTCGTGATACTAATCAGGCTTAGCGCAATGAAGCTATTGGTTTGGCTTCCTTACATTTACATATTGAAGCTCTTTGTTCCTTCCTGGGATTGCAGGTGTGCCAAGCACGAGTTAAGGTGAGTGCCAGTTCCTACACGGGGAGTGCTCAGTCCTCAGCCTAAGTGTGAACATGCCATGATCATTGAAAACGTGAAGCAGCACAACACTGCAACGGTGCAGTGGTAGGTTAAATATAAAAAGTAATATTTGAATTATTTCCCATTCTATCCACAATCATTAACATAAAATCAATTTATGTTGTGACATTTTCAGTTCTCATTATTATCTCTGTTCCAAAAGGGAGGTTTTTAATCCCCCGTAAAGTCTTTAAGAAAAAGCTGAATAATATGCACTAAATGCATTATCCATCATCTAATATGACCTTTTCATGGTTCTTGAGTTTGATTGCCTGGTCACTCCTGTTCCTTGGCTGCCTCGGTAATCTTAGAGGAACAGGTGGAATGGTAAATAGGCAAACTATGGAATCTTTAAAAGGTTAATTTCATACTGCAAGTGACTCTTTCATAGGTTATATATACTGTTTGTTCATATGTTCTGCAGCTCATAGAAAAGCTAGGAAGAAAAGCAAATGGCAGACTAGGTTCTCACAACAGCGATAAAAATTATTTGGGAAAGGAGTAAGATGGTTGCGTGACAGGTACTAATTTTATTGTTCACATGTATTTATGCTGTTTGAAATGATCTACTCTTTATGGAGATGTGAGGAACTTAAGTCATCCTTCACACTTAAAAGAGCCAAGAGTCTGAGTCAGGGAATGCTTTCAAAATGGAAAATACATCATGACTCAATGCTATTGTTTTGTCTCTCTTGTGTGGGCAGGGGAGAAGTCACCTAACGAGGTACTGCTCAGTTTGTCAGATGACTTGGCTCAATAATGTCTATGAAGTTCTAATGCTACGTCCTAGTTATTGAGCCTAAGAAAGGGTGGATAGGGTTTTCAAGTAGTTGAAACTCATAAGCACGTTAACTTTCTGCTCGTGTGCCTAGGAAGACTTTCAGAAGTGGGAAAGAACTACAACCAATATACAGAGAAGCTAGTCGTTATTCCCTACTAAAATGGCAATAATCTCTATTACTTTGTAGCCTAACAAGCAATACAGACCTGCTAAGATTAATTAAGCTCTCAAGGGAGGCTGAAGTGTTTAATCAATCACCAGTGCCAGTTGTTGCCATTGTAGCATTCATAGATTATTATATAGCAATTTAAATTACCAAGTGAGGCATTTCTCCTGTAAAAAGGGCACTGCTAGTTAATTTTTGGATATCTAGTCCTAGGTATTGAGGATCTGATTTTTCATAGCATCTGAAAGCTGTTACCAAGTTCACTTCACACTGACCACTCGCTGCAGTCGTGGGGGCTCAGCCCTTCTGCAAATGAGGCCTCAGAGTTCCAAACCAGGAACCTGGAAAATGAGAAGATGCAGCTAGTGACTCTTTGTGAAAAATCTGGCTTAGAAAGATGTGCAGCGTTACAAAGGAAATCAGTGCCAGGAACTGCACAAGAATTAATTTCTCCAAGGCAGCACACATCAACTGCTCTGCCTACGGGACTCTTTTTTCTTTATTTTCTTCATCCTTTGCAATTTGGTGCCTCTGTAGCTTTGGAGAAATACAATGGAACTCTTGTCTCCTCTGCTACAGAACCTGACATACGGCCAAACCAGGAACATCCTGTACTGAATGAGAAAAGGATGCTATGGACTAAATGGTAGGCAAACATATAATTAACAAGACTATCATATTGCATACAGAAAAAGGGTTGAATTAATCCTATCTGAAAGATGGACTCGGCCACCTCTCTTAATTGCAGATGTAGTTTGAAACCCAAACAATTATCTGAGAATTATTTCAATCATCAAAGGTTTTAAAACTGCATTTGGGAAGTTCCAATAGACACTTTTTACTAAAAAAAGTGAGAACACGATCTTGCATAATTGCCAAGGTTGTGACTTCCAAGTGTGAGATGAGTAGAGAAACACAGTAATAAATCTTCGAATTCATGCACAAATTCTGCATCTGTTATTAGTATGTTTGCTCTTCCCTTCCATTCTAACAATGGTTAACATGTATCTTTAGGGCACCTAGAGAAACACACCCCCATGTTATACATAATTCTTATTTTTTAAGAAGGCCTTTTACAGAATCGTAGATATATATAATAGTAACAGGAGGGGTCACACTTCCTATGAATTGGTGTGAACCAAACTGCTTTAAACTCCTGCTCCTTCAGAGCTTGCTTTATTTCTGTTGAAAGGAGGAGGCCATCAAACTGTGAATACTCCACTACAGGGCCTCCACTGATATAAATCAGCACTGACTTTAATGGAACTATGTGGATTTATAGCAGACAGAAATCTTCGCTGGCTGACTGTCCGCAGAGTGTTGAAGCAACTGGGAACCCTACCATATGGAGAAGTCTGCTAAAAACAGGTATTTCCTACAACTTCTGATTTTTGGTGTCTGACAGACCTATGTCTATGGTACAAGCCATTAATAATGAGAGATTTAAAGTCTGTTTGAAGTATATCAATCATGAAAAGACACAAAAAAAGTTTTCTGTAATGATAATACCTTTGACGTACTATATGTGATAAGTACTCAGCACTTTAGTACCCACTCATTTGCTTTCATAATATGGTCAAGCATGATTCTTAAAACACAGAACTGAGAGGTGTCACTGCAGCTTTTTGGAACTGATTGCCATGTACTTCAACAGAGAGCAGCAAATGCTATTTCAGGAGTAATTTGAATCACTGATGTGGTCTATGCAGGAATGTCACCTTGATATGGAAGGATACTCAGTCACAACACTGACATTCTTAGATTGCTCCAGTGCAGAAGAGCAACGGGGCTTTGATTTCACGTCCTCGTGCTGGAGATGGCTCCCAATTTGGCCAGGCGATGAGGACATTTGAACTTGCACAAGAAAGGCATCTAAGCAGTTTCACCCCAAGCAGAATGGAAAAGAATAATGGGCATCTTCCGAGCTCTGAGAAGATAAGCAATTGCCCAGGGAATAGGACATTAAAGAACACAAGAATAGAGGATGGTCACACTAGGTTCATTTAGCTTAATGCTTTGTGATGATGGTCAGTGCCTAGTGCCAATTAGGAGAATGTACAGTCGTACTTTTCCAGGACACTCTTCTAAATTCCCATGATTTTTTTGCTATTTAGATCAGAGAGAGACATTAAAAACGTGAGCAGGAGGCAAAAATACAGACGCAAAGACAAAATGTCTCTGAAGTATGCCAGGACTGAAAAGCCTTCATAAGCAAGTGGAGTTACATACAAGCAAAATCATCGCTAACAGAAAATAACTAATATTATGGGAAGTCACTGCACTCCTGGGGAGGATGACTACTATTATTATTATTATTATTTGGCATACAGTTTCTGTGCTGGAAAACGGAGTTTTAAGACAATCAAAATAATTTACAAATTGAGATTGACAAGCTGAAGCACTGAAATGTTGAAATTAAGCTCATTCATTTCAAAGCGATGTTACTGCTTCGAAAACTGTCAGATTTCATTTTTAAACACTTTTTTTAAAAGCTCTTTTCCTTTACCAAGAAGAATTACCCCCTCAAATCCTGACTTTCCAGTCCAGTCAGTAAACCGAAAAATCAATTATTTGCACAGTGTTGGTTTTAAGGAAAAAAGCCAGAAGAGAAGACAAGCACATACAAAAGTTAGCGTGGAAACAAATGGAGAGTGAGAGAGAATAAACAAGGAATTTGTTTAAAGCTGACAGAGCCTCACAAAAAGCCAACTGCTATTCCTAATTTATATTTAGAAACGTATGGGGAAAGAGAGAAAAAACTTTGCTGAAAGTGGAAAAAGCTGGCAAGTGTCACAACCATGTACAGAACTCAAGAACTCCGACTTGGCAAGAGGGCAGATGGTCTCTGCACACGATATTAACACTTCTCAGCAGAAGACAGCCACTTAAAAAAGTGAGGGAGAAGTTGGCCTCCAAAACCTGAAAAGAAATTAAAAGCATGTGCATGACACAACAGCCCCTGAAGGAAGTAAATGTCTGTGCATGAAAGATCTGAGCTGAAATTAGAAGAGAGCTCTCTGGCAGCCCACCTGAAACGTCTTTCTGTGGAGGAGAGCAATTATTGTTTTGGAAGACAGCTCAGTCCAGTAATTAAAGCAAGAGCTTTAAACCTCTGCTAGAGATTTGCTGAAGTATGTTATACGAATCACAGAAACTGTGCGTGCACTTCTTTACCCATGTATAAAAATGAATCCCTAGTGCTCGGAGGCTGAATCCATTAACGTTAGCGAAGTGCCCAAAGGACTCAAACAAAGGGTTCTGATGGCACAAAGTGTTAAGATGCCCACAACAGGCAGGCTGGTTAGTTTCTAATCTCAGTAAGAGAAAGTGGAAGAAGAACATCTTCAAACACCTAGACTGTCCTTGCTTATATTCCGTTTATACAGGTTACCCAAGAAGACTAATGGGAGGGGGCAAGCACTGCACAATAATTGCAATTTGTTAAGGACTTTCTGTAACTGGACCACATGGCATCTTTCCAATCCAATTCCTTCATGCAAACCAAATAATTCTGCATAGATTTGCATGTAACTAACATGAGAAGAGACTTATTAACAACACAAATTACATCTCACTTAGATTTCATTTATTATCCTGAATCAGCTAGTGATGAGTTGACTATTCTCATGCTTTATCTCTCAGTGTAGGCATTTACAGAGCACTTACCATTGTAACACCAATGCCACTCTTCATCCCTGCTATAATGTTTGGAATATGTATTCAAAAGTCTCATCTATGAAATAAAGCAAGTTAAGTTTGCCTTTGCATGTGGGTATTTGGAAGGAGGAAGAGAAGTCATTTGCAGAGGCCTAGGGCATTCTGTTCCATTAAAATCAAATTTCCAAAATACCGTAACTGCTTTGCCCTACAGCATTAAGACTAGTATTTCCAATAGAACGTGTACACCCAGCTCCTTTGGAAGCGCCAGTCTAAATTTGAAACCAGTCCTTTACAGCCATCTAACAGCCTGCCCATAAAACCAGCTGGCCGGATAGATCTCTTCTGGCTACTTCTTCTCCCCTTATTCCTTGTGACCTACAGCTAAGGACATTTTTCACACTGCAGACCCATTGAAAAGACTCTCATAATCTTGTTAAAGGCTGGCATACTTGACTTGCAACACAGAATCCTGCATTTGTCTCCTCAGGGAAATAAACACTTTTAAAGAGGCTTTGGACTTCTAAAATGACTTAAACAAATACAATGGCCACACTAGTAATAAATGAATCAGTTTGCTGCTGCTCACAAAAACGTCTACAGTGAGGAATTTGGATTTTATGTGCCCTTGCACAAACTCATCTACAGCTTTATTTTTTTTATTGCTCGCATATTCTCAAGGGAAGCCAATTTCCCTTTCTAGCAGCAGTGACTTTGGTAAGTCAAAGCATCCAATTGCTAGAGGAGGGTTTACTTTACTTCTCATCACTGAAACCCTGCTGTGGAATGCAATCTGTTTTCAGAAGAGCAAAGAGGTGAAGGACAAAAACAAAAGGCAATTACTCGAAGACTGTGAAGTGCTTGGAGACTGGTATTCTCTCGCATCTGAATTAGGGTAAGAGAATATACTGGTCAAAATGTTGCCAAGAAAAACGCTCTGTCACTGAGCATGCTGAAATTTGTCTTGCTGTCATCTAAAATATGAAACTGTATTATAATAGCATTTAATATTTTCATTTTAGCTGCTTTTTAAGACAGATTACACCAATTTTTTAGCGCTCCTTTAGGACAGACACTGGGCAAGGACCTGATAACGTACTCACACTTTGCACTGATAACTAAAACTCCATTATTACATAGCTAAAAACTTTCTTCCTACTCTCAATCCCTTGCCATATCAGTAAAATAAGCTTATAAACTTCCCCCTTGACTATCTACTTGAAAATTACCTGTTTTCAATCTAAAGCCATAAAGTATCTTTCTTAGGGACTCCCCAGTCCGAAATACAACACGTTTAACACGTTCCTGTATTTGAAGCACCAGGAGAAATAAAACACAGTATTTTTCTCTATCAATGTTACCTCTGGAGCACTGACAGAGTTGGCCACACAGCAACTCTGCCACAAAGAACTAGTGGTCATTTGCCCAGACATCCCTCAGGTTTTCCAATGGGTACGTTATAATACTTGCTGAGGTAACTAAATATTCAGAGCTGGATTGAAGATAAACTTTCACATCACGAGTAGAAAAATCCTGCGCAAACTCCACTGGGAAGGGAAAGCCCATGGACCATCAAGTCACTTCCAGTCACCTTGTAAACAAGTTATACTCAGCAACCTCAAACTCATGTTTTTTTTTCAAAACTTCCAATGACAGAAATTGGAATTCCAATAATTATTGGAATATTAATAGGGATTATTTACAAACCTGAGGTGTAAATACTTATGAACACAATCACATCTTGTGAAATTTACTGACCAAGACATCTCTATTCCACCTAGCAAACAAATTTATTTGAAACCTGGTAGCCTTTCTCATAAAGCAAGAAATAATCTCTTTTTATAGTGAGTTAAATGCAGGAGCTTAGTTCTCAGAGTACAATTTAAAAGTCTAGGCTTGCTTAAAAACTAAGTTGCTTTCATGTAATTCAGTTTCCCAAAATCAGAAGTTCATATTCTGAACCCCTGTACTTAACAATGGTATTGTGCAACGTATAATAGCACCACCACATATCAGCAGCTTCTGAATTTCTATTGAAATGCAAAGACCTATCAATGAACCTGTTTCTTGGGAGCTTAATATATTGTTTTCACTTGCATCATCTTTATTCTCATTCTTTTATACCAATGTTTCAATTGCACACAGCATCCTTCCTTTATTGAGGGCTCCAGTTAATCACCTGGTTCCATCGAGTATCACATAAATTCTGTTTTATGACTTCTTCGTCACAAGAATGTAGCCAAACACCTTGTGCCCCCAAACTCAACAGTTTGTTCAGCCTTGCAAAACTGTGATGGAGATTGCAGCAGCCAAGAACAGAAACTCCTCAATCACCTTTGCTATGCTAGCGCTGACAATGAAAAAACCAGAATCTAGTGCTGTTTAACAGGCAGGTCTTAAAAAAGGCAGAAGGAACAGTAAAAGAGTAAGAAAATCAGTCTGGGGGCATGAGTGGACAGAGATTGGCAAGATTGCCTTTGCAACAGAAGAATCTCAACAGTGTGAAATGCTGCCATGAGCTTACACTTCTCAAATCTCTTCCAAGTAGCAGCTCTCTTTCCCCCTTCCTCAACTTCCTCATTCATTTTTACCCTAACCTGGATGACTAAAAAAAAAGAAATCTATAAAATTAAATTAAGTGCAAAATTATACTCTTTATTTAATGCATACTGAAACAATTGCCTTAAAGCTATATTTATGCTATCATTTAAATACCTATACCAGTCTAATAACTTCAATACATCTTTCTAATAGTCCTGCAGTGGTAAATGTTAGGAGATGGGACTTTTTACTTTGTCTTAGTACCAAGCACAAGGAAGTCCATGAAAGGAGTGGCTTAGTTCTAGACTGAAGCAGAGAAAAAGAAAAACGCTTTCTCTCCTATTTCAGGTTGGAATGATCTCTGATGAACATTAATGATTCAAACTCACAAAAGGCTCCAGATGAGGTTTTACCAGTGCTCAAAAAGTACTACCAATGCTCAAAAAGTATTACCAATATTTCTGGAAATGCCCCTCCTGACATACCTGAGGTTTATTTTTACACCATTCTCTGAGCCCACGGTTACTCATAGTTACTCCATGACCAGTTAGCACACTAAGGTCATTTTCTCCTTTAGACATTTCTAACCAAAGAGCTGTTAAATTAAAGCAGATGTTCATATTATTAGACCCCCCCAAGTGTATAATTACATACTTTATGTTAATGAACATCTTCCTATTTCTATTGTGTCAGTTCTCAAGGACATCCAATTGGAAATACAACAAGGATCTTTTTTAAAGAAATGTGAAACACAATCCAATGTTTTTGCAACCAACTTGACTTGTTTTCATAAAAACATAAACTGAACTTCCTCTCACTTGGTTCTTATTGAAAAATCTATTTTAATTATTCATTGCCTTCTGGGTAATAGCATTCTCAAATGCAGTTAGTACTTATGCTATATAGTAGTCACCATATGCCTTTCCTCCTCATACATTCAAAAAAATCAAAGCACTTAAACATTACATTCCCTAATAAAAACAAACTGTGCTTTAAAAATTCTGATCTATTGTTTTGGTTGAGAACTTCTTGTTTGCTTACGGGATTTCACTAAGTCAAGGAAAGCGGTTCATATATAAGCTTCATTTAACAATCTTAAATGTACAAGGTGAAGATTGGTATGAATGATTATTTATTTAAAATGTCCAGAGTGACAGTATTAATATGTAAAATGAAAGGGAAGTGCAAAGCATCCTTCATAGAACTGTTCAGTTTTATGCTTTTGATTATTTCCCTCAAACTAATTCTCTGCTGCCCACTAACAATGTAATTTAGAGCTAAGGTGCTTCATCTGAGACACTGTTTCCAATCCTTTTCCAGCTCATTAGGCTCATAAGAGAGGACTAGAAATGAGGGAAGGCTTTGAAACATTACACAGGCCAATCTCACTGCACTTGGAAAATGTAAGATCTCACTTTTTCTGGATGGAATTAGCTAGAAATAAACAGTAGGTTTGATGCAAAGAAAACCCAGAGTCTGCAAAGCTGCCCTGTGACTTCAGTATTTTTCAGGTTTTATCAGGAAAAGTGCTGTATTGGTAACTTGGCACTAGGACTTCTGGAGACAAAGTTGTTTCTAGCGCTTCAAGTGACCGTACCTCAAGCAGAAGCTAATTAATCCCTTTGTGAAAGTCGCAAAACAGAACGAAGTCCCTTGTAGACATAACTATTTTCTCAGCCACTTTTGTACATTGTACCATTCCTTTTTCCCAGCAAGATACTACAGAGATCAACAACCATATACCATAACTGTTTGGAAAATCACATTGCAAACAAAGAGATGTATGGGTTTTTTTCTCACTTTCTAGTCCCAACCCAAATCTATTTTTTTGGTCTCAATTAATATGTTCAAGGATCTGTGATTTTCAAAAGATCATAACTCTGCTGATTTCTTTTTTTTTTTTTTTGCATCTTAGAACACTTTCAACCCTTTTGCACGCTGAAAGCCTAAACCTGAATTTCAATTGTGAGGGATCAATGAGGCATTTGTAACATGCAACTGCCTGCCTGAAATGACTGTGACATGAGTTTATTTTACTCAGTTTTCATTTTTCCCCGTTGACAAGGATTGCCTGATAAGTGAGTATTTGCTGTTAGAGACCATACTTACAATTTAGACAATAAGAGAATCTGCCTGTTGTCTGTGCCTGATAACTCCTAGGTCCTGACTATCATTGTAAACAAACCAAGAAACAAGACAAGATGATATGTAAAACTACCTTCAGACAAGCAAGATGGAGCCAAGGCCATAATTTATTAAATCCAAGAATATAGTGATACTGTTGTATAGTCTCAAATAGGAAATGGAACTGTTTCCATAAACACACCCTTCTAAACAATTACTCATGAAACTGTCTCACTTAGTGGAACACCATATTAGAAAATTGTAATTAAAACTGATTTGGAAAATCATCATACAGTAAACAGACTGCTTGGGCATAAGCTCAGCCATTTCCTAGAAATTAACTAGAAACATGATAAAGGTATGTCTGAATGGTTTTAGGGACTGAGGCTTTGTAATTCAGCTCCAAATGCAGATCTGACCATCAGGCTAATCCTAAGGAGATCTCCAGAGCGGCTAAACACCTGCAGGGAAGGTTAAACTGCAATTTTGAGTGACTAATCCCAGCCTTCAGAGTTTGAGCCTGTATCTCAAAAATTAACTGAATAGAGCCCTGTATGTTTTAACATTTGGGACAGAAAGATCGCATGTTGGTTGGCTGGAAGCTCCTCTATTATTGACATTTATTTTTTGTGTTGTAGGACATTTTAGCATTTTCTCTGTGGATGATGGAGACTCATCTGACAGAGATGGACTCGAGCCAAACTGTTCAGATTTTAATAACTCACGAATGCAGATCCCAGTTCTCATTCTAGTCCATCTCTAAAGAGACATGTCTACTTTACAAAAAGCAGATGACATTATTCTTTTTGATGTGCACAGTCCATTAAACTGAATTACAAAGAATTGCAATTCTTCAGAGGAAAAAGAATGCAGAAATATCACTGTTGCGACAGTGAAATTTGTAAAATATGCAAGCATATATATATATATGTAATCAGGGGATGATGTCTCAGTACCATCTCCCTTCTTCTGCACTAGTAAACAGGGAATTAGAAAGAGAAAAAATCAGAACTGATTTGACACAATACGGAGAAGTGCCTCAAAAGTAACAAACTCTCTGGAATGATTCGTCTGTATTTATTTATATCATTATAGACTCAGAATAACTTTACCAAGGACAACTAACTCAGCATTGATGATGGAACTGCTCCAAAGTTAGCCTGGAGTAACCAAAGATGGAATTTAGTCCTTAAGATACATAAAAAAACCAAACAAAAAAACCAAAACCAAATCAAACAAACAGAAAAAGACAATATTTGAAATTTCAAAAGTCTTATTTTCTTCCGTATTTTATTGAAAGGGTTTGGGTTTTTTTTTCCCCCTCACAGTATGGATATTTTAACCCTGCAGTGATAAGCACTATAATTTATTTCTCTGTTGGGTTTCTGGAGATTTTATAAACTTTTTCTTCTACTAAATTTTAGGGAAATATTCCCCAAAATGCAGAAATCAATATCCACGAGAAAAATTATATGAAACCAGTCTTATTTATTTGTTTTTGTTTATTATGAGAGATATTTTAGTGCTCTAATTATCATTATCAGTGCACAAACACCTGCTGTTCCTAGACGGTGTTTCTATTAACACAGTGTGCCAACTCCGATAGTTTTCTGTTGGCAATCCAAAATCAAATTGCTTCTTGTCTGAAAATTATTGTTACTTGCTGCTGCTATTTACTATGTCTGTCATTTCCTAATCTTTTCTTTATAGCAAAAAAAAGAATAATCAATTGCCATTTTAACATTCTGTTTAGTAAGTATTTATGAAACTTTGAATACCATTGAGCTAAGGACTGCCTTAAATAACCCCCGTGCATTTATTCACCCTCGTGGCATTTGTATCCTTCGCATATCAAAGTGGGAGGTTCTCTGAGGGTCATTATGTCTACGCTGGCCTTGGGACCTGTGCCCAGTTCAGATTAGGGTTTGCTGAGTTGGGTGCCTCAAACAGGGTCATTCACGTAAGAAAGGTTTAGTGTCTGATAGGAATGGTTGGACTTGATGATCCAGTGGGTCTCTTCCAACCAGGTGATTCTATGATTCTACCAGCTCCTCTCTAGCTCGCCCCAGCTGTGCGACTGCTGAGCTTTGGGGTTCCCAGCTACCCCAAGCCGCTGAGCATGTCCCTGCCAGGCAGCCTTCTCCAGCTCCAGTCTAACTGGTTCCTCCACAGCTTCGTGCATGCACTACACTGGAACAGATCTTGCCTCCTGCAACTCTGGAGCCTCTGTACAAATTTAACATGCAAGCAAGTGATTCATATGATTCTATGATTCACAGCTACTGGTTATATAGATGAGACCCACCATATCAATTTGTTTATAGTATTTCCACCTCCTGGGCAAGAAGGTGAAACCCAAATCCGTCGATCAGCCTGGGGCAATAACGTGGCTATGAACGCTTGCGGTAACATAAGGACTTGCCTTAGCCACAAAGCGCTGCCAGAGAAGTACCACAGCCTTGTAAGTGTTCTGTCAGAAGATTTCGAAATGATTTAAAAAAAATCCTACTGTTTTTAATATAATAACACCGTGGCACAGCTATTTTTATGCAGTTCCTGTCTCCTGCTGCTGTCTGGGATTAGTCGTTATTTAGTGATGATGAACAATTATATCTAATGTCCTGGTTCAACCTCAAAAAATTACGACAGGAATTCTGGCTCAACTTTATTCTATTAGCATGTTACCTTGTTAAACAGATACAATTACTACAAACACAAACCCTGCTGACAGTGAAGTTGCTACTGCAGCCAATACTGTTTCAGCAAGTACCTAAAAGAAAGAAGGTGTGAAGGAGCATCTGCCCCTCAGCCAAACCAGCAGCAGCTTGAGCCTTCTCTGAATCCTCCCTGACGGGAGGTTCAAGGGAAAATCCCCTTACCAGTAGCTTCTGAAGAACTTTACTTGGTTGTTTCTCATCTGAAGTCCTTTGTTTATGAAGGAGTATTAGAAGTTTCAGCTAGTGTCAAAATACATTACACAACATGAGAACTCTAGTTAACATTGCGGGGCTTTTGGAAAGAGGTACCCGAAAACCACCATCAGACACTATGTGTCTTAAATAATTTCTGCCACTTAGTGCCCCTAAGAATTAGTTACCAGCCCTCTTCCTTTGTTGAAATTATAGTCCTATTGATTTCACAGCATTAGATAAAAGTGCACATAGGCTGTGAAAGGGCAGCTGACCTCAGGGCAGATTACAGCTCAACCTTTGTCTCTGAGTAGCTGAGTTGAAAATTAGAGGCTATCACAGTAACATATTGTAAAGCTGGGATACTGCTGTGAATAATGAAGCATATAAATTGTTTTGATAAACCAAAAGTATCTAAATGTGCCCCAAAAAGAAAAGAGAAAAAGCTTTAGGGCTCATCTTCCTCCATTAGTGCCCTCAGAGTCATGTTTTCTACCCCACAAGCACTGACTCAAACTCCATTCAAGAAAATGAAGAATATGATCCTGCCATCTCTTCAAAGATTTAACTTTATGGTACAAAGATTACATTGTTTTTTACCATTAAAGTAATAATTCTGGTGTAGTTTTCTTTTGATAGCATTTGTGTTATTTCACGAATGCCTCCACACTACCAGTTAGCACTATAAAAAAACAATTCCAATTTTTAACATGATTGTTAATCTTGATTTTCATCATCAAAGCAGAGAGGTTTTCAAAGGAGCCCAGGGAGGAGGAAGGAACACGACTCTGACATCGCATTCAATTGTTACCTCCAAGCACATACACTTGGATTGCTTTTCTTTGATGCTCCTGCCAATTTTACTCACAAGCGTATAAAAAAGGTCATGACATTTAGAATTACAGTAGTCTGGAAATTAAATGTTCCTTTACATTTTTAATTTCTGAAAGTAATTTATTATGGAATAATATTTGAATATGATTGAACGAAAGTGTAAAGATGAATGCAAACTGTCTTTAAATTGGAAGTTCACAACCACATACATTTAACCTTGTTGTATAATAGGCATAGAAAAGTTTATGCAGCGGCTCAAAGAACTGCATTTCCATTTTGCTGGAAGCATTTGAACTGTAATTCTCCTTAGTATTTTTCCCCTGACATGTCTTTCAAAGGCATGAGGTTTAACTCTCTATCATTTTCTACTTAAGATTACGCTGTATTTGAATAGATTTTACAAACCTGGCAACTAAATAGGGAGCAGAAACCAGGTCCCAACTGTCTACACAATTCTTTTATATGAACTTTCATTACGAGAAATCAAACTACTGATTTTTGTAGCAATTTAGCAATATTAATGACACTATCATACAATAGGTGGAAAATAGAATAATTTTGTGGGAAGACTAGAAAAGGCACTAATGTATCAAGTAATCAAAATGGTAGTCAGAAGCTCAAGGTGGAGAGGTCTAGAGATATGGTAAAGGGAAGATCATACAGGTACTGCCAAGACCAGGCTTCAGGGGACTGCAATGAGATCACCTTGTGTCTCGTGCATCACCTCAGATACTACTCAGAGCTTATTTCTGCAGAGCCAGGTGACACAAGTTCTTGAGCAAATAAAGGAACCTTCGGAAAGGCGAAGCTAGTTTTTGTGATTAGCAATTAGAATTCATAATTCTCCCATAAATCTAAAGGAAAGCTGGCTGGCTTCTAGGCTGCAAAGGACAGACACAATATTGAATCCCTTTTCAGATGCTAAAATTGCACCTGTGTAGAATTTATATAGGTTTCTAGAATTTACTTATTTTTTTAATAGAACCATAGAACATAGAATAACCACATTGGAAGAGACCCACTGGATTGAGTCTAACCATTCCTATCAAACACTAAACCATGTCCCCCTTAGCACCTTGTCCACCCGTGCTTTAAACCCCTCCAGGGAAGGTGACTCAACCACCTTCCTGGCAGCCTGTTCCAGTGCCTAATGACCCTTTCTATGAAAATTTTTTTCCTAATGTCCAGCCTGAATCTCCCCTGGCAGAGCTTGAGGCCATTCCCTCTCGTCCTGTCCCCTGTCACTTGGGAGAAGAGGCCAGCACCCTCCTCTCCACAACCTCCCCTCAGGCAGTTGTAGAGAGCAATGAGGTCTCCCCTCAGCCTCCTCTTCTCCAGGCTAAACACCCCCAGCTCTCTCAGTCGCTCCTCATAAGGCCTGTTCTCCAGCCCCTTCACGAGCTTCGTTGCTCTTCTCTGAACTCGCTCCAGAGCCTCAACATCCTTCTTGTGGTGAGGGTTCATGCCGTTTCTGATCCAGGCCAAGATGCCATTGGCCTTCTTGGCCACCTGGGCCACTGCTGGCTCATGTTCAGTCACTGTCAACCAACACCCCCAGGTCCTTCTCCTCCTGGCAGCTTTCCAGCCAGGTTTCTCCTAGTCTGTACCTCTGCTTAGGGTTGTTGTGCCCCAAGTGCAGGACCCGGCATTTGGCCGTGTTAAACCTCATGCCGTTGGTCTCAGCCCATGGATCCAGCCTGTTCAGGTCCCTTTGGAGCCTCCCGACCCTCCAGCAGATCGACACTTCCACCCAGCTTGGTGTCGTCTGCAAACTTGCTAAGGGAGGACTCGATGCCTTCATCCAGGTCGTTGATAAAGACACTGAACAGGGCTGGACCCAGCACTGAGCCCTGGGAAACCCCACTTGTCACTGGCCTCCAGCTGGATTTAACTCCATTTCCCACCACTCTCTGGGCCCGGCCATCCAACCAGTTTTCCACCCAGGAGAGCGTGCGCCTGTCCAGGCCAGAGGCTGAAAGTTTTCTCACAGAAACACCTCAGAAGTCTTTTATCAAAGACTGACAAACTTTGAAATACTCAGTTTGAGACCTCATTACAATCTAACTTGAAGAGACAATGTCTGAAGAAGGGAGACTAAGGAGGAAAATTGAAAATAGTCTTTAACTAGTCCATTATTGGCACATTCAAAGACCCAGAAGAAAATCTAAGATAAAGCAAGTTAGAAAGCCTCTTTGCTATCGATTATTTGATGCTCAATACCAAATCCTTTTGTGAGCATCTACCTATTTTGCTTACAATGCTAAAAACCAGGCTCATGAGCAGTTTCTCTGTGTACACACAACGCAGATGACAGCTAGTGCCTTCAGCGTTTTGAATGTTTCCATACACACCTAGCGATGACATCCCGTATTCCTCAGGTGACTGTGCTCCTTCAAAGCAGCAAAGCACACTTCATGCCACGCTTAAGATGGCAGAATTGAGGCATTTAACATCCTTGTTACCAGGGCAATTGCAGGAGGAATGGATCAAGTCTGGCCTCTTGGAAAAGCCCTCAGGAAAGTTGCTCTGCAGATCACCCAATCCATTAAATTAATGCTTTGTTGGCTAGAGTTATAGTTTTGAGTCAAGCAAAACAAAAGCCTAGGTTTCAGAATACATATACCCTGTCAAATTGCATTTATCAAGATAAGGATTATTAGAATCTTTTTTCTCGTGTGAATGAAATAGTAAGTTTAAAATGTCACTGAAGATATATTAATCTGATACTTTCTGATAAGGGCAACAAAGAGGGCATATAAGCTGTTCCCTGTGAGAATAAAAGTATATGTTTGTGCTTGACTACAAGAAATAGAAAATATGAATAAGGCAATTCATCAGTGGGCATTCTGAAACCAAAAGTTTCAAGCCACATAAAGCAACATTACAGTTATAGATACTGTATATTTTCAAGAGTTACTGCTTGTTCTAGAAAGTAGATGGAGGCTTCATAGATGGAGGCTTCACGTGAAAACTGGTGCTGTGCTAGAGGCCAGCATGTGTAGGCTATCACCAGCAGTCCCACCAGTTTTCAGCTGAAGCAACAGGGCCTGATGTAACCAAAGCAAGTGCTGTTTAAACGTTTCTTGCCACTTCTGTCTGCTGCTGTTGGAATGTGTCCATAGAGGGGAGGGGCAACACGAGGTTCTCAAACATTTTTGATTAAACAAACCTTTGTCACAACTTCATCGTTTTTATACTTGATGTGGCACACGAGGCAAAAATACATTTCAACGCTCAACATAACAGAGCAAATCCTTTAAGTCACCACGTCAGCTTTGTAAGCTACTAATATAGACAGAAGCCCAACAGCTGCCCGAGAGAGGAGACAACATGGTATTTAATAGGCTGGTATTCACTTTGCCACAGATGCTCTCACCAGCACATCTGCACTCATACCTAGAAACCACAGCCACAAGCAACAACTCTTGTCCCTTCCATAGGGCTTTCCCCATAAAAGGATGGAAACTCATTAGACAAAACCTGGCTGCGGCACTTACCCGGCTGCTGGACTTATGCTTTTAGTCAGTCTCTTTTGCAAGAACTAATTCCCTTTGGATGAGATCGCTCTGAGACAGCTTGTGCTCACTTCCTTGGAAAATACCTGGGGGAGTGAATTAGCTCACTGGGCTTTCAGAACTAAATAGAGAACTTGCTGAGCGCTGGCAGGGAAAGTGGCCATTTGTGCTGAGACTCCAGCCTTCAGTTTTATAAAACATCACTTGTATTGAGTTTGTAGTTGAAACAGTCTAATTTATAAATCCAGATATGCGTATATAGGTTTGACTTTTAATGATAACAATAACAATAAAGATAAAAATGATTATTTAGATCCCATATAATACATACATGTATGACTCTAAATAACTTTGTGGATAAAATACAGGTTAATAATAATTTTTTTTAAATTACAAAGCACTGATCCATCAAACTATTTTCTTTCTAATCTCTGATGATGATTCAGTATGTTAATTCAAAATGTTTTCACTGAAATGTGAGAAACATTAGCCAGAACTCAGTCTTCCTATGAGACTTGTATTGAGTGGGTGTTAGTATTGCAGCAGTTAAGATGTTGAGAAGCGCTACATGTTTAGAAAAGTATTAGTTGTACCATAGTTTTTCCTCAAAAAAGCCTTACATGTAGCATCTTCCTTATATTTTTCTGGGGACACAGCAGGAACCAGTTAATATGCTATAATTCCATCAACAGCTCAACTCACCTGTCTTCTCTGTCTTGTGTTTCAAACTTTCGGGTCCCGGAAGGCAGGGGCAGGGCCCTTCACATCGAGCTGTGATGCTTTTGCCAGAAGTACATGCATGAAACTCCAACTTACACTAGAAGAATAAAAAACCACAAGAGTTTGTCTTGAATTAGGACAAGATATAAAAGCAGCAGCAGTAGCTTAGTTAAGAAATTGCATTCTAGCAGTAATAGCATTGGGCAGATTGCAAACCTTCAGCCTCTATTGAAAATGCCATTGTTTTTTTTATTACAGATTACAACAGCTACTTCCTATGCAGAGTTTTGTACAGCACTTTTAAATGTTCCTTGTAAAGCGTTGTTATTATCCCCTACTTAAATACATGGAATCTGCAGCGCAGAAAGTTGAAACAATTACTTCCAGGTCACCTAAAACATCAGTGCCAAATCAGGGAAGAAAATACAAAGCTCCAGAATCCCATGTATTTCCCCGTGCTGCTTAACCACGTTTTGGGTGTGAAATCATGCCATCTATCACCTGTTACCACTACTGATCTGTTGTTGCTGTCTTTTAAGGAGCTGGGAGCTCAACTTCTACTGCAAGCAATAGTCTTGGTCTGAATGACACCCATGAAAAGACATCAGTCCTCACAATAGTGAGAAGAGAAACAAATTAGCTCAGCTGATGAGCCTGGTCCTTCAACACATCAGCTTCATTTAAGAAGGAAAAAATTTTAAGTGACTCCAATAACTATGAATTGTCTTAACAGCTAACAGCACCAGCTCTGAAAACAACCATCCATCATGTCATCAACTCCAGAAATACAACAAAATCATAAAACTGAATATTACACAGTATAGATCCCTGTATCAGCATACTGTTTCTTTTTTCTTTCCCTTCCCCAAAACCTCAGCAGATGGGATTTACAGCACCTCTTGACTGCCAGCACATTGAAGCCATTTAGGGCAGCAGGACATGTACTGGATGAATGAGGCAACTCGTAAGAATTAATATTGCAAAAGAGTGCTAGTTAAAAACTCCCGATTCATAACATACTGGCTATTCGTAGTCTGCTGTTTGGATTGCATATATTTTAGCACTGACTTTCTTCTACGAATTCTATGCTTGGGTAGTTGTCCTCTCTGCAGTCACAGCCCCAGGGATGCTTTCCCCACTGTGTGCCCAGCAGCGTGGTTTCTGAAGCCTGGACCAATGTACTAATAAAATGGAGAAAAAGAAAACAGCGCACAGAAGCAGGAACAAAAATGTGCAAGGCGTTCTCTTTTGCTTGTTCCCTAATGAACTGAATTCAATCCTATTTTTTTGTTATCTTCAAGCAACGATTTTACCGGATCAGAACCCAAGGGCTTTTAAAACAAGGGAGAGTTTTGCCTACAGGGCTGGGGCTGGGGACTCCTCCCTGCAGAAACTGCCTCCTGCCAGGGGAAATGGGAAATGTTGGGCTCTAAAAGCTCTTTGATAAATCTGAGTTTTATCGCAGATTAATTATTTTTCATTTTTAAGTAGGCCAGCATGCTTGCACAGTGCAACACAACACGTTTGGAAACGTGCAGCTTTTCCGAAGGCTGAAGGACACGCAGCGTACGACCATGGTGTTACGCAACAAGGATGCAGTGGGCATCTGGAACTCAAGCAGCAACAGCCACAAAAATCACATCTTCTGTTATTTCGGTATGGTGGAAGCCAAGGGAACAGAAGAGGACGTTGTTACAAGATAAATACCTCCTGCTTTGAAAGTACTGCAAATATCTTGGCTCTGTCTCTGTGTGTTTTTGTTAAAAGGGCTCATCTTCGCCCAGGCTTTAATCTAGCAGCAGGAGACCATTATCCTGTGCCTACATCCTATTCTGTTGACATTATCTCCCGGCCATTCTGAACTTCAATGCACCCTCGTGGTTGCACGCTCTGTGTGATGTTCTGCCCTTCAGATTTAGAAAATGCACAGCCACACACAAACGTGCAAGCTTAGTTTGCGTTTTATATAAATTTCTTACAAGACTGAAGGGAATATAAATACTTATTTTTCATCTGTTTGCTTCATAAATACACTTGCTTAATCTATGCTCTTTGGACAGAACACAAGCACAAGAGAACACATCAGAAGGAAAGGAGAAAGGAGAATGCTCTCTGAGTACGCAGTCCTGAAGGTAACAACTCTTTTTGCAGTCTATTCCAATAGTCAATATGTTATTGAGAACACAGGCATAAATCTTCCTGCTGCAGCTGGAGTTGATCATTTAATCCCTTACAGAACATCAATGAGTTACATATTTTATTATGCATAATAAATGTAAATTACATATCTAAGCATTAGCAATTATACTTCAAATACCACCTTTAAGATGGTAAGGCATATTTCAAGCCCATTATTACGTGCAGTTAAGAAAGAGTTTTACAGTTGGAAATCGCAAGGCAAGTTTTTCCTCAGCTTTCCTTATGATTGATAAGAATGACAACAAAAAGCTCTAAATAAACCAAAAAAAAGAAACCGCTTAAAAAGAGTTTTATGATCTGAAAGCTAAACCTGAAGATCACAATGGTACAGTCACACGTGAGTAAATTTATACCTATGATTTACACTATATTCCCACTTGACTAGTTTAGGATGTCAGTTTGTACACATAGAATTGAGGTGGTAACTCTCTGCTGAGGGAGGAAGGAGAAAGAACTCCATAATTTTAAACAACAAATTAGGATAATACTGATTACTTTCCAACACCTAATCACCATATGCAACTGTTTTCCCTTTCCCTAAAGAAAAACATGGAGATATAGCTTCCTCGTGATGGTGTGCTTACTCACTATAATAAGCCACAGGAGTGGCTCAGCTTTGCATTTAATGGCATTGCCTAAGCCAAACAAACTGATATTCAGAGGCAGAGAGGCCACAGAAGGTGTGTTGTCGAGCAATAATGAAATCTTTTGGACTAGTCTGCCATGAGATCTACAGTCGAGGAGGAACCTGTTGGCTTCCACCAAAGCACAGAGGCTGCATTCCTATTTCTTTTGTGGAGAAAACCCAAATTTCCTTCTGCCATTTTATCTCCTTTTCATATATTAAAAAAAAGAGAAACGCATCAGAAGACAAAACATATTAAAGGAGGAAATGATAGAACCCAACGGTCTCCAACCCTAAAGGAACATTACAAGTTCTGCAGACATGAGCCATGAAGCTCTTTGCACTGATTCTACACAGGACTCACTGGCAACAGTCCCACAGCTTGAGGCCGTGTCCCTCTTGTTTCAGGGGACTCGTCTCACTGGTGGCGTGACTGGATACGCCTTGACTCGCTGCTGAGCTTGTCTCCTAGTAGAGTTCCCTGGCTCCTGCCAGGCTTCATATTTCTCTGCTATCTCCCTGGTGCTTGAACTGCATTTGTTCACTATGAACCCCAAGGCCAACATAAACATCTCTAAACTATTTTACTGCAAATAGAAAAGCAGCTCTGTTATTTGTTGCTAAATGTATATGGAGATCAATAAAATATATGAGGGGAGAAACGGTTGAACGTATTCATGGAAAATTAATAAATTAATTTATTCAACTAAGATGTGGGAAATTATTGCGGAGTGTGTTTTGGCTAAAGTGTTCCCCTGAGAACTCCCTACTCGTATAATGATTCCCTCTTTATTGTCAGTGAATCTACAGCAATGTGTTTTGCATAAGCATTCACATTTGAGGGAGAAAGAAAATAGCTACATAAAATTTATTCCCAGCTACTTTATTCTCATCTGTCAGTCTCCAGCCTGTAGTACCTGCTAGAGTAGAATCTAGATATTTTTTAATGATGTAATAAAACAGCGTATCTCTGTCTTTATACTGGCTTTCAACTTTTGGCAGTCAGGTTTTGATCTAACCTGCACATAAGTAATATTGTTGAATAAGTTACTGTGATCTTTTACATAACAGTGTACGCCTGATTCATGAATGACTACGTGGGTGGTTTAGTACAGCCTCCAGACCTCATCAATGTCTTGAAGTAGTTTGCATCCCAACACAAGGAATTCAGGTATTTGCTTAAAATGCAGCCAATGATTCTAATTACAATATATGGTATAAATACTGTCAGATCCCAGCCCTGACAGCACCAGTCACCGGGAATGTAGATGTAACTGAGAATCTCTTCAGCAGAAGGGAGGCTCTCCAAGACCCCGATTGGGTCTTAATGCACAGAATTCTTAATACGGTATCTATAACTTAAAATTTCTTGCAGCTATGCTGGCAAAGGAGAAAATGTTACCTTCTAAACTTTTATTGCTTCTGTCATTAGTTGAAATGTCAATTAAAAAGGAGAGAAGCATATATTTGTTGGTAGGAGTATGATAGGAATTTGCAGACAATATACGTGATGAAGATAAACTACCATGATGTCTCTTTCTCAAAAGATGGAACAGGAATTAAATTTTATTGTATACTAATTAAAATGTATGATAAAATTTGGAAATATTACATTTTATTAGTAGCAGTGGCTCTAAAACTCTGTTGTTGAAGACACTGCATCTTCTTTAGCACCCTGCAGCTTCTCACATTTCCACAGAGAATTATTTCAGTGCAGCGTTGTTTTATGGTTCATCTTTTGTTCACTCACAATGAGTCTCTTCTAAAGTTCAGATACAAATAATAGAAGCTCATTATTTTCTACCTTATATCTTACTTGGTACCTGCCACTGGTAGAAGCTAAAACATCCGAAAATTACAGCATATGTATTTTTCAGTCTAGAGCTTCTTCATATCAGTAGTTTTTCATACCTATCTTTTTTAGCAGATAATTGGAATCCATTGGAATTCAGACACCCATTTGAGAGGGTTTGTTTGTTTACATGCTTTAGAGCAATCCTTTCCTTTGCTCCCTTAGCTAGGTCTCTTATCGCTTTTTCTCTTTATAAGCCTATTTCCAGTTTTCATCAGATGGAAAAATAATTACTATGTTTGGAAACATCCTCAATCCATTTTTTTAAATAAATACAAATAATAAAATAAGTGTTCAGTATCTTTCCTTCAGATCCCAGAACAAATTTCATACTGTGCTCCCTCACTGCATCCTGCTGAACATACACATTAAAAAGTTTTAACAGAATTCTGCGAACTTTTTATGATCTGTAAAACTGGATATCCTGAAAACAGCTGCCCAGGTGGGAGACAGCGAAGTCAAACGTGTGAACTCACATTTGTAGAAGTCAGACACTAACTAATGGACACAAGTCTCCAATTCTGGGCTACTTGACAGGGTTGTGGGGTCTGTTAGCACTTCTCCCCCTGCCATGAAGTTCTGCTGCCTCTTTGCTGCTCTAAAACCAGAGCTTTGTCCAGGCTCCACTGACAAAAGTAGCTATTCTATGGCCAAACTAGCATTTTTGCTACCTAGTATAGTTATCTCCTATCTCTGGCCACGCGTTTCTGCTTGAAGGGTGAGCTTCCTACAGCAGGGCTCCCTTCCCAAATCTGCCCTGCTCCAGGGTGGGACTGGCTCCTGTTATTGCAATAAAAATAAAGGGGAGGCTGAAGGGTCAAAAAAAAAAAAAAAAAAAAAAAAAGTAAAGTCATTTACTTTCTGTTAGAATAGCTACCATATAGCACTTTATCTCTGCAATAAAAGCTGTACAAAGATATCTTAAAAACATGGAGTTCTAATTAGGAGCTCTGTTCTCCTTAGGAGAATACATAGCTGTTGCTGATATTAATAGGAGTTATGCATGGATACCAGTGGTGGAATAAACTCTAATTAACACAAGCATTCTATTGTGTAAATGCATATTAAGCCACTTTTAAAATGTGCGCTAGCTGTAACTTTGACACATGTTATAGATGATTGGCTCAGAAATTCCCATCTGCAAGAGATGACACAAAGGACCCTATTACATCTCAGGTAAACAACAAATATTTGAGAAAGTCTCTCATTGCTTAGCTGACAGGCTAGTGGTTCATAATCTGCTAGAAAAAAAAAAAAATAAAAAAAAAAAAGAACAGCTCCCAGGTGTGGGGTCGAGAAGAAAGAGATTCAGGTTCCAAGGCATCAGTATTAAACAGGCTGAACAGATTTATGCAGCTGAAAGCAGTAACGCCAAGAAGTCTCATGGACCAAAGCTCTCAGGACCCTGAACCGCTCTACGCTCCACAACGCTGCCCTCTGCAACCCTGCAGCTCTAATGAAGGAGAGCTGCAAGACTCTGCCCTCAGGGTAAAATTAACACTGGAGCTGAGGGAAACCTGGGCAATGTTTAAGTCAGGAAACCACATCATTAATACCACCAACCGCAGGTGCTCCAAGCACATAGTTCAAGTCCCTAAAATGAAGCTTGTCAATGTCAAGATTTTAAAAAGTAAAATCACTGTTTTATTATTTTAAATTTTTCTGCTGCCCTTTTTTTTTTTTAATCAGGTCTCAGCCATATTAACCAAGTTACATGTTCCAATTGCTCTGTAGTTGATAGTTGTTTAAACTTACGCTGTAAGCGTAAGTTTAAACAACTATCAACTACAGAGCAATTGGAAAGGTTCATCTTCCAGGAAGAGACTATTGGTTCCTGGCCTGGGCTCTAGACGGAGAGACAGCTATCATGCAATTCAGGTTGGCATTAATTGTATATTTTGTGGCTCCACACTATAATTAGAGCACTGCACACCTCTAAAAATAAGTTTCAGCCCCTCAGCAGGAGAGGAGCAGAAGCAGCAGCTTGTTTCCACCAGTTAAAGTCAAAGAGTTGTTTTAGAAAACAAAATGACTGCTCAGGAGAGGGTCAGCTCTGCTCCTAACAAGAGTTCACACCTCTTCCTTGCCTTCAATTTAGTGCATGAGAGATCCTTAAAAGAAAGCCTGTGACCCTGGGGTACCAGTCCTACCCACCAGAGACAGGGTAAGAACAGAGGAGGAGGAAAGGAGAAGCCCTCCCCGGTGGGGTTGAAATACAGGGTGATGGCACAACTAACGCAGTGACTGTGGAGCAAAGTATCTGACCACACAGAAATCAGAATATGGATTCTGCCACTGATTTGTTTCTAAAGGACTAGTTGGTTCATCTTTCATATTGGTAACTGGACTCCAGTTCCTTCCCTGGAGGTGTTTAAGGGACGGGTGGGCGAGGTGCTGAGGGACATGGTTTAATGTTTGATAGGAATGGTTGGACTCAATGATCCAGTGGGTTTCTTCCAACCTGGTTATTCTATGATTTAAATGTTAACCTGCTGGTTGAAACTACTCAAAGGACAAAGAATTAGACTTCCTTTTTTTAAAAAAAAAAAATAGAGCTATTTCCTAAACTGAGTGATAGCTGGAGATTTGGAAGGGTGACTGCTTGTAGGCATGTTGAACCACTTCAGTGTTTGAATGGCAGGGCAGCAAACCAAGGAAATTATCATGTACTCGTGCTACTGCAAACTGCCCTTACAGACAGAGCAAAATCAGCTAATTTGGGGACTTCTGGACAGACCACTGAAGGACAAAATCCTGCTTTAATACAAAACAAATTGCCCTGAGAAATAGCTGTCAATCAGCTCAATATGAAGCCAGAAATGTTTAAAAATGCAGTTAATTGCTACAGCTAGATGACAGAGCATATAAGGTCACAGGATTGGATACAGGAGGTAGAGGGCATTCAAGGGAGCATCTATTAATGCAACATAACAATGAAAACACATGGTTGCCATTTTGTGAACAAACAAGAAAACAGTTCTAGGCACCAAGATTCAGCATAACACTTAGAAATTAAATTTGCTTTTAGAAATAATTTGGATGCTCCTTCTGGAAACACCTAAGCCAAGGTGGGGGGAGCATATCTCAGTTTTATCATCTTGTAAGAAAGGTGCTTACTGGATCAGCAAAGGCCAAGCAGCACTGGAACATAACTGCCTGGAATATAGACTTAGAGCAAAACGTGGGCTTCAGCCTGCAGTTAGATTTTGATGACTCTACAGATCATTTTAGAGTATCAAGGTCATGCTCACCCTCTGGGCTGTGTGGGCTGGTTCCTTGTGCATGAATCCAGGAGCTGAGATGCTGGGGAGATGATGCAAAGCCACCCATGCCCAAGGGGCAGCTTTGCCAGTCAGCCTCCTCGCAGGAGAGTGGGACTCACTGCCGAAGGGTAGCACTGAGGCATCTCTGCAGGATGCTTCGTTGTGTGGCATAATCATGCACTATGCTTGGTAATTACCGCTATGGACTGGCTTTGGAAATGCTAATTTCCTAGTCAGGAATATTTGCAAGATCAGAATCCAAATGCAAATGCAGACAGCACTGCTGGCTTGTTTTTCTAAAAATTGAAAGTGTATCTTAGAGCCCACATTCTGTATTCACATACAAAAGCATTTCCAGTTGCTAAATGTCTACTTCTTTTTCCTCCTGCAGCATTTGCATGATAGCTAACTAATGATGACCATTTTCCAGCTGCACAAGGGAGATTTTGCTTTCCACACACTCGTTTGCCACATCCCAAGATGTGGACTTTAAAAATCGTTTCCCTACTGTATTTGTTTCCTTTTCTTTCTCTCCCTCTATATATGTATATTCCATTGCTTTTGTCTTTTACAAAATCAATCTCTAGTCTAACTTCATAATCATGAAATCAGTTCACAGCTAATAGCTTTATTCAAAGGGGAAAGAAGCTACTTTTTTTTTTTTTTTTTAAATAGACCAAAGCCATCTTAGTTTAAAAGTAAAGAAAATCACAGAGTAACAACTGGAGATTTGGAACGATTGATGCTGCTTGAAATGTACTTGCCATGTAATTGAGATGCATTCTTGTTCTGCAGCCATTTACTGATCACATGAGAATGATGATTTGTCATTTTTACTTGCTTCAAATTACTAAAGGCAATTTAATTTCTCTCATGGAGACGACACATCAGATAACATGAACATAATCAAGAGGTAACGATCTGTGGCTCTATGCACATACAGATACTCCAGTTACCAGCTAAACAACTGCCTACATATGGCAGAGGGAAGGCAACGCAAGATATTCAGATCCCTCAGCACAGGGTTTCCACATTTTGAACAGAATAAATATGCCATGCAACTGCATCAATCTAGATTTCAGATGAGGGAATGCTCCATCTCCTCAGTCATTCTCATATCCATCTGTCCCTACCTGGGCAAAACAGCAACATCTGGTGGATCGCTATAAAGGGTAGGCACGTTCCCTTCAGCCTTTTATGCAATGAGTATGATGGCGATATCTTAAGTGTCTCAAAAAAATCTCTCAGCCAATCCTCCTCACCCTATAAACTGCAGTCACATCCCTTCTGTAGAAGAATGGTAACACCTCAGGAGCCTAAAGCAAGTAACTGGGTAGTGGCATTAGGTGAAGGTCCTGCGTCTGGCACCATATTTGCAGCTCACTTTAAGACCCCCAGTGCCTCCGGCAGTACGTTATTAGGGATGAGAGTCTGTACTATGGCTGTACAGGCTAAGCGCAGTTTTAGAAGCACAGTTCAATCCTCTGACATATGTATTTTTACACATGAGAGTTGAAGGAAAGTTGCTACTACATCTACTTTACCTTTAGAAACACTGGTGAGTTAGTCTACTGAATTGTTCTCTGCTGCCTATTCCTTCTCTAGCAACCTTACCACATAGAACACTAACAGTTAAACTACCATATCATGTTCATAAAGTTGTGTGCTTCCCAAGGCACGTGTTATAAAGTTACTGGGGAGGAGGAAGACTTATTTAGAAACATCTCAGAGCCCACATAGATGAGGGTCTGGGGAGCTTTCAGGAGAGTCTAAGAGGAGAGAACAAGGTTCAGGCCAGGTGCCGTACTTTGGGCTTCTGAGCTCATACATCCTTAGCTAGCAATGACTTCTTAAAACTCATTTTTTTTTCTTCTAGAATGAGTAAAAAATGATGAGGGACAAAGGATACAGATACACTGAAAGACCACCTTGGCTTGTTTGACAACAGTGCAATAAGCAGCTGAAGTATATTCTTCCTCATTACCAAACTCTCTAGTTTACCTGGGCTACCAAGTCATATACCAAACATACAACCAATTCCTGAAGTGCCTCTGTAAATATGGAAACATGAACATTTACAGCAGGCATGCTCAGTTTTCAGATGACATGTTATCCTCTTCTAACAAACGTTGTCTTTCCACATGGGAGATGAAGGCCAGCCTGAGTTTTTCTGTTCCCAAATAACATCACTGATAATAAGTTCCAGGAGGTCAATCCTCTCCTCCAGAACCAAGTTAATCGCATTCCTCTCCCATCAAATCTATACTAGATTATCTACTTCACAATAGGTTTGCCGAGGTTTCACTGACCATGATGTGGCTCTAGCAGTGTTCATTCCTTGTTACTGATGTATGAAGTGTACAGCATCAAGGAAACTTTCAGATCTCAGAGTTTTCATCTCTTGTTTATAGACAGAGCAAATCTGAAACGTAAGTACTAATATAAAATAAACACTATCACTGCTCTGGTTGCTTTCAGAAAAGCAACAAGATTTCAACGCTAAGAATGCCAACCTATTTTTTAATTGACTTCTCAGAATTTTTATCTTGTGAAAAATAAATCAAAACAAAAGCCAAACTGCAAGCCCCCATGGTAAGAAGTGCTGAAACAAAACATTTGGCAGTTACTAGCAAAGAAGCATCAGAAATGTATTTTGGAGCATAGCAACCAGGGAAGAGTAAGTTGGCTTAAGCTTTGAAGCTGAAGCTTTTAGCGATGATTCTGATTTCTAAGGAAGACAACAGAAACAATGAAAAATTAAAAAAAAGGAAAAAAACAAACCACAGGCCTAGTTCAATGCTCAATGAATGGACTCGCTGTGAAAGACACCCAATACAAAGAAAGCAGAATTAGTCTGTTTGCTCAGAAATCAAGTAACCATGGCTAATCCTTTTGCAGTATTATCCCATTTTGGCCTTTAATAAATCTGCTTTAAATTAAAGATGCGCCCAAGCCAAGAAACACCTCCTTTGATGTTTTAAATGGATCAAATAAGCTGTTGGCTGGTAAAAGTTCAAAATATGAATTCTGAAACTGAAAAAAATAGGCATCTTTCTGTGCTAAGAGTATGGCACCTTTCAGGAAAGGCAAGAGCATTCAGGATGACAACTTTTAAGCACCTCAAGCATTGGTGCATCTTCTGCTATTGCAGAAAAGGAAAAGATCAAGGAATACAAGTCTCTTACAAGCCAGTTATACAAAAGCAGCTAACACCCTTGTTTTACAACCCTTGTATCACATCATCAGGACAATGGAACAATGAATTTTACATCTTAACTGAATGGAGGCATGAAGCTTGGAACAAGGTAACTAAATTACTTCAAATGACATTTTTTTACTTAAGTTTCTGCAATTACCTATGAGGTGGCATAAGAAACTGAGATTTTCTTGTTCCCTCTTTCTCTCAAGAGCACAAGTTAATTCATAATGTAAATAAAAAGTTTACTCCTACTTTGACTTTGGCTGTAGAAAGGATAATTTAAAAAAGATATATTGGCTTTACACATAAAATGTGCAACAGGCAAGCCAAACTAACAACAAAAGCAATCAGACTGTCATTTGTGCATAGGTAGCTATAGACAGAGGAGCGTATGTAATTGATGAGCTTTTAAGTTCCAACCATCACATGCCAATTTGTTTGATTTGGCAGTAACAGCTGTGATTCTAATCAAGTTAGAAAAGGAGCCCTGTGATTACCATCATCAAGATTGGTAGCTTTCCCTAAAAGAACAAATACTGTATTTGCAATCCATACTCACTGCTGGCTTCTCTTTAAGGATGTTTTCTGGCTCAATGCAAAAGCATTCATTGCATAGGGCAAATCATCAACCAGCCACAGGCAGCTCAAGAACAGAAAACTACTCAAACTTAGTTGCTTTATGTTGTGACCATCCCCTTCAATGAAAATTACTGCAGCTTTAGAGGGAGGACTGGAAACTTCTTGGAATTTGCTATATAAGTATGCAGAAGTCTGCAGGTGTCACAGCTGAGAGCAAGGAAGCCACATGCTTCATTGCCCTGTGGCTCGCTCTTCTTTATTCTCTGAGTAATTGGACTGGCTCAACAAGGGTAACAAAGGGAGAAAGCCACATAGCCATAAAACACAGCACCCACTCTTATCAGGATGTGACCATAAAATCTGCCTTAATTTCCACTTTCCCTTCTGCTTCTCAGCCACATGCCCTTGATCCTACAGAGTCTAAACCAGGCAGATGCACGAATCCTTTCCCGTTCGAAGTACACAGGGCAGAAGACCCTTGTCTCAAATGCATATTTAGGAAAATAATTCAGCCCAGCAGGTACCTGCCCTCTAGGTCCTACTGCAGCGTGAATTGACAGGCAGTAGCAAATATCACTGAAGGAAGGAACTGCTTAAAACATTTTTAATTATGTTCATTGTAGAACAAATAAATATCACCATTTAAGCCCAGTTGAATTACAACTTAACTCTGGCTCCTTGTAGTTTTCACCTGAAGCAGTACATATTATTAATATTTCCCTCCTTGATGTCTTCTGAATTCTCATTAACCTTTCTGTCAAGACTGCATTAAACATGTCTTGTTAATTCACCATGTTCTTTGAGAAATCTGACATGTAGATGACAAATGCTTATCTAAAAAACCTCTCTGCTTTAATGAAGTGCATAACAAGAAACAAAATGCTAGTTTACAACACAGATTTGATTTCAGCTTTGCTACTTCAGTGAGTTCAACAGCAAACCAATCTGAATAGCTTCAGCATCCGTCCCTAAGGGAACAGAAGGAAAGGCCATGGACCCTGAAGATATCTAAAGGCTTCAAGGACCTCCTCCAAAGCCGAAGCATTTTACTGTTCTAATATGCCTCCTAAGTAAAAACCTTTAAAATTAATATACACTGCTTTTAGTCTCACGCCTACCATAGGTCAAGGCACTAAATTTCTCTAGAAAGTATATAACCTTGGGGGCGCTTCTAGTGAGAAGTTGTTGCAGTCTTGGTGTAACACAAGGTAAGGCAGGTAGAGTTAGTGAGAGAAATAACGTACATTCTATCAACTCCCAGCATCTAACAGAGCATTTGTTAATCCTCAAAGATCCTAAAGCAGTTTAATTGACTGGTATTGATGTACTACATCTATCCTACTAAATATTTTTTTCAAAAATATTCAGTAAGACAATTATGCAACCAAATTACCATTTATATGGCTCCTTTAATCTACAAAGAAGTCAAAATCCTATGCATTTACAAGGGTATAAAGACACTACTGCTCAAGTACAGCCAATTCCGCATCAGGGAACATCAAAAGCTCTGCACCAGCACACAATATAACACTTTGTATGACAGGAATGATGATATTTAAATCCTGAGAGATAATAACACCCAATTAACTGGATTTGACTACTAAACATACACCCTAACACAGCGACGTTTCAGACTTTTGTTTATTTACCAGGTCCTAAAATTCAGTCCACTATAGTATGTCTTGAAAACAGCTCTACTTTCCTCACATACCTTTCCTGACCAAGCAAAGTAGCTCAGGGACTCCATACCAAGCAAAGTAGTTCATAGACCCTATGTCAGACGGCCTACAGACTATTTGTCAGAATCCATCGCTTACTTAAAAACATAAATAAAACAACGTGACAATCCTAGAGAAGCTCACTGGTTGAGATTACAGAATCAGTTCCATGGAAGACCCGTCTTCACCATCTGAACGTTCAAAATGTCATTGTGACAAAGTTATTTTTCTCATGAACATTACGGAGACTGTCAGTACTTGGATGGGTGAACATCAAAAGATGTTCTGTCAGCAGATAGAAGGATAAAGCATAACTTATTTTACCTGTTCATTAGCTGACACAATCAATGGGATGCATATCTACCTCCACTGAATAATCAATTGCATTGAAAAGTAGAAAATAATGTAAATATTTTAATTGCCACTATTTGGTACACTGTCTGAAGGTGCTACCAGCAAATACTTAAATGAAGAGCCATTGCATTGACTTAAAGCAGTACCCTTAGGAGACTAGAGTTTGTCTTTGTAGCACCCTCTCCTTGCCATAGGTGGTGTGGTTAGGGTGTCTGAGCCCTCACTTCCACCGAGAAGAATTTAGTGAGTAGTGGTCTCCACGGCTCAGGAAAAGCATTATTCCTTCTCATTCAGACCACAGGATGACCAGCCAGAGGGATAAGGCCTCACTGCCCTTACGCATTCTCCTGGTTGTCTCATCTCAGCACGGAGGGTTCTCCTCATCAAGATGCTGAGGAGCAGACTTGAGCTGGATCCTTTGGTTTAAAAATGCAATGAGAGTGGATGAACTCTGCTGTCAGAGCGATGCTGAAGGATGACAGCAGCGTGCAGGAGTCAACCACAGCCCCGTGCGTGGGATCACTGAGGAAATCTATCCCAAGCAGTGCAGTGGCTGATGGTTGGAAATAAAGGGAACGTGACTGATTTGCACGATTCCCCGAGTAGGAAAAACATTTAAATAGGATTAGATTGTCACAATTGCCCCTGACACGAGTGCCCGTGTAGCACAGCCTTGAGCCTGTATTTCGGGAGAGCACTGGGCTCTAGCCAAGACTTTAAAAACATTCACAATACAGCCTGTCACCAGTGCTACATTTCCTTGTCACTCTCTAAGTGTGACTGATTTTCCAAGATCAAGACTAAATTCATGATCAGCAGCAAGGGCACCTAACATGAATTACACAACTGGCTTTCCTTCCTAGCCTCCCGGATAGGCTAAAGAAAATGCCTTCCCTGCATACACAGTTGCTTTTTATATCCACACCATATTCTCTGTATAACCACGCATAACTGCTCAGCTCATCCCGCTGTCTCCTCCCCGCTCCCAAAATAAAGATGATGCTCAGTAGCAAGGAGGCATTTGGCTATTGAACATCAAAGCCTGTATTTTAAAATGTATTGATATCATGGCAGAGTTTCTTGCCTCCTGGATAAAATGGAAATAAAAAGAGCTGGGGGTCGAAGCACTGGTGATTGTCTGAGGCTGAATAAAGCGACTGTTTAGTGTAGCTCTGGAGAGACAGGGCAGTCCCTGTGCAGACGTCTCCATCTATAGAGACAGAAAAGCTCTCCACTGAAAATAAGGGTGGGGGGGGAAGTGAAGAAAGCATAAAACCAAGGGGATCAGCTGATTAAAGGAACGAAGGAATAGTACAAGGCCTTTCCTTTCACTTCATCTTCCCAAAATTAGGGATACAGAGATGAAACTAAAGGTACTAAAACATGAGAGCATCAAGGAAGAGCCTGTGAAGTCACACAGGCTTAAACTTCTAACAGTGGTATCCCAGCACTGACCAGAAGCAGGGGAATGACTGTGAACACGGAGAAAATAAGATTATCTGATTTTGGGAGGTGGTAAATGAGTCTCCTCCCAACCCTAGGATACAGCATAAAGTCAAAGGTGTAAAATGAGCGAATCAGAGATGAACAATGAGCAGAAAAACCCAGATAGTGCTCTTGGCTCTCACAGTAGTGAAAAATGATGTCCCAAGCATCTTAACAAAGCAATAAATTCCACAGAGTAATCTGCCACCCTGAAAGCACATTGCATGCTTAGTCGTGAGAGTTTTTGCCCAAGGGAAGAAGATACTGGAGTTTCAGTGTCAACTCGCATCTCAGATTCTTTGCTGAAGGTATCTTTAAGTGACTCACTCAATTTACTGGTACACTGCAAGATTTGATACTGAAGTCGCACAGTGTCTTCTCTGAACAAGATAATAAAGTTCTAAACACTGACGCACTGGTTTCCATCACCACACCAATGCAGAGATAATCAGTGATAATGCAGTAAGTTTTTTTTCCAAGCTATTTCTATGGAAGTTTATAAGCTTTACTGCAGACAGCGGAGAGTCACCAGACTCGTTCAAAGCTTTCATTCTGTGTTTTCTGTGGTCTCATTCTTCCACTGAAAAGTTCATGATAATGCATCATAACAAAAACATTTAATTAAAGTTTCTGAAATACTAGATTTCAAATAATTTTTTTTGGGACAGAGAAATAGAAGAAAAAGAAGCAACTTCCAAGCAACTAACTAGTTACGGAAAAAGAAACGCTGTGAGTAAATAATAGAAGACCAGAATTAATGGGAAAATTTAACGTTTAAATAACAGGAAAACGTTGCTGATTATCATTCAAATATTCTACTACATCAACCCAGGGGTTGTTCCACAAGGGAGTAAGTGAATAATTCTGTTCATTTGATTCTTTCCACCATTCTTTAGTCACAGGTTAGACTAGATGTTGCTCAAAAATGACCTCCTGCTGTTTTCCAGTTATGACTTATGTCTGAAAACTACCCTAATAAGAATATATGGAGTCAACAAACAGGAAAACTGGGCTGAAATTTAGATAATAATGCCAAATTTATCACAGTAGAAATATGATTCACTCCCACCTGTAAATCTACAAGAGTTTTTCATCCCTTCATTCCTGAATTACAGACATCATATCATCTAAACTCATGTATTATTCATAATTTTCTTTTATTGCGGTAATCTGAGAAAGCTGACTGAAAAGCCTTAAACTTCTTATCACGTGCTAGGATATATTTCAACATCAGAGAACAAATCTGTGGCAAACACCCCTGTGATCACAACATTACCCTCACAGTGATGTAGTAGCAGGCACTTTTGGAGCCTCAGTTTTTAGCCCTAACCAATGGCCTTTGTGTCCCCAAAATCCTGACCACTTTTCCTGCTAATTGCACAAAGCTAATTAAATAACAGCAAATAACATCTCTTCTTGTTATATTTTTTTGATACTGTGGGCGTTTAGTGGAGACGGAAGTCATTTGCTGCACACAGAACTTGGATGTCTTCTACTTAATCCTAACCTGCAGTCATTACCATCTATTAATATATTGTTAATTTTATTAATGTAATATTTATCCAATATTTCACTGCATTTGATGACAATTTCTCTGTATATGACCTTGTGAGCTCCTAATATTCCGGCTTCATAAAGACATTCTGAATCAGTCTTTACACGCTCTATTTCTATTTCCCAAGGAACAGCTTTTTCTTTTTTATAGACTCTATATGAGCTTAAGAAATAGATAAGTGAACACGATAACAGTTAACTACCCTCAACCTCCAGCTTGTATCTTTTGGCATTAGTAGGAACACTTAGAGCTGCATGACTAGATTCAGTATGTCCTGATGCTGCTGAAAAGAAAGCAGACAAACAACTTTGAAGACTGAAGCGTCCCCATCTAACCCCTCTGTTAAGCACCAGTATGTCTTTATCAAAGAAAGTACTGATATCCTATCAAAGCTGAACAAAACTTGAATGGGAAAACCCAAAAGGTTGGTTGTGCTTTCCCTCGGGGCAAGGTGCAGGGTCTCACCTCGCTTCTGGTGACAGGAATGGTTGGACTCGATGATGCGGTGGGTCTTTTCCAACCTGGTGATTCTACGGTGCGCAGATGACATGACAATCCCAGTGTTCACCAAGAAAAGTTTGTCAGATGAGTAATACTGGCAGTTTACAGCACATAAAAACTAACTAACCATTTAAAGTACACTGCCTGCAGATATTAGCGTTGACACGTCCCTTGCCACCACACATAGTGCATCCTACAGGAGCACAAGCCTTCATCCTGTTTTCTGTTTAGCCCAGACTCACATCTGGGCTATGTTCTTTGCCTCCCAGTACCTTTCCCTGCACAAGTTGCCTTATGGTAGGCAAAAGGTATGTCAAAAAGGTACATTAGAGCCTGCAACTCGTGTAACTCAGTCTGGAAATAAAGGACCAGGAATACTGGGTAAGTGTTCAAACTAAATAGAACCTGCTTTTAGATTTAAGGAAAAGCTTATTCTTTAAATTACTGCTCTGGAATTTACTGGCTTAAAATGAAAGATGTTACGGCATCCCATCAAAGAGTTGTATAACTGAAAAGGGGTTTTGCTGCTCAGCGTTCCCTGTGAAGACATATTTAAGTAATAAAACACATTTCTGATACCAATCCTCCCATACATGCTCTATGATGACAGATTTTAGTTTTCAAAATAGAAAGGTCTCCATGCAGGCTAGCATTCCTCTTCCATTTTCTTTACAGAGGCTTGCGCGGGTTATTTTCTACTGTTTATTGGTTCATTTGAACTGAAAGGCTTTTGATACCAACTTCAGCAGACTTTGGTCATGATGTGCAACCTATGCTTTCAGGGCTGGCATTCATCACAAACCAGATCATGTTCCAGTCTAGCCCAGTGCATCAACTGAAACAACCTCTTATTGCTCTCTGCAGCTTACATTGGCTACACAGGATCTACAAATGCCTTCAGTCCTCACACGGTATCCTCCAGCGTTTAGCCCCCCTGGGTGGCAATGCCTCTTCGACACGCCTCTCCTGAGAATGTTAAACACAGAGACCTTAAAATTGGAATTTCTAGCAAGTGGCTTTCATTTGTATGAAGGACAAGATATTCCTGAAATAACTGGAAAATCTGAAGTTAAGAGGGAAAAAGTCCATTAACAAGTTGAAGCCTTGATCTGTAGGAAGCTTTTAGCACTTTATCTAATCTAATTTGTATTCAATAAGGAGGGTTTTTTTCAAACAGTGCATCCACAATCCCCAGTGAGAACCCCTGAGAAAGAAATGAATTATTTTGTACTTTCTGCAGAGTTCAATTTTATGTCTTTAGATATTCTGCTTGAAATTTATAGATAGTCCTGGTGTTGCTTTTGCTTTGTAATGATGTCATTTCCACAGATAATTAATCCCATTGATTAATTCTATTTCTTGCTCTGAGACAGGCAGCTGAGAGAAGTAATAACAATTTATGCCATTTTTATTTCTGATCTTCCATTTACAACTCTATTATTAGTTACGTGAAAATAAAAAGCTGCCCACAAAACCAAGAACAGACTGTTGGTTATGGTCTCGGTCAAGAACTCTTGCGAGTTCTTATTTATGCACTGAACCTTAACCAAATAGTGGAAGTGTACTTTAAGCCATATCCAAACACGACTAGAAGTTTGAGGATGCTATTGGTTGGACAGGAAAAAAATCAAAAATTAAATAT
The DNA here is from genome assembly GCA_033459285.1 of Clamator glandarius. Taxonomy (NCBI): domain Eukaryota; kingdom Metazoa; phylum Chordata; class Aves; order Cuculiformes; family Cuculidae; genus Clamator; species Clamator glandarius. Next base: position 384,341 of record JAUNZM010000203.1, read on the forward strand.
GTATTTTAGGTTTAAAATATCAACAGTATTGGCCCATGTAGATATAAATCCTACAGGTTGAGGCAGTTTCTTTTTGTTGAGAACTTGTGATTTAAATTTAGGGGTAGGACTAATTCCAGCCTCAAGACACGTTAGAACAACAAAGGGGGAAGTTGAAGAGCACCTCAATGACTACTATTTAGCTTCGTAATAGCCTCATTGCAGGAAAGCATCCTGCACCCCAAGGGGAAGGCTACTTGGAAGAGGTCTTTTTTTTGATCTACTATTGGAAATCCAATAATGGACTTAAAGTAGAAAACAGATTTGAAGACTTAAGTAGGCTGGAGGAAGAGAACTGCTTCAGAGCATTTACAGCCATAACAGAAACAGGTTTTTAGAGACATTATGCTGTGTCATCCTAAGCTGGGGAAGTGAGAAAGCTGCGGAAGTGATGCGCTTATCACATTGTGAGAGAAGGTTATAGCTACTAACAAAAAAAAAAACCATGTTCCATCGCTCCTGTTAGCTGGACCACTTCAGTTAGCCCCAAGCTGGAATTAGAAATAGCTCAAATACAATGCAGAAAACAAAAACTCAATGATCCATCTAAAGCCAAAACAATATATGCTGGTGGTCGACAAAAAGCATTACATGATGCAATTACATGTCTGTAAGAAAAGAAATTCTATGCCTCAATACAAAAATATTACGACTGCAGGCCAATTTTCAAGAATTACACGGTGCACAGCCAGCCAGACGTGCAAGAATAGGACAGAAACATCCCCCTGCTGACTGAGCCCCATCAACAGCTCCAGCTACGCATCCCAGAGCTCACATGGGCGTGGACGTAACCTGCAGAAGACACAATCAAATGGGGAGCATTTGCATGCTGCTGCCACGTATTGCTCCAGGACACAAAATCTATTTGCAGAGGTTGCGCAGGGTGAAGTCTGCAAGGCTAGGCAAAACCTGGATTAGATCTGCACCCGACGAGGTTTTCCTGTCTTTTCTGTCTACACAGGAATGGGAACAGACCACATGAATGACAGTGCCATCTCCCCTCTGAAAGCCTCTGCTTTTCTATTAATAATTTCTTGCACTTTTGAACTCGCTGTCATCATGAAATACAAATGAATATAGTGCTACATCTGCCACTGACTAAGACAGCCATCACCATTCCCATTCAGCTGCTGAAGTTTTTAAAGGCTCTCTACCCTGTTCAGGCTACTTGAGGAAACTTTTCTTTAAAAGATATTTTGGCACTCTCCCCCCCAAATCACTCATTTAAAAGTGTCTTTTTTTGACCTGACAATGCAGGTTACTAAAAGACTTGAGATGTCTGCTCTATTATTCTGCAGAAATTCATACCAAGGTCTTACAACCAGCATTACTGAAATCTAAACTAGGAAACTTCCCTTTCTCCTTTATTTCTTTACCTTTTTATTAAGATCTCCTGCAAGAAAAACCGAGTACAGCTGGCTAGACTTGAAATGACCCACTTAGATCGTCTTTTCAATTTGAACAGGAAGCAGCAGTGGAAGACAAAACCTGAATTAACAAGAAAATTTCTTCTACTGTCATATACTTACAACAAAATATATGCCACTTTCTTCTAGGGAAAAAAAAAGCATATTTGCAGAAGAAACAACTTTTACTAGAAGTAAATTACAATGAACTAGAAGAATGTTGTATTTTTTGACTCTGATCTTTTCTCCCTGCATTTTTATTCCTATATGTTACACATTAAAATGGGTAAAAGAAAAGCAGATACCATTGGAGGTTGGTCCAAAGCACATGGAAACAAAAATTAATGGATATAACCACATGGATTTTAAGCTCTCTTCTCCGCTTTACTCTATTTATGATGTAAATATAACAGATTAAGGGAATGCAACTACTTGAGCTCTCTGTTTCTGCTTTATGTAGTACTACATGTGTGAAGAAAACTACCAGCGTATCAACCTTGTATCATCTAATTGCCAACAACCAGGCACAGTATGTATAAGTTGTTCTGAAAACAAACTAAAGTCCCAGGAATTTATGTCCCCTGCATGTTCCCATCCCCACCAGAATATTCACAACCTTCTTTCTCCTTCCCGTAGACTCTATCCCAAGACCATCAGTCCCAAACCACCTTCTACACCCCCTGCAGCCGATCGCCGCAATGCTCACAGGTCCCCTCCACATCCCCAAACTCCCTCTTGCCTTTTCCTTTGGCTGGATGGAATAAAGACCTTAAAGCAGAGGGAACAAGTTCTGGCATTTCCAGCCCATGGTGTTATTTTGAGGGCCCAGACATGTTACATTCTGAATTTTGCGTTATATTAGTGAAAGTTGAGAGTAGTGATTTTGAAGAAAACACCGAGTTCAGAGTCTGACATTCTTCTGTTAAATGCTCTCATTGGAAAATACTTCCATCCTTCTACCTGCAACAACTATCACAATATATGCTCAATATTATCTGTATAATATCAAAGTGATTTCTTTCTAACACTAACTAAATACGCATTATACGATGCAATTAATTTGAGCATGACTATTCAAAATCCAATTTAGTTATGCATCTCCACTGCAGAGATTTTTTTAAATGTGAGAAATATGTTGACTTGGGCACTTCATGCTATGCTGACAACTCATTGAGTAATGTCAACCCCAAGATGCATTTTCTAGTCCAATTATACTATGGGGGCACATTCGGACATGATGCATAATATAAAGAATATACACACATAAATCCCATTATTGTTAATGGAAACTATGTGCATTGCACATCCCACACACTGTTTAAAAACTATGCCCCACAGATTAATTTTAAATAACTCATATTCTACACAGTACGAACCTGTTAGCTAAAAACTATTCCTTTGCCTGCTCTGTTACTAAGAGACAACAGACAATTCAGAAAGAACAAGCCTTACGGCTTCAGTCCCTTTGAGTTTCTAGCCTTTTCTTTTGAATACTAAAAATGTAAAACAGTCTGTATCTTTCAAATAATCTAATTTTCCAATCCACCTTCATTAACATTGCTGGGTGAAGCCAATTACAAATGCCTTAAGGCTTACAACCTTCTAAGCGTAGTGCGACAGGTCAAATTTTATTGTTTGCCCCATCCATCACTACTGACACAGTAATTCAAAGTACACAAGGCACAGTCTACTCACTGCTGCTTCTTTCTGCCTGTGCACCTGCTCCAATTTTAATATAGAAGGTTATTAATAAGTACATTGTCTCCTGTCATTCAGTCCTGGCTTCCTCCACGTATGCGAAAGGAAAACACAACAAGTTATGCTTTTCTTCTAGCAGAACTTAATGTTCTCTCCTTTGAGGTAACGTGTCCAAGCAAGTCATCACTGGTGTTTCATCAACAAGGACTTTCTATAAATCTAACATAACGTGGCAATGAGAATGTTTTTTTAAAAAAATTAATTAAAAATATAAATTAAAAATTTTAAAAATTGAGCCACAGAACAACAGATATCAGGAAAAAAACCCAAACCTTTTCGAGTGATCTAGAAAACTAACCAAGTTGCTCATTTACTGTGAAAAACATGGCTAATAGGCTACATATTCCAGCCTAAAGATGGGTACATAACTTCATTTTTAAAGTTGTTTATGACATGCAGTCACATTTTAATTCAGTAAGATTTCAATATTTATATTTAAAAATGCTCCCTAGAAAATGATTGTTTTTCTGAGTGTTTTAAATACTGAGCAGCCAGCAGTGGGAATGTTACAAATTCAGACTTCTAATTATTGGCAGCAGTAACCTGGATGCCTAAATAAAAACACTGCCTTCTTCAACGCTGTAGGAGCCGTAAATGGGAAGGAGAAAAATCAACGACATTCTAAATATTGTTCCATTCCTCCAAGAAAAGCATAAGTGGGCAAATCACAAAGGCATAGGGAGCACAATCTTCCTGCAATGAGTTGTCCTTCTTCAGCAGTGACCTTTGCTATGCAAAAACTAGTTAGCCCTTCCATTTAAAAACCATCATCCCCTGCCCCCTCAAAACACCAAAACCAGCATCAATCTAGGTTAAAATTATTTTAGCATGCTACAAATCGCTTTGATGAAATCCCCAAATGATCATGGAATCACAGAATGGTTTGGGTTGGAAGGGACCTTAAAGTTCATCCAGTTCCACCCCCCCATCATGGGCAACAACACAAAAAACTCCTTGGCAAAATGTCTTTTATACATATATGACCCTCCCACCCAGCCCTGCATCTTCCACCCCCCTTCTTAGTTTTTCTTTTGGGGTAATCTAGGAACAAGTGACATGCAAACAGAAGGAGCCGCACTATCATAGGGCAGGTCTAACTACCAAAACTTCTAGAGACTCTTAGTGGGTACACACAAAATGAATCTATCCAACTTGAGGAATATATATTTAAGTGAATCCCATTAACTGGACTCTAGTCAATTAATGAATATTGTTTTTTCTTTTATTGCAAATCCCTCACAGCCAGGCATTACTTTCGTTTGACTTCATTATTCTATTGGAGCTCTGGTGAAACTCAATAGAACCACCACAAAACGCACTGCTTCTACTTCACCAAAAAGATGAGCTCTCGCAGTTGCTTCACAGGACTGAACGAGTCTTCTCGTAGCCATTTGGGAAAATTGGCTCGTAAAAAAATCAAGGGAGTTGGATGCGAGAGAAGGAATCTCACGCTGCCTGAAACTTCATCTCTCCCTGTCACTCAGTGATGGTGCTTGTTGGAAACCTGAAGGTTATTTATCCTGCAGAGGTTTTTATACCGCATTTCCCAGCATGATATTTGTACATCACGACTGCAGCTACATATAGAGAAAGGTTGGTTTTTTTAGGGAGTTGAGAGCAGCGTTTCCCATATACTTAACTTATCAAAATTATATAGAGAACAAATTCCCACTTGCAGCAACACGCCTAACAGAGATATCCTTTTGCAATTTCCCACATAGTCTGTGGGCTTAACTTGGTAATTAAAAAAATTCAACTTTGACAAGCCTTAATTATGATCAGATAACAGATCAGGAGTTAAGGAAAAAAAAAAATATGGACGTAGAAACTGACAAAATATGTTAATCACAAAGAACCCAGCCTGTGCTAAGGCAAATTGCTTTGGACTGAGCAATGTTAGAATACAGAGAAACAATCTAAAAATATCCCTTCCCTGCTAGGCAAGGTTATAGAAAGGAGATAAACAATGCCATACCCCAATTAAACCAGCCTGCTTCGCACATTGTTGTTAAAACCTGGAGGTACAACTTGGGGATAAAGTTTGCTTTCTTCCAGAGCCTTTTCCTCACTGGTCCCAGCAGAAATCAAAGTGGTAGGACTTTTAATTAATCTCTCTTAAAAGAGATCATACCAAGGAAGAATAAAACGAGGCTGCAGGCCATCGAACTCAGTCCCCAGAACACCTTTGATAGCTCTGTCCTGCTTTTATGTATGAAAGATCACCACTCTCCAGCAGAACCAGAGGAACCTCCTTCTCTTTCCAACACTAACCAGTGCCTTTAACAGAGTTTTAATTAACCTGTTTTCCCCCCAAAACAATCAATACCCTCTTTGTAAGAGTTCCCATGGGATTAGAAATATTTCTTGTCTTTTTTTGTGTGTTTGTCAATCTGTGTTTGCAGAACTGTGTTAACAAAGGCTAAAAGGAAGACTAAAAGGACAGCGACAAGCAGTCTCTGAAAGAACATCATGTCTTGGGCATCTTCTCATTAATTCATAGAATCTTAAACCTGGAAAAAAAACCAAAGCAGCTGTTACCACATAAACTGCCCAGAGTTCTTCAGTTTTTCCTCTACCTGTTGATTCACTGCAGAACCTTCTATTTTAGCTGTTCTTACAATTCATATGCTAGGTGAAAAATCTTGCAACTGTATATATAAATTCATGGGTTTTAGCTGGGAAGCTCTCATAGAAGCAGCCACAATGCACAGATCAGTGGTAATGCAGGCATGGTTTTTCCTCAGTTAGGATATAAAATTGGCAGAGGATTGTTTAGGATTCTGAATTTGCTATCTGACAATACCAAAAAGCAGAAGCTCCTCTACTTCAGCATAAAACTAAATAGGATTTGACAGGAAGCTCAGGAATCGGCTGAATTGCATGGTTGCTTGAAGAGTTCAAACGTTACACTTCCCACCTCTCTGAGAGTTTAACGAAGTTTACTCCAAGCAGGGAAAAGCACAGATCTCTTCGCTCTGCACTGTTAATTTGAGGCCAAAACACCCCTGAGAGGTAGCACTGGAAAGAACACAGGAGAGAAAGCCATTCTCCGAGTATATTAATTGATCCAAAGACAAACATTGTTCTTTAAGCATATGCAAAAATATCCTTTAGACATCAACCACCTTAAGATATTGGCAGGGATTATAAAGTTTACAAGAAAAAAAGATCTACCGTATTCCCGATTCTCTGCTCATTCCTTGAGGCCACGTGGAGAAAAGAACCATATAAACAACAGGATGCTTTTAGGATAAACAACATTTCATCAAATATCATAGCTCACCCCATGCTTTGAGCCAAATAAACTGTTCAGCTGCAGGAGGCATGGTACAGAGCTCTAGGCGTTTTGCGTAGGTTTATTATTTAGGACTTGATTATGCAAGAACCGCTTCACATAGCTTTTGGATTACAAGATTCAAGTCTCACTGGCCCAGGCTACAGGCTGAGGGAACATCTGCATTGCTGGGAATAAAGTGGTCAGATGGGACCAAGTCAAACGAGCAATCTACAAAAGGTATTCAGCGTCAGGCACATCCCAGTTCACCCACAGTCCTCTGGTTTTCATCAGGAAAAACTGAGTCACCCATTAGACAACTTTGGACAGGGAAAGCCGTGCAAACCCACAGTTGGATAACTGCACTCCACACCTAGAGAGCAGGTAACCCAGCCAATAGTTGGATTATGAAAAAACAAAGCATCTTCTGCTAAACCCTCAACACTTGGGCACTTTAACAAATTAGTTAATTGTGTTTCTGAATACGGATTCCTAATTAAACAGAGCAGCCCTCACATTGCACACATTTAACTAATAGTGCCTCATTATTTTTGGTCATGATTTTCTCCTGTTTTGAGATTGTTGGAAAATTATTTCTCTCTTATATCCCTTAATATCAAATTTGTTACCTAATGTTACGACAACAGGATACGACTTTTCTGTTTTCAAACAAAAAGAGACATGATCATGGACTTAATTAGTCTACAAAGATTTAATTAAGATTTACAGAGCAACAATGTACCTAATTAGAAGCATAATAATTATACCAATGTACCTTTCCATCTTTGAAGGTACCATTAGTCATTGTGGTGGTATGTTTTGTAATTTAAGATCATCCTTATTTTCATTTTCTAATTAGCTAAGTGCAGTCATCACCACATTCAGGTAACTGCTTTTTTAACTAGCTTAATTAAACTTCCTGTAAAAATGACAGCAACAGAGCTATTCTTCTTAATGTCTTACTGACAGAAACATTAACTAATTCATACAGCACTCTTTACTGGGCTTTCTTACCTCACAAGCTTAATTCATCAGTACTTTAAAAAGCTTTGAAAATCTAGGTCTACAACATGGTTCTTCATGAAGAAAACTTCACTTCTTTAAAAAGGAAATTTGATTTTATGAAAAGCCATCCAGTTGGAAAGCCTGTCACATCAACTTCCTGAGGATGCTTGGACCTGCCCTTAACCCAACACGTTAACCTGAGCTAGGACCCATGTTGTGTTTCACTCTTTTTTCACCCACAGTATCATTTACTGAGCATCTCTCTATATGTCCAGGAAAAACACCACATTGCAGTAAAGGTCCTCAAGAATATGCTGCGTCGCTCATATTTCTGCTGGGCCAACAGCATTTCCTCTGCTGCCCTGCAAACAGCTGCCTTCAGCGAATCCTGATCCTTTATATTTGAGGTGGACAGGCACAGCAGTTCCCAGAATCACCAGGACTATAATTAACATACGCAAAACACTCTCTTTCAAAATGCAATCTCTGTAGAAAGCACTAGAACAAAGAGCATAACAGTTTGAAGATTATCACACAGTGCAAACTAGGAAGAAAAAGCTTTTGCTATTTTGTGTTATAGCCTATATGAAAGAAAGATTTTTATTATCCAGTCAGCAATAACCAAGACATCACTTAAAAGAACAACAATTAAAAATGCACTTTATGTTCCTTTCCTGGAGTTGAATCCTTAAAGATTTCTTGAAATTTTCATAAAAAGAGAACATATCAAAGACCTCTATATTCCACAAGCTCTATTGAGCATCATTCCGGATCAAGTTCTGCAGTCTTAATTTTGGCTTAAGGTTTGAAAATAAGCTTTGAAAAGGTAGGAACTAAAAATGCCAAGCAACGACATAAGAAATACTCAGGACCAGTTTAAAAAAAAATATCAGCCCAAGACAAAGTTGAAAAGAGAAAAGGAATATGCTCCTTTCTTAGAGAGCTGTACTTTGATGAATTATGTTATTATAGCCCCATTATTAGCTTGCCTTATCTAAAGATACGGATGTCTCTACTTCTGCATAAGAATCCAAGAACCACATTAGTTCAGCCCTGCAACCCCTCAGCCTATTATCCTGCCAAGCTGTGGATTCTTAAAAGTAAGAAAGCTACAAAGGACTAAAAGAAAGAGCAAATTAGAAACAGAACAAATCAGTCCTGCTGAACTATACCGATCATCCCAGCTTCTAGGAATCACCGGCTTAGGAACTCTGTGTGCTAGAGGTTTACTAGCCTGCAGTGGATCTGTTCTCCATGGATTTATATAAATCCTACCTATATCTTTGTCCTGCACAATACCCTGCTGCAGTGGATTTCACAATTTTTGTTTCAAGCTGAAAAACTACAAACCGCTTTGTTTCCAAACTACTGACTTACAACTTCATTAGACATTGTTTCATTAGGTGTGTTTCTTTTCAAATATTCGTCATGATTTCCTATTAAATCCCGCTGAAATGTTCTAATTAATTCTGTGCTTCCTCGCAGGTTCCACACCTGACAACCATTAACACCCTTCTCAGAGCACTTCCTAGTTCTACCACTCAGTTTTGAAAAGAAGTGATAATAACTGAAGACAATGAGAAGTCCAGGCATTTAGAGAAACATAATAAAGTTTTGTGTTTATTCTCAATTCCTTTTTTTAACATTGCATTTGCATTTTTGCCTGGCAGTGATCATTACTACGTCCTCAGAGAAACAGCCAGAATTATTCTAAGATCAAGTGGCTAAATAAGAGCCTTGATATGTGCGCTTGGTTGTTTCATCTTAATGTGAGTTACTATGCATTTGTTGACAGACCCGTTTCATCTGCATTTTATCAGTCATACTTCTGCAGTATTATTTCCTTTTCATTCTTTTTTTCCAGCCCTCAGCTAACAGTTTAAAGTATGGGAAGAGCTATCCTGGGTACAAACATTTCTGATGGTGTTGAACAGTAGCCTCCAGCCATTAGCAAAACGCTTTGATGCTGCTCTGCCAGGCTGTGAGCTACGAGCCCAAACCCTGTCTCCTGTCTAACCCCGTTCTGTGCTGGCAGGGAAGGGCAAAAATCAAACTGAGCCAGGATGGATCAAAACGCCCGTGTGTATGTATTATATACGCTGTCTGCCTGCCTGCACGAGTAGATGGCCAGTATGCAATTTCAGAAGACGCTTCCCCCCTGAAATGTAGTGGCTACTCTCAATCTTTTGTTTACGAGCTTAGTAAGAATCCTTTCATTTAACCAGATGATCATTCCAAGTTCACAAAGCAGCTGATGCAGAGGCAGCGATGAATACATACACACAAATGCAAAGCAGCGTGGTATTTGCCCAACGCTCAATGTCCACCTTTTTGCATTTTCATAGGCAATACTGGAACATGCCAGCGCTGAAGTGCCAGAAACAATACTGTCAACAGCACTCCATTTACAAGAAAACTACCAAAGAAAAACTTTGATTTTAGTGATTTAAAAGCAAGCAAGGAAGATCTGGTGAAAACTAATGGTGAATTTGAGAAGCAGCTGTGCTCTGTTAATAGAAGACACCAGAAATCCATGATCATTAGTGACCATAAAAATGTTACTCATTAGGACATTAAAACATATCATTTAGTTTTAATGCTCTGCCTTAAGTATTTTCACCTCATTTACCAGAATTTGTCTTTTTGGGGGAAAAAGTTATCAACAAAGCAGAGCTTAAAGAAGAAATCATAGAGAGGCAATGAAGTTTCTATGGGTTTCTGTAGCCATAGACTCGCAGACCTACAATGTGGTGTCAACAGCAAAGAGTGTTGCTATAAGCATCTTCTCGATATTTTGCAGAGGTGGAGCAGACATGTCTCCTTTCACTAGGACTGGACGTTACAGAAGGATAAACAACAAGCACAGCATCCGGGGAGCCCTCAAATAAAAAACTTAGAAAAAGTAACTACGAATACGGAACATGACAAGCAATCACATCTGTGGAACAGTACTCAGACAGCAACTAAACTCTGCTTTCCCTAGACAGTGGCAGGGAACATGGACAAATTTTGTGGAAAAGAAGTGGCTGCACTTGAAAGACCAACAAGATGCTGAGATTTTCCAATTGCAAGGGGAGAAGCAACTGATAGTTAAACACGTAAGAATTGAGGATGAGATGAAGTCACTTCAGAATAAATCTAAAAGTTTCCTTTAAAAAATTAACAGCACTCAAACAGAGGCAGCTTCTGGGAGGTATGTCGTTGACAGTCAAACGTGTCAGCAACAGGGACTGTCTGACAGCTTCGTTATAGCTGTCAGGCTTATATCATAGTCACAATAGTTTGGTGAGTTTATTACATTGGCAGAATTTCTGATGAAAGCCATTTGGATCTTATGGCAAGAAATATAGAAGGCCAAGAAAAGACTTGGAGCTAACAGAGATGCAGGTTAAGAAACCAAGAAATTACTTCAGTAGCATTACAGAATATGCAATGAAAGCTATTTATCTTACACCGTCTCAAGAGGTCAGATATAAAAAGTTATTTTCAAAATATGTCCAATTTTAATCCTAAATACCAATGCTAAATTACTGCATTACACACTCCTATAAAGCAATAAAGAACGGCTTTTTTAACAGACAACCTGGAGCCCTTTCGCACAGCCCATGCGTGCAAGGATGCGAGAGCTTCTGCTCATTTGCTCCTTTGACCATGTAAATCCTTCAGCCAGAACAGAAGAGAGGCTTAAATGAATTAGCCATGGCAGCATTTTAATATTTGTGTCCATTAATGGATGAAGAATTCAAGCTGCCCAGCTGGGAAGATAACACAGCTACAATAGCATCACCACGGTTACATCACAGCAGAGAATCTCTTCCCCCAGTCCATTTATCTTCCTGGATTTTTGGGGGGCTATTTTTGGATTTTAAAGGGTAGCTTTACTAGCTGTCAAACCTTACCTTGCACGCAGGAAGAGAAGAAAACCTTAAGGGTATTCCCTAAACACAACCTCCAGTGCCTGAAGTGCTGCTTATATATCCGAGATATGTAAGGCTTTATTTGATAATGGGAGATCTGGACTGCTGAATAGCTATGAAGCCAGTTCCTTTTATTGAGTCAGGCTCTAAGGTGATCATATTCTCAATGTAACAATGAGTGAATTTATGCGCACTGGGTTATGGGGATTTTTTTTCTTAATGGTGCCATATACGCTGCATCTGGCACACAAGCCTATTGAAACTGTGGTTTAAATGAACTGTAATATGTTACTTATGGAGCCTGGGGAAAAAAAAACAACCCAACCAAACTGCCATGGAGCAATGATACCACCAAGTTATTTTACCATTTAGAGTTCAAATCTTAAGAACTCTCTCAAAACCATTTGATCAGATTGGTTTGTTCAGATGTGAGGATTTTTTTTGTTGCATCATCAATACTGAAAGAGTTCCACTTCATTAGCAAGAACAAGCTGATTAGAGAAACACGAATCATGAAAATCACACGATTCTGAGTTGTCATTCCGAGCTGCTGTTTATCAAATATGTAAAAAATCTACATCTATCAGCACTTTTTAAACAAAGATATTCCAAAACTAAAGTAGATTAAATTAATACTGCCTATTAATGGAAGTTATTTCACTTCGTGCTACAGCCTAGATGACCACTGCTGACAGGATTTCAGGTCACATGCAGAACTTACCTTGGTAGTATACGTGTGCCCATCAGATCCACAGACAGCGCCGGCGTGGGTCAGGGGGCAAGGTTTGCATTTCACTATGTTAGCTGGGCCAGTCCAGTGCTTCTGGGCCAAGTTTCCTTTCTTTTGCCGAAGGCTGGAAAGTAAGAGATACCAGATTTGGGTTTTTTTTTTAACATGCTTGTATAAAACAGAAGCTCCTCTGAATAAGGCAAAGCTGTATTTTTCAACACAGTATTAATTGAAAGCATGTAAATTAAATATAGCTCCTAACAATGCTTCTGTAATATGGCATTTTACAGCAGGCAATCTGAAAGGTCATAAATTGGTACGTAGTCCTAGATTTACAATACCTGGCAGCTTTGTTTTAATTTAGAAGTACAAATGACTTCATTTAAGAATAAAGCACTTAGTGGAGCTACACAGAGTATCGAGCAAAACAAGCAAGTAACATTACATCACGTTGTACTTTGAGACATTTTCACTGAGCCTTCCCTGAGCCGCCAAGTTATTGAAGCAGGAACAATTTAAAGCAAAACCCTTTGAAAAACATTGCAATTTATATTAGCCTTATAAAAACGTATAAGACCACCAAACCCTCTTTCCATGCCAGCTATGGAACAGCTGTTATTCTCAGACTAATCGCAGCCCCCTTAGGAAGGCTATAAAGCGAGAGAGAGCATCTCCAAATCTACAACTGCATTTGTACCACTGGAGTGACTGCAGTTGTCCTCGAGCCATGGACCACTCAATTATTGCATTAAAAATGTCTATGAAAAGACATCTGCTCCAAAAACTTATTGCAACATACACGCAATTGATTCTGATTAACAGCTCATTTTCCTGTCATAATGAACTACTTGACTGATACAACTTTAAATAATTATCACCAGGCTACTGTTGTAAGCTGATTAAAAGTTTGCTTTAGAAACCACAAGTCAATGTTACAATGCAGATTAGGTTCAGCCACGTGTACTTGTCTTTCACTTGAATGCATTTACAGGGAAGGGAAGGGAAGGCATCGCATCAGCTTTGCTGGAGACTGTTAAGAAAAACAACTGCCATCTGTTCTCACACCACAGTAAAAAAAATAAATAAAAAAAAAATATATGATATAACAGTTCAGCTAGAAATACATTTCAATGTGCTGCTGAATGACTTTATCACAGTTTTAGAAAAATATATACAGATATATTTTAAAGCAATTTCACTACAGCTTGCAATTTGCTACACAATACTGACTTTGATGTAATGACACATTCAGCTGCTAAAATAATAAAAATTCTATTCTTTCATCTCAGTTCCAGTTTTCTTCAAGTCTAACCTTTGTCACAGTGATGACTAGTACTATTAAGAAGCTTGTGTCCTCAGAAGGAATGCAATCATGATATAATAAACTTTGAAAATAGAAGCCCAATATTAAAGACTAAATTCCCTTATTATTTTGAAGAAGTTTTCATCATGCGTGCAGCAGCTTCCTCTTTCAGATGTATTCTGCCTTGCAGAGTTACTATTATACCAGATGCTAAACACTGCAGATGGGGGGTTGCTTGGCTCTGAACCCCTAAACTCAACCCTGTAAACAGGCTCTCTTATGGTAGGGTTGTACAAACTATTTATTTAAGTTTTCTAAAGTAATTCCAACTTCTCTGCAGCCCCCTTGCCTCCAATAATGCTTTGGTAGTATTATATTTTTCTGTCATTGAGTTTAATGAGGTGAATAACAACAGCTGAGAGAGCTGGGGGTGTTCAGCCTGGAGAAGAGGAGGCTGAGGGGAGACCTCATTGCTCTCTACAACTACCTGAAAGGAGGTTGTGGAGAGGAGGGAGCTGGGCTCTTCTCCCAAGTGACAGGGGACAGGACGAGAGGGAATGGCCTCAAGCTCCACCAGGGGAGGTTCAGGCTGAACATTAGGAAAAATTTTTCACAGAAAGGGTCATTGGTCACTGGCAGAGGCTGCCCAGGGAGGGGGTTGATTCACCTTCCCTGGAGGGGCTTAAGGCACGGGTGGACGAGGTGCTGAGGGACATGGGTTAGTGATTGATTGGAATGGTTGGACTTGATGATCTGATGGGTCTTTTCCAACCTGGTGATTCTATGATTCTATGTAACGGTTATCTTATTTTCTGGTATTGTTTTGATTATAGGCATTTCTTTTGTCTTTCTGCTTGACAAGATTTCCTTGTTCACTTTACTTACAGCCCTGCACTTCTAGAAGTGCAAAAACTCAGAATCTAAAATATATTTGGATATAGATACTGATAAGCAGAGACTAGAGACACATGAAAGGTGCTGGGCTTCTCCTTTAGAGACTTCAGAAGGAAGGATCATGGCACAAAGCAAACTTTTTGCCTTACACAGACTTCAATATCCACAATCTCAAAAACCTGACCCTTGTCTCCAAGTAAAATTGTTAAGAAGAATGTTTTAGGGTTAGTTACAGAGAAACAGCTAAGAAATGCTAAATTTTAAGTGTATGTTTTACTGCCTTCGTCATCAAAGCCATTAGCCACAAAGCATCCAGGATGAAGATGAACTTTTGAACTAATGAGCACCTCATCAAAATTAAATGTAGAATGATGCTTTTGACTAGACTGATGCTTAACAAGCATCTCGAGGCTCCAGTGGCAAGTATAAAATACACTGTATGGCATTTGTGGACCAAACTACATTCAGGTATTTGACACTGTAATCTTAAAAGAAAAGTTCCCAGTGGACAAGGCTGTTTGTCCCACTCTGCACAGCCTTATATTCTCTGGGGTTGATTTCCTCACTCCTGCCTCACAAATCCTTCAAAATTCATATTGCAAAGCTAGTTTCTATTGTAAGATTCTTCTGGAGCTAACAATGTTTTCCACCCCGCTTTAAAAAAAAAAAAAAAAAAAAAAAAGTAATTTAATATTGTCCATGTCAAGCGATTTCATCAGCTCATTGAGCCTGGTGGCCCTTTCCATCACTTTACTGAGATTAAAAAGAACAAGCACAGCCTTAGGCTTAAGCTCTGTTCTCACTGCAGCTGCCTGGAAGCCAATTGCAAGCCATGTGTGTAAAACCAGAGCCTCCCCCTTAGCTATAAACCACAACAGTTCCACCTGAGCTTGATTTGCAGCGTTTCACTTACAGACACCCACAGGAACATTATCCTCAGGATCTTCTTTTGATATTAAGATGAAATTTATTCTCTCCAAGTGATATTTAATGACAAGATGAATTCACAGTGGCGTACATCTCAAAGCATTTTACTCTTTTATAAAGAAAAAGTTAGCAAATTTACTAGCACTTCATCTAACGTGTGTAAGAAGGCAGGGGAGCGCTGCAAGAAACCCGCAGCAATCCCAGCTTCTGCAGGTGGGATTTAATTGGCAGCTCAGTACAGCAGCCAGTTTGGTTGCAGGACACAGTTTGGGTTTCAAAAGCGCCTCTACTCTTTTCAAGCTCTGGTTTTGTCAGAAACAATAGCACAAAGCGTCACTGCGTTTGAAACAAGTCAAAAATAATTTGTGTCACCTCGGCCAAGTGAGCAACAACCAGAAAGTTTTAACTGGACAGCCAGGTTCAACACCCACACCAAAAATATAGGTAAGCAGCTATTTCCAAGAAAGACCTATTTTCTAAAAGTAAATACGTATTTTTCCAGAATTATTTTGAGCGGCTGGATAAAGATTTTGGAAGCTATTCAATCCTATAACCCCTAACAACACATCAAACATCCAAACAAACAAATTAAAACCTAGACAAGAATATTGGCTGCCATAAGCAGACAGCCTGCAAATCCCTTCTCAATGGAAGTGCACATTCTCATACTCTGGGAACATGTTTTCCTATGCTAATCATCTTGTTTTAGAATAAATATGTCAGAAGCAAGGCAGGCCAAAGCAAATTACATCTTATTTTTTTATTTCTGGACAACTTAACCAACTTTAATCCTGCTTTAAGACTGAGAGTTGAAAGGATCTACTACAAATCATTAGAAAATAACAACTGTGCAGAGTGAACAAACCAGAAATTCCCCACTGGGGTGAGAGTCTGCTGCATTTATAAGGACAAGAGAGCCAAGTACTTTCAACATTCCAGAGGCAAACAGACATTAATGTCTTGCTGAAGTATTAAGACTTACAGGCAAACCCTGACTGCTTTTGCTTTTCAGGCTGGTGAAGCGATGCACTGGAGGGTGCTAAGATTTAAGGAGTAGTTACATTTTACAGAATTCAAGCTCTTAACATTTTAACGCATAAAGAAATTTTAATGGTTTAAAACTTTCACACTTCAACACAGGGAGAACGTACACTGACTCAGCTTCATTACTCATTACACAGACATCCTACTTACCACATACAGTGAAAATACTGGGAGTCTACATCTGCTTTGCTTGCACAGGAGGAACACAGCAAGGTGTCCAGATGCCATCAGCCAGGCGCTAGGACTGTACGTAGTAGCTTTGGCTGCCCACGAGCCACAAACCCTCACACTTGAACACAGAGCTTCCAAACACAAAGCTCTGGGTGTGAAAAAGTGAAGCCACAAGTTGGCCCCACCCAAGATTTTAAGACTTACAGGTGTGCTTCAGGAAGCCAGAAGCTAAACCCCAACGAGCACGAGTGAGTGCAGCTGGTAGCCCCAGGGATGCAAATCACCCAGCAGCTTCCCACCTGGCCAGGGATGCAGGGCTGGGAGCACGAGGGCTGGGAGCACGAGGGCTGGGAGCACGAGGGCTGGGAGCACGAGGGCTGGGAGCACGGAGACAGCCTGCAAGGGCGCTTCCAACTTTGGTTCAACCAAACTTAATGCCTCAAACAAAGCATTTCATGTGGAGTCATATTTTCTTTTAAAAAAAAATATCACAGCCTTAATTCCTGACCAATTCTCTGAGTGGATGACACAGGCTGTGCTCTTAGGGCATCCCTGCATCTTTTCTTATAACAATTATCTCCAGCATGGCACAGAGGAGCATATGTGGCGATAACCAGAGGCCAAAATAAACTAGCTTGCAAAAAAAAAGATGTTTATTTGCATTTGCAATTTATTTTATGTTTCATTTTAAATTTTACATAGGTCCTAGAACTATGAATAATTTCATTTTTAGTCATCTTGGAAAAAGTAAAAACTTTTGAATATTTTAAAGCAGAATTTTTAAAACAGTAAAAATTATCTTTTAGGGTGAAACCTGGAAGAGATCACCAAAAAGCATCACAACCACAATCCTGGAAGTGAGAGTGGATATGGAATGGATAACCTTAGTTTCACCTCCACACTCACAGAATCACTCACTAGGTTAGAAAAGACCTCCAGGATCATCAAGTCCAACCATTCCTATCAACCACTAAACCATGTCCCTTTACTTCAAAAACTGCACATCATTTATTTTCTTACCATTGACTGAACTAATTGATATTTTTAGTTAATTTACTGATAAACCAGTGATCTCTTAACCCCTGTTCTGCAGCTGATTTCTGTTGTTGATAAAGTCTTTAGGTGAACCTGTGGTGAATATAGTATGATATAATTGGGTGGTCCATAATACATGAATTAGAAAAAGGCACCTTGTAAATTCTATGTAGAATGTGCAAATCGAGAGTATCAGTGCTCAATTTTGAGACAACAGTTTATCAGAAAACATGGGCATATTATATTTTAATAAGCTGTATAATTCTACTACAAAAGATAATGACTATAGCAGAAAAACAACTGAGAAATTATAATATAATCTAAAATGGCAAATTATGACAACTTTTCTGTTTCCATTAATATTTGTCTTATCACTGCCAGCTAGAAACAGCCAAAATATCAACATATTATATAAGCAAGACCCATTTTAGCACTTATGTAGTTACATTTGATCATCCGAGTGTGAATTCAATTGAAGCTGTAAATGAACTTTAATATTAGTAAGTATATAAAATGCGCTCAAATTCAGAGTTTTCACCCGGAAGAAAATTTACAGCATTAAGAGTGTGTTACTCCTCATTGGGACTACTTATACTCAAATGCACATAAAGTAAATTAGCAGATAAAGCATTGATGGGTTTAGTGCAATTACAAACTAGGTTCCTTTCCATACAAGTAGAAAGTCCTGCCAAAGGTTTAGGAGGAAGGAGATAGGAAGCAGAAGTTCTTCCTTAGGAGTTTAGAATGTACTAAGAACTAAGGAAAAAATTCTTCACGGAGAGGGTGGTTAGGCATTGGAACAGTCTGCCAAGGCAGGTGGTTGAGTTGCCGTCCCTGGAGGTGTTTAAGGTTAGGGTAGATGAGGTGCTTGGGAGCATGATTTAGGGATTGGTGGGAATGGTTGGACTCGACGATCCGGTGGGTCTCTTCCAACCTGGTTATTCTGTGATTCTGTGTAATGTAGTTAGTGATATTATTGGACACGAAAAAGACACTTCCTTACCCAAGAGTTTTTTTTAGATGACTTTTCCAAGGTCTGCTGCAAATAACAGCAGAAAGTTGATCAAAAAAAACCCCAAACCCAACAAACAAGTCACACAATTTCTTCTAACAGAAAGTGTCAGGTAAACAAAATAGAGAGCTTGGTAGTGTCTCTTCTTGTTCCTGAAGTCACTGTTTCAGCGATGTTACACAAGCTTAGAATTTGGTTCAACACATTCCAAATTACTTGCTACACTCACCTCTGTGTTTCTGCTACCTAAAATCAACCACTTTTATCAGGTCCTACCTGAATAGTATTGAGCTGGTCAGGAATTTTTTAATAAAACAGGCCTTAAGTACAAAATACTAACATGACCAAACCAAATAATTTCAAGGAGATAAATTGATGCTATTGAATTTTAAATGGCATTGCCACTGGCTGAATGCATGGAAGGCCATCTCTTCCCACTGGTCTTTTCCAGAGATCTCGTCCGTGTAGCAAGAACAATCTTGTCATCCTCAGGGTTAGCACAGTCCTTGGAATGCAGTTTGGAGTTAGGCACAGATATATGGGCCCAGCTACTGCAAGGATTCTCCATATAACCGTGTCTTCAGGTGACTGGGAGTTGTGTGCATTAATCTTCAATTACAGCTCACATGGAGATGTTCCTCAAGATTAGGATTAACTTCACCATCTTTCTTTCTTTCTAGACCTTACATCAAGCCAAAAAGCCGTATGTCACATACAACTGCTTATCAATCAAGCCCAAATGAAATGAAATCAAAGGGTTCAGTGGACCAAAACAGGTACCAAGTTATTTGTGCCTCCTAAGAAGCTGGAAGGAGCCCTGACAGAGCAAAGTGAAATGGTTTCCATAAAATGGAATAATTCACTGTGGGAAGAGTTTAAAATGTACTGCCTGAACCTCCTCTATGCTTTGTGCACAGTTTGTTCTTGTCTCCCTGAAGGAAGCTTATCAGACTAAAGATAAACCCAGCAGTGCCTGGCTGTTTCTATCTTTCCTTTGCATAAGCTGTTTTTCTTGTTCTTGAGAAAAGGAATGACAATGCTGAAATTTGCCAGTATAAATGGCAACGCTCTCTTCTCTCTCTAACTTTTTTTTTTTTATTTATATTTTTTGTATTCTGTTTATTAGAGCTAATTTCTACAACTTTTCATATTTTTCTCAAGAGCTGTATATACCCTGAGCCACCATCAGTCAAGCTATGTGAAGAAAAGTCTAAACATATTACCTTTGAAAAAAACTAATACTAAGCTTTTGAATTAGACACAGACTCCTTATATAATGCAAACACTGTAAAATGTGAACAGACATATGATTAGAGTAATTTTTGTCCCTGGAATTTACACCTTCACATACAAAGAATAACGACATGCAGAGCTGCCTTGTATTTCAGCATCATCCCATTGGACTTAGACACTACAACTTTCTTTGATTTCACTATTCAAAGAAATAATTTCAGCTATCTGATTGTACTAAGGCTGCTGATTACTTTCTCTTGCTGCCTTCATATCTGCTCCCCGACAGATCTGTCTTAAAAGAGCCATAAGAAATTCAAAGCTTCTACGTGCTGTATTTGGCAGATGCACAAAGATTGTTACTGGGCATGGTGGTGACTGGGGACCCTTCTGGCAGAATAAGGCTTGTTTGAGACTTTCGCACACAGCAAACGGATACTGTGCTTGCTCGCTGTTCTTCCAAACACCACCACCGATGGGATTACATTGGGAATCAAACCCATCCTTGGCTGCACAACACCAGTAGCCACAGGACAGACAGAAGGCTGCACTCAAAGGATACGCAGGTCGAGATGAAAAATTCAGGGAAGAGTGAAAAGGAAAATCCTGACTGTTGAGGTGAAAGTGTATCTATCTATCAGGCATCATTCCAATGACATGAAAAATAGGTATTTTGAAGGGAATAGGAAGAGCCAAACCTCTGTTTCTTACTAACAGTAAGAAGGCAGTATAAAAATGAGCACAGAGGAGACAAAATCCCAGGAGGAACTTATTAGCTGTGTAAAGGGAAGGCTGAACATTTTGGTATAGCAATATGTTTTGCAAGAAAAGTTTCTGGCACATCTTGCAGGGAAAATGTGCTGAAGACTCGTGCAGGGATCTTACCAGGTCCAGCTGGCAACCAGCTCTTGAAAGAGAATAAAGGGTCTTGGGGCCCAGGATGCTCAAGGTTACTGGTTCAGCAAGATGAAGGAATCTTTATTTTTTATTTTCTTAGGGTTTTTAAAAAACTGACATACACTCCAAGGACCTAGAGGGCCACAAAAACTGTAATTTCTGAGATCCAGCAATAGAGTCACAGAACCCCCCTGAATGAATCTGGCTGCTCAAAAAATCAACGATGTCCACATCTAAACAGCTATAATATAGTATTTAAATGTGGATAATATGGTATTTAAATGTGGATGCTGTTAAAATGCCAAGATAACTAGTTCTGCACAACATCAGGATCTCTCAGCACAAGTATCCTACCGAGATGTTAATACTTCGCCTTTCTTATTCCTGGACTAAAAATTATAAGATTCTTTATTAAGGTCATTAGCGAAGCACATAGATTTCTGCCTTTAGGCATTTTAATACATAAAGATGTTGTTTGAAATGTCCCCTTGCATTTTTTGCTAACAGACCGTTGTGCTTACAGACAATTCTGTTTTAAATCTAAATTCTTAATGATTTGCAACTTTTAGACCTATTACACATGCTCCACAGCTGCACAGATAAGAAAACTGGCAAGGTACACAAAGGAAAGGGACCAAACCAAAAAATCCACACAAACATATAATCCTAGTGTTTTTAAAAGTCATTATGCTCTACTGAATAAATAACACAGCTTCTAAACTCTGCCTGTTCTCATGAATTTTCATAGGAGAATTACTTTTCCTTTCATCGTTATATTTATACTAACATAAAAAGGAATCTCAGACACCAAACTATGCAAAAATAAAATGAAATGCCTTGAATTTCAAAGGAGGAGGGGAGATAGCAGGAAGTTCATAATTAAATCTGAAATCTTCTCTACCACTCCTCAGTCTGTAGTAATCTTCAGCAGCCACTTCTGAACCCTGGATTTTGCATGCTGTGTGAGATGCTGTAACTTGGCACAGAGTGCTTAAAGGTGAAGTCTGCAGAAAATTTAATATTTTTTTGTATTTTGTTGTCATTGGCTTGCTTTCCTTCCTTCCTCCAATGACAGTCTATGTGGTTTTTTCCCTGCTACTAGAAAAGACTACTTTTTAAGAGGATGAAAGTACCTGTTCACTGTCCAGGATCTGATTGTTTTGATGTTAGAATATAGTATTGATCAGATCTGCATCCTGCTGCTGGCAGAGCTTGCCAAGACCTCTGAGTAAGCTGAATTACTGATGGCATGTGGGGAAGGAAAGCTGATCCTCACTCACTCTGCCCCACTTCATGCAATTAGCTTCAAAATCGTTTCACCCTATCTGGCAGTCCAGTCATTTCCCACCATTTCCCTGCTCTAGCTCACATTTCTAGTTACCACGTTGAACCTCATGTGACTGACAGGGTGTGTGCACGCAGAAAGGTGTAAGTTACTTAATATGGCTAAAAATCATGGCAGATTTTCTCGGCGACATTTAACAGCACCAGAAAGTTCTGAAAGTTCAGTCACATGCAACACGTTCCTTACTTCTACAGTCCGAAAAGACCCACTGTACAAAAAGTGTGAGTTCAGTTATTTTTTTGAAGCATAAACGTTCAGAAATCTCATTGTCACTTTGCAACTGCAGGAGAACAATCAAGGACACCCCCCTGCCCAGCTACAACCAACCATCCTTAGACAGCTCAGCTATGTTCTGCTTCATTATGTTGATTTTGCATTTCCTAAGGCAAATAACACACAATCCTTACAAAAAAATTTGACATATTGCTGGTAGGGATGAGGAATAAAAGCATTCAAAAAAATATAGTAATAATTCTTGCCCTTAAGGCACTAAACCAAATGTTTCTTTTTAAAAATGACTGCACAGTACTTCTGTTGTGTGAATACTTGCTACCACGGCACAAACAATCAGTTACAAGCTGTGCTAGCAAAATATTTGCCCCTTCTGACACATTTTATTATGAGTGAGGCTTATGAAATTCTCAAGAAGGATATAGCAGATTAAGCTGTTGAGGATTTTTACAATTAGCATCTATTACCTAAGAATTCATAGTGATTTCTGAATAGAATTGGCTTGTCATACAACAGACAATTAAAAAGAAAAAAAAAAAAAATCAATCCCAAAGCCACCTCCAGAGCACAGTCAAAATCCACTGTTCAAGGTTGGTTTCGAAAAATAATCAGAAATGCAGTTTCGTATGTCAGAATAAAATGAATGTTAGTGGAATGCATGCTAACCAAACCAGTTATAAATATTATAAGGAGCCAGGTAATTTTAAAATCCCATCCTTTTTAGCATCTAAATAGGCTAATGCTCCTATTGCTTATTCAGCACTGCTGATTTACAGCGCTCAGTACTATGAATGTCTAAAACATTCTACTGAATTTCTCAACACATTCAGTATGGTCTCTGGTTATTTGATGCTGGAGGTAGAGCTCATAATATCTTAACCATTTCCAGCTTCTCAAATGAGGCCATCAAGAACATTACCATCTTATATCAGGCTATGTCTAAATAAAAGGTGACTAGAGCTTCAGGAAGGTCCCAAACTGACGGACAGAATTTACATAATCACATTAATTTATGATACTAACAAAACACCCATAATCTAGTCCTATAGGCAGCACGTGATGAAACACACCTTTAGGTAAAATTTGAAGATGACTGCAATCGACACACTTGCAGAAAATGCACTTAGTTATTAAAATTTCACTTTGCTGTGACCTTGAGTCCCGAAGCATAGCAATCATGCATTACAAGCCATCCATCCTTCCCACATTCTCCATACACAGAGATCTATAGGTTTCCCTACCCACGGAGGCTCAAGGTGCCATTAAAATGCAATGTAGCTATGTATTGACACTTTAAAAAGTTTCAGCATTTTATAGCAGCTTTTTCAGAAGCGTATTTTACCACATGAAAAATTGAGATGCAACCAGTGACATATTTAGATAGATAGCATAACATCACCTGGGGTTTTACAGCTTTGGTAAAAAAAAATAGATTTCAATACTTTGTTGCTAAAATATTGAATAGGAATCAATTTAGTGCAGATAATGTTTTCTGGCTTAATAGGTACCACCTAACTTTCAATCACTCCTTCCCACCTCGATTTCACTTCAGCATACGTTTCCTTTGTTTGTATTGCTGTGATCAACTATACATTTGTGTCCTCATCACTCTGTTTTGTCCCCCTTCATCGTGTGACTTATGCAGGATTAATGGACTAAACAAGGATCAATAGTTCTTCATCGCTATCAACTCATTTGGTCTAATCCTTAAGTAACCATCTTACTTAGAAGAAATGACCATTCTTTTGACCATGATGGGTTTTTTTGTGTTCTGACCTCTATTCCTGTGAGCTTCCAGACGTGTTTCTCAACAGTTCCTCCTTCAATCACCTTCTCTCCTCTGTCCTCCTACTTACTATTGATTCAATGTAACTTATTCTTATTCTTATTCTTATTCTTATTCTTATTCTTATTCTTATTCTTATTCTTATTCTTATTCTTATTCTTTCTGCTGTCATCGCTGCTGTGAAGAAAATCTAGGGACTGCACTAATTTCACTATAAATCCATCCTATGCTTTTTTCCATAATGTTCTTGTATTTCTTCATAAAACACTTTTCTTCTTTCAACACCTGCCTGACTGGTATCTCTGGCTCTCTCATGCAGCCTTATTTTCTCAAGACCTGGTTGGATTGTTCAAGAAGAATTTCATTGTTAAAATTGTTAAAAAATTGCAGTGACCTTTCTTCCTCACTGTTGTATTTAACCATTTTGATTCCAGTCCTTCAGTCTGACTGCTCTGCTCTGGTGTCCTCCCAGCTAATCTCTTTTTCGTCTTACTTTTCCCTCCTACCTCTGAAACTTTCTTCTGCTTCATTCAACCTCAAAAATGAGATCCCTTGGAGAAACAGTTATTTCTTCATCTACTCTTAACTATTCTTTCCAACTCTGCTAGGAAGTATCACATTAAGTATTATGTTCTCTCTAGATGGGCTTTCACTGTTATTTTGGTGCTTTACCTGTAATAGTCAGGTCCTCTTATCTTTCTGCACTTGAATCCTTGCAAGTTTGAGAAACTTTATAGGTATTCTCTCGGGTTT